>CM062644.1:4508344-4838344 GCA_025617555.3 Puccinia polysora
GATTATAAGAGAATACTCCAATATATTATGAAAATAATAAACTCTGTAACCGTTAAATTCAATTATTCCCTTCTTCAATCCATGATTTCACCCTCCCCTTTAAAAATAAAACCCCAAAATTACAACTCTGGAAACAAAAAGATATAAAAAAAGAATTACTTCCTACTCCAACTCCCTAACCCACTCCAGTAAAATGACCTGGCCCACTATTAGTCCTGATACTACTAGCCAATTGATCTGCATACATTAGATCCATTGGCTCCCTGCAACCTCCAATGACCCTAAAAATTGATGTGTGCCAATTCATTTCCAAGGGAAAATCCTTCTCAAACTTCCTCAGCATTTTCCTGCCAATCCTGCATACGGCATCACCTAAGACCCTCCCCAATCTTCCCTATTTATAATTTTTGATCTGCATACCGCCACCTCATTTTTAGTGTTCAATTGTCCCAACAATTACATTTCTTCTGCAATCCCAATGCATACCACATAATCATCTTTTTTTGGATGCATACTCCATATTTCCAATCACTTGCTTTTGCATTCTTGCCCCAAAATTCATAAGTGGGGGGAGAGAATAGTCACCAACCATGATTACCGTTCTACAAAACGCAAAAACTCCAGCTATTGATTCTGCAAAACAAAAAACTCAAGCTATTGCATCTTCAAAAGTTTAAAGCCCAGGCTCAGCTCACCTATTGTGCTGTGGAACCTGTAACTACACAATTGCTGAGCCAGCTTTCCCTCCACTGGAGTAGGAAACTAGCTAGATTTTAATTGTCAAACCTATTTTTCTGCGGCTTCTGTGTCTTCCCACTGATGATCCCCAGAGTTGAATGTCTATAGCAAACCTACTTCTTTCCATGAATATAGATAACAACCACAGCAGAGGCCAAAGCTCCTACTCTTCTGACCAAGAATTGAACCCCAGAGTCAGCAGAAAGTGAGTTTATCTTGTAGTTTCCTCCAGCCAAACCCTCTCCGCCAAGGACATTTCCAGAGATACCAGAAATATGGCTCCTAATGGCTCTTCTGGAAGTGGGTCTAAGGTACTTTGCAGACTGGTCAACCTCCATGCTCCAGTCATTCCTCTCATCCCCAGGAACACAAACTGATGGCAGCCTTCTGGACCCTACTCAATGCATTGCGGGTGGAAATGGTGGAGTCTATGGAAACAATCTAAACATCTTGACCACATAACCCTTGTTAAAATGCGGATGCACTCAGGTAATGTGCATAGGAGTGTGTAATCCAAATGGCATGCAAAATGGGCCTCCACGGCCCATTGGACATCACGTGGGCCACATGGGCCTATGTGGGTGTTATTGGTCTTGGGCATTTGGGCACCAAAACACGTTTTTATGGTCTTTTGGGACACGGGCCCTCACAAGACCGCCAGGGTGGAGGGGCCACCCAAGCCAGATGGGCTTATTTGGGCATGAAAGGGCCCAAGCTTCATTATGGACATACTTGGCCAGACGGCCTGGCCCGCCAAAGTATGTAATTCTCACGATTTTGGCTTGGGGCCGCCCATTGGGACCGCCACCCCAGTTGCGGCCAGCTAGGGGCCGCTTCCCGTTTCACGGCCTGCTTGGGGCCGCTGCCCGCATTGCCGCCCGCTTGGGGCCGCTGCCCGCATTGTGGCCTGTTTGGGGCTGCCTGTGTTCCTCGTAGCGGCCCACGCAGGGCTTGACGGCCTGCGCGGGCCCGGCTGGTTGCGCCCGGCAACCAGCGCCACGGAGCCAGGGCTTGCGGCCCCGGCTTGCTCCCCCTCCCCTCGCTCACCGTTGCAAGGGGGATGGGGGCGAGCTGGCTGGGTTGAACCAGCCAGCGACCAACCGCAACAGTGTGGTCAGTCAGGGCAGGGGGGACCTGACCACCCCCTTGCCCAAAGAGGTGGCAGCCCCGGTTGCAAGCTTAGAGACCGGCAGGTGGGGGGGAATTCATCACCCCTTCATCATTGAGCGGTTGAGGCAACCAAGAAAAGGGGCGCTCTCCCCCCCCCTTTACCAAGGGGGAGGAGTGATGGGCCTGGGGGGACCTGATCACCTCCCAGGCCAACCTTCTTGACAACGCCCTGGGGGTATTGACCCCCAGGGCCCCTGGTAAGGGGATTTGACTGCCCCCACCAAGGATTTGAGAGAAAGAGGGGGGGGACAGCATGTCCACTGGTCACACCCCCCCATGTGAGTCTGAGACCGGACCCAGGTGTGCCCTGGGTCCCACCTGGCCCATTTGAGGGGCCATGGGCTGGCTGCATGAGGCAACCAGCCCATAAACAAGGTAATGAGGTCATCATGGCTGGTTGTAATGGACAACCAGCCAAGGTTTTTGAACAGTTAAGGGGCTGGTTCAGGCCCATTGAGGTGGAAACACCAGAAATTACCGGAATAGGCTGGTTGTTGTGGAAGGAATAAAGGTTGTCACCTTATAATCATCCCAAGGTTTGGAAGTTAACGGTTCCCTGCGTTTGTAAGGAGATGAGGATGTCCAAAGTCGCACTTAGATGAGAAAATAGAAACAAAGAGATAAGGGATAGAGAAGAGTAGAGAGAGAGAGTGAGTGAGTGAAATTGCCAATCCTTCAATCCCAAGAACTTTCCACCTGGATGTGTATCCAGTATGAGTTCCTTTAATCTCCTGGTGAGATGAGTGATTCAGCCTGATGATATGATTCTCTTTTCTCTGTCTCTATCTTCCGCTGCTATGACATGATATCTGCTCTCTCCCCATCTTGATGATCTCCTCCTCCAACCCGGAGTTGAGAGTGAAGATAAGTCCTCCCTCTCAACCCTAACCTAAGTACACGCGCAAATGACAGTATGACAAGCAAACAGAAGACCATCCGGAAACAGAAACCCTAGCCTCCTCTCCCCACCTCCTTCGTACCAAACTCCCTCCGACGTCCGTACGCCGCTCCGTCCATCCGGTTTGTCCTTCTCATGACGCGGTCCTCACACCGCGTCCTACTTGGAGCCCCCCGCGCCTGTCCGTACCTGCTTGTCCGCGCCCGTCGTGGATGTCCGGTAATATCCGGCGTGATCTGCGCACTTGCGTGCGCGCTCATCCGTTCCTTCATAGCCCATGGATTGCTCCGCCCCTACGTATCCAAACCGGCGTGCCCGCAAACTTAGTCAAGCGCACTACCTTCCAAATCTGATCTCCGGGGCGGATCGCCGCCCGCGCTGCATTAGATGCTGAGCCCGACCCATCCACTAGGTGCAGAGCCAAACAGCGGCTGCTGCTGATCCCGCAGCCGCCGCTGCTGAGCACTCCGCTTACCCTAATGCTGAGCCCGCTTGCCCCCAATGCTGAGCGCGCAGCCGCGATGCAGTTCCCAATCCTTGTCTATAAATTGACACCACATCCCCCCCCCAACTTGAGTTCTGTCCCCAAAAGTTTCTCATTGCTTCACCATACCACCACCTCCGTTACTTCCGCTCCACCCCCACCACTCCGACTAGCACCTTCTCCGCCCTTCCTCCTCTCCACTGCCTTCATGCTCCCTTGCAAGTTCTGCGCCCGGAACGGGCACGCGTGTTCAATCATCCCCGGTCAACGCGCCTGTGTAGCTTGCTGTTGTGGCCACCGTTGCTGCTTGCTTAGCGACAGCATCCCTTGAGCTCCCCCCCAACCCGGCTCTGGCCCCAGGCCGCACAAGAGGGCTTGTCCGGACCCGTTCGTGGTTTTGGACAACGAGTCGATCTCGGAAGGCTTGTTGACGCCACCCAATTTGCCTGCATCCCGCCGTCCCCAAGCTCCGTCACCCACCAATACGCACGTGAGCTGTGACTCGGCATCTGCTCTCCGCCGGGCTGGACCTCCTCAACGGGGCGAGTACAAGACTTCGGAGGAATGGTGCGTGGCAACCCGCCCTTGGGCCGCCACCGTCGGCGTGAATAGGACGGTACCGGACCCTAGACTCTCTGGAAGACCCGCAGCTGCGTCAGCACCTCCTCCTCCTCCTCCAAGACCGCCAACACTGCCTCCGCCACCAGCGGACTCGGATGAGAGGCCCGTGACCCCTGACGCCCCTCCGCCTCCGTCACCGATCCTTGTTCCATCTTCCCCTCCAGCTGGACCAAGCCCTCCTGTTGGTTCCCCAGAGGCGCCTTCTTCACCGGCCGCTCCTCCAGCCAGCTCTCCTGAGATCCCGGAGATTCCGACTGTAATGGTGCTCCCGGCGGCCGGCTTCAAAGCTTTTGCGGAAAGGTTGACCACGATGCTCCAAAATTTTCTTGCAATCCCCGGCACACAATCCTTGGAATCCAGGCGCAAACTCCTGGCGTCCTTCCGGGCTTTACTGGCGACTTCGAGGGCGGAAATGGAGGAAATGATGAGGATGGCCTAAGCGCATCGCCCCCCCTTTTCCCTTCTCCTTCCCTTTTTCTCCTTCTCTTCTCATTGCTTGTACCGCGCTTCCCTTCCTTTAAGAGAAATACACGTATCTGCGCAAGGTTCCAACCTTCTGAGAAAAGTGCGCAACTGCGCTTTGACAGAGTGAGTCTAAGATTGAGGTCCGCGTCCGCCCGCTTGCCTCGTGAGTGACCGAAAGTGAGAATGAGCCTGAGATTGAGGTCCGCTTCCGCGCGCTTTACCTTTAGCAATCGTAAGTGACCAGTTGTTCCAAAAGAGGTACCTGGACCGCCCCAGACGGACTGCCACACAGTTCCCCGTACCCTTCCTGTAACAAACACAACAACCAAAACACCAGCGCGCGCCACCGTAAGGGAAGAGAGAGAGAGAGAGTAAGAGAACAGACATTCTGGGGTGTCTAGTTGTCCCGGCTGTGAACTGGCTAGAGCACCCCCTCACCAATTCAAGCTTATTCCCATACCAACCACCCATCCTCAAGATATCCTGAGAGAAAGAAAAAGAGAAAAAGAAACCAACAGAGAAGAAAAATAGACGAGATATCCTGAGAAAAAGAAAAAGAGAAAAAGAAACCAACAGAGAAGAAAAATAGACAAGATATCCTGAGAAAAAGAAAAAGAGAAAAAGAAACCAACATAGAAGAAAAATAGAAAAGAAAACATAAAATATTTATTATTTTTTTATTTTATTTTATTTTTTTTATTTTTATTTTTATTTTTTTGCGCGACGCCTGTAGACCGCCTGCAAATTGCTCTTTGTCCTGCTTCCCCCATCTGCGGGATTGCCCATGCGTCCTGGTTCCGCGGGGCTTGTCCTCGCGTTTACGGACCCGGCTTCGCGCCGCGCCCGCGTTTCCTGCAAAAACCCCAAGCCAGCAAAGACCCCACAATCCAGATAAGAAAGAAACATAGAGAAACGGAGATTCTGGGGTGTCCAGCTGTTCCAGCTGTGAACCGGCTAGAGCACCCTCTCACCAATCAAAACTTATCCCCTACCCCCACCACCTCCCCCCCAATATGGCCACTGTCCCCAGCTGGTCGCAACCGCCCACTCCTTCACAACGACACGGCCTCCGCTTCTCCGCCCAAGGAAGAATCTCCGGACAGCCTTTCTACACCATCGCCGCGCTCCACACTCCCCTTGTCCAATCCTTCACCGCCTTCCGCTGTCTCTTTGAACAAGGTAGATCCTTGCGCAAAGAAGCGCTTGACATGCGAAGCCGCCGCCTCCTGTTTCAGCGGAGTACCGTCTAATTCCTCCAACTGATAGCTGCCGCCCTCAAACTTGGACGACACGCGGAACGGGCCGTTCCACTGGTTAGCAAACAACTTCCCCCATTGATACTCCAGACTTTGGTTGTACAGGAGCACCAAATCCCCTTTCCGCAAGGGATCCCGGAGACGATGCAAGCAGCGCTTGTCCCAATAACACACCGATGCCATCCGAGTTTTCTTTAGCCAATCCGCGGCCTTCGCGAGCATTCCGTCCCGTCAAAGGAGCTGTTTGGCGCGAGCCTCGAGCAATTCGGGGGAAGTCTTCACCTTCCACCAGTCAACCCCCAGGAACGTTTCCAACTCAATGTCCACCGGAAGCACGGGGCGCTGTCCCAAAAGTAGCTTGTACGGCGAGTAGCCTGTTGACCATTTCACTGAAATCCGATCCGCAAACAGAACCATTGGGAGGGTCTCCTGCCAGTGCTTACCGTCCTCCCCGCACATCTTTACCAGGGTGTCCGTGATTGGCTGGTGCCCGCGTTCAATCATGCCGGCCCCCTTGGGATAGTACTCCGTTACTTGGCCAAACTTGGCTCCGCAACTCTTCACCAACTCGACCAAAATGCCGCAAAACTCAGCCCCTCCGTCCACTGTGACCAGACGAAGGGACCCGTACCGCGCAAAACAATCTTCCTCCAGAAATAGAGCCACTTTGTCCGCCGAGAGCTTGACCAACGGACGCGCTTCCGCCCAACCGGACAAGTCGTCCCGCGCGATGAGCAGATAGGCAAACTTGCCAGCCTTGATATGGAGGACATCAAGCAAGACTTGACCAAAGAGGGAGTCCTCCCCTGTGGGGTTTCCAACTTCCTTATGCAATTTCGCGCTCCGCCGTTGACAGGCTTTGCAGGATGCCAACCATTCCCATACCGCGCGCACTACCCCCGGCCACCAGAACCGCTCTTTCACCCGCCTCCGCGTTTCGACCTCTCCTCGATGACCAAGATTGTCGTGAAGGCTCCGGAGGATAGCTTCCTGATCCGCCCTTGAATTGGTAACCACAAGAGGAACCGGAGTCTTCCGCCGCCAAAGCTGCCCCTCCTGTACGTAGAAGTTCCCCGCCCGCCGCTTTGCCCATTGCATGTCCTTCTCCGTAGCTCCGTCGGGAAAACAAAGGTCCCGCAAGTAGTCACAAAGGATTGCGTACCGCCTGGTCTGCCAGAGCGGCAGCTGAACGCCTGCCTCCACACCCCCTACCTTGACAACCGGGGCCTCCAAATCAAGCAGTTCCGCGTCCTCGAACGGGTCGTCCCTTGGATACCGCAACAACGCGTCGGGCATGGTGAACGCTTTCTCCAGAACATGAACAACAGCAAAGGAGAAAAGTTGAAGAAAAGCCACCCACCTGGTCATGGGAGCGTTGGGCAACGCCGGGAAGTTTATCATCCGCGCCAGTGCCTCCTCATCCACCAAAAGCTCAAAATGGACCCCCCACAAAAGATACTGGAGCCGCCGCACAATCTTGGTGACCCCGCACAACTCCAACTTCGGCTGGGAGTACCGGCTTTCCTTCGAAGTGAAGGTGACCGATTTGTAAAGTACTGGCCTATCCTTGCCGCCGTCCTCTTGAGTGAAAACCCCCCCGCGCCGAATTTGCTGGAATCGACCGCTAGCCTAATTCCTCCCGCGTTGTAATTGAGATCGCAGAGCACAATGTCTCATCCCACAATCTCCTTGAGCTTCCGGAATGCGCGATTGCATTCTTCCCCCCCTTTCCACTCCGCGCCTTTCCGCGTTAGCAATTGGAGCGGGCTCGCCACCTCCGCAAACCTCTCGATGAACATGGGGACATAGCTAAATAATCCCAAGAACTGAAGGATATGCGACACCATCCGCGGGGTCGGCCATTCAAGGACCTTTTTCTGCTTTTTCTCCGCAATGCGCCGGCCATCGGAAGCAACAACATGGCCAAGGACTTTGAGCGCCGGGACACAAACCGCCAACTTCTTCCCCGATACCGTCAGTCCTGCCTCTTCGATGCAAAACAGGATGCGTTCCAACGTCTGCGCATATTCCCACACAAAATGTTGGACGCCGGGAACTTCAACCAGCTTCGCTCCCCCGTAATCGGATTTTGGACCTTTGATGCCCGCGTCGTCGATGAAGATTTGGACTCCCTCCGGAAGACCTTCCTTCAGGATCCAAGCCATTTGCGCCTGGTACACCGCCACGGAATTGGTCGCGCCTTGTGGGAGCCGCGTCAGCTGCATTCTTCCCAACCCAGTCTTGAATGCCGTTAGAGGCCGCAAGCAAGGATCCAGCTCGCGCTGGTCGTATCCCCCAATCACATCCACTAAACCTTAACAAGCGCGCCCCACCATTGACTCAAGGAACTTGTCAACGCAAGGGGGCCGCCCCGCATCCCGGATTGTAAAAGAGTTGAGCCGCTGTAAATCATGAACAATCCTCAACGACTTTCCGTCCTGCTTAACCACCGCAAAGATCGGGCTGGAGTAACTAGACTTTGACTGTTCGTAAAGGCCAGTCTTCACCCGCTCCCGCACCAACTCCAGAAACTGCTCCCGGACCGCCCGCGGTATCGGAATTGGCTTGATCTGCCACGGCTTGAGATCGACAGTGGGGATGACATAGGGGTCGCCAATATCGCGTTTCAGAAGCCCCCGCTCTTCCGGTCCAAACCCAAGCGCTCTTTCCCAAAGTACCAGAACCAAAATCAGCAACTCACGCTCCTCCGTACTCAACCATACCGTTGGGCCGAAATTAAAAGCTGCAATCCGCTCCTCCGTGGCCCGCGCCAAACTAGTAACCCACCCCAAAGCCTTAATTGGCATGACCCAAGGGTCCCGTAACCAAGCAATTGGTTGAAGCGGTCCGTTTAGTTCCTGGGGCATTGGCTCATTCCGTGGTCAAACCTTCCGCAACACTGGCTTGTACTTGCCCGCGTTGCACCGCACTATCCGCACGCATCCTTTGCTGTAAGTCCTGCACAGAACAGAACCACGGCTTTTGCCTTTGCTCACGAGTGTGGCACAATGATAGAGTTTTCGAAGCGTAGTACCCTCGGCCAATGCATACTGAGAAAAGGGACTTACTTCTGCGACGTGCACGCCCTGCACTTCCCTTCCTCCCCCTTCCTGCTCCTCATTAGTCGACCGCCCGCGCGAAACCGGAGCTTGTTCTGCGCAGTCTTCTCGGTCGACTAACAAAAATCCTCCGAGGGTTGCCTGTTGCAGGCCAACCCTGCGTCCGGTTCCTTGTCATACTCCAACACTCTCCTCCGCTTTCCTTTCCCGCGATTGCAGATATTTGTCTCAAACCTTCCGCCGGACAAATCCTCTACTGTCAACGCCTCCGTTCCTGCCTCTGGATCGAAAACCATTTGTCTTTGGAACCCAAACATGAACGGCCTCCCCAAAATCATGTCCCCACAATCAACCAAAAGAAAAGAAAGAGGCTTACGGACCCTTGCAACCTTGACCTCCTCCTCCTCAACTACCCCATCCACACAACACTCCCCTCCGTTAAGCGCGCGGAGATCCATCCCACATTTCCGCCAAACCAACCCCAAATCGTCCACCATCCGCAATGGCAGCAGTTTCACCATCAAACCGCTGTCCACCATAGCCCACACCTTCCTCCCTGCTATGACCATCAGAACGTAAGCGAGCGGAGTCAAAACCAATTTCAACTCATACTCCTCGCGCCCCTCCTCCTTCCGCGCCACATCAACCCGCTGCACTGTCTGAGGTACACAGCCCTGACCACAATCCCGCAATGCTTGCACCATCTTGTCTACCACCACCGGGGACACGGCGGCCAGTTCCCGCAGGGTCAGCGGAACCGGAGTCTTTTTACCCATCACCCTTTGCACAATGTCCGCCGCTTTCTTCTTTCCTACAGGGTTTTCTGCCGGCGCCTTGGTCCCAGGCACGCGCGCGGCCGGTTTTGGAACTGCTGACAGGGGTTGCTCCTTTGCGTCCATCTCCATTTTATCAGAGACGGCCACCTTTTCTTCTGTTGCCACTACCCTCACCTCAGCTTCCATTCAAGGTGGTTGCCACAATCCGGGACCGGTAACGATGCCCAGTGACGCTCGCGCCGTCGTTCCCGCCTCCTGACCCTGTGTGCGCACCTGCTGAATTACGGTTGGCTGGCTCGGATCCATCGGAATCTGTTTGCCCGTTAGAAACATGTACCCCATCCCCAACGTTCGAGCCAATCCCGCGCTGAGATCCTTGGTAAGCTCCTCGCACTCCAATTGCCAATGACCGTTCACCCCGCAGTACAAGCACCCCCTTGGCACGAAGGTACCGGGCGGCCAAAACCCTTCCGCCATGTGAGGCGTCACTCTCCACAGCCCGGAGAATGACAGCCAACTCTGGAAGGAGCGCGATGCTCCTGTCCAGCAACCGCTTTACCAGGTTGTGATCGTAAAGATGCCGCTGCACCCTTGACCGGAGTTGAGCGCCTAAACTGCCCAGAAACGCGCGTTTCATGGCCCCCATCTGTCCCGCCACCACCTCGTTCTTTGACAAGTACCAATAGATCCAATCAAATGTTGAGGTGTACTCCGCCAGTTCCACCCGCGTTTTGACCCCTCCGCGCGCGCTCGCCTCCGAGGCCACGCGGTCGAAATCGCTTTCCCGGAACTGAGGTTTGCGCCTGCCCCACCGCGTTAGGATCTCAGCCTTCAGTTTCAGCCAATCTTGATCCTCGTAGCTTTCCATCTCCTCTACATCCCGGAGCTTCTCTTCGTCCATAATGAACAGGACAACAAGGCGGGCCTTATCGGCGTCTGACGCACCTTCCGCATCCGTAATACCTTTGTATCTTGAGATGAATTGTTCCACATCTGCGGTGTTGAATCAGATGTGGGGGTAGTCGCGCGGCCTGATGCAAACCGGACAAGCAGGTTAATGGTCACTGGAGACTGATGGGGCAATGGCGTAGCTTGTCCTGGGTCGAGCGGAGGGAGGGGGAGGAGGAGGCATGGAATACAAGAGTGGGGTCGGAGTAGCAGACCCGGAGACGGAAGGAGAGGGAGAAGGAGAAGGAGCGACTGTAGGGAGGTATGAATAGGACATCGCGCCCAGTAACCTTTGAAAGACAAGGAACAGAAGGTTAGTTCCCGGCCAGAACCCCAGATGTGGAAGGAATAAAGGTTGTCCCCTTATAATTGTCCCAAGGTTCCGAAGTTAACAGTTCCCTGCGTTTGTAAGGAGATAAGGATGTCCAAAGTCACGCTTAGATGAGAAAATAGAAACAAAGAGATAAGGGATAGAGAAGAGTAGAGAGAGAGAGAGTGTGTGTGTGTGTGTGAAATTGCCAATCCTTCAATACCAAGAACTTTCCACCTGGATGTGTATCCGGTATGAGTTCCTTTAATCTCCTGGTGAGATGAGTGATTCAGCCTGATGATATGATTCTCTTTTCTCTGTCTCTATCTTCCGCTGCTATGACATGATATCTGCTCTCTCCCCATCTTGATGATCTCCTCCTCCAACCCGGAGTTGAGAGTGAGGATAAGTCCTCCCTCTCAACCCTAACCTAAGTACACGTGCAAATGACAGTATGACAAGGAAACAGAAGACCATCCGGAAACAGAAACCCTAGCCTCCTCTCCCCACCCCCTTCGTACCAAACTCCCTCCGACGTCTGTACGCCGTTCCGTCCATCCGGTTTTTCCTTCTCATGACGCGGTCCTTGCACCGCTTCCTACTCGGAGCCCCCCGCGCCTGTCCGTACCCGCTTGTCCGCGCCCGTCGTGGATGTCCGGTAATATCCTACGTGATCCGCGCGCTTGCGCCCGCGCTCATCCGTTCCTTCATAGCCCGCGGATTGCTCCGCCCCTACGTATCCAAACCGGAGCGCCCGCGAACTTAGTCAAGCTCACTACCTTCAGAATCTGATCTCCGGGGCGGATTGCCGCCTGCGCTGCATTAGATGCTGAGCCCAACCCGTCCACTAGGTGCAGAGCCAAACAGCGGCTGCTGCTGATCCCGCAGCTGCCGCTGCTGAGCACTCCGCTTACCCTAATGCTGAGCCCGCTTGCCCCCAATGCTGAGCGCGCAGCCACAACGCAGTTCCCAATCCGTGTCTATAAATTTACACCACATCGTAAGGATTCAGGAACTGAAGCCATGCGGGCTGATGTAGTCCCAACCAAGTAACAAGGCCTGTAGAGCCTGTAGAGCTCTTTTGGGGCGGAAAATTTGCCTTTTGGCTTGTTGTATCATGGGCTCACAAAAGGCCAATCTTTTTTACTTAAGGAGCTCTTCTCTTTGCTGTTTTCCATCCATTCATTCATTAATCCAATCATATTCATCCAACATATTGCCCCATTGTGAGAGCCCCATTAGCCAATATTGACACCCAGTTTCCAGCATTTCTTTTTCTTTAAATACTGCTCATTTGCCTAAGATAATTGCTGGCCATAATTCTAACACATTATCAGTACCATCATCATCATTATTTCCAAGCAAGATAGACCCTTTACCTTACTTTGGACAACTTCAAGGACCTCAAGTTTTTCAAGAAGATGTCTTATATCTTAGAGTCCAGCTCCACCAAGATATTTTTAAATAGTCAGAAATATAATTCTTGGGCTGTCCTTATGGACAGTGAGTTGGATAACATCTGTTGTGGGGATATTATGAAAGGAGATGATACTTTGATCAGTTCAGAGGTTGAGAAGAAGGCCTATCATCTTAATTCTTAGACACTTGGATGAGCATCATGTAACATGGGTTGCTGATACTCTGTTGGAGGAAAAGAAGAGGAAGGGGAGTGTTTTATGTAAAATGCTCAAGTCAAAATATGCTGGTGACTCTGTTCATCAAAAGGGGATTGCTTTCAATAGATTGTTTAAGTTGAAATTTGGCAACTGTAAACAATTTGTGGGGGAAGCTAGATCTATTATTGCTAAGTTCAAGTCATCTGGGCTGAACATGGATCCTGAGTTTTTGTCACTCTTAATTCTTCAAAAGCTGCCAAAAGAATATGAGTCCTTGGTCAGGATCATATCTCAGTTGGATCCCCTTCCAGGAGAAGAGGATGTGCTTAGAAGGATTGAAAAGGATGATCTTCAATTCAAGATGAAGGAGAGCACAGGAACTGCTCTGGTGGGAAAGACAGGAAAATCTTGGAAGAAGGCAAAGGCCAGAAAGGATTTATCAAAGTTCTTGTGTTATAATTGTCAGAAGAAGGGGCACTATGCAAAGGATTTCAAGGAGGCCAAGAAGAGGAAGAAATACAAGGAAAGTGAAAAGGAAGACAAAGAGGTCAACTTTGCCATTGAAAAAGTTGCTATGGTGGCAATGGATGTTTCAATGGAACAAGCTGTTGTGGAACAAGTCCCCAACAAGAAGGCTAAAATTGAAAGGATCAAGAAGTGGACTTGATTGATTATGAAGTATGTAATCTTAAACTTGAAAATGAGAACTTATCAGTGGCTGATAATTTTTCATTCCTTACAGGAGGATTGTTGAAGGAGGATGTTCTTGTTTTGATTGATTCTGGTTGTACAGACCACATGTTTTTTGAGCCAAATTTGTTTTCAAAAATTAGAGATTTTGATGGTGTTGTAAATATTGGCCAAAAAGGAAGAACAATCCAGATTAAGGGGATTGGAAAAGTTATTCTTGAAAATCACATGGGTTTCAAAATAATTTTTGAGAAAGTGTTCTATGTACCAGATTTGCCTTATAACCTTGTTTCTCTTGGAGTGCTCTGGAAAAAGGGTTTCCAGATTTTTTATCTTAAAGAATATAAGTTTGTTATTTATTTGAATGGTAGAACTATCCTGAGTGGATAAGTTCGGAATAAGTTGCTCTGTGCTGAATTGTTCAAGATTTCAGCTCTGAGCACTGTTGCTCACAATAGAAGTGGCCATAAGGTAAAGGACAGCAACTGTGAGAGTTGTACTTTAGGGGCCAAGACCAGGAATGCGTTCTAAAAGAGTAGAGACCACACAGAAGTTCCTAGAGAGGAATTCTCTATTGATTTGGCAGGGCTATTTTCACCAGTGTCTCTTGGAGGGGCAAGATACTTCATCAATTTGGTTGATACATCAACTAATTTTGTTTGGTTAAAACCAATAAGATCAAAGGATCAAACCACAGAGGAGGTTTCAGTAATCTTCAAAGTCTGGAAACAGAATGGTTTGATGATGGAGATCAAGAGGGTTATTTCTGATGGAGGGGGTGAGTTTGTGAGTAAAGATTTTGAGAAACTATTGAATTATTATGGTATCACTCATATAGTTACTACTGCTAGTACTCCACAAAACAATGGAATAGTTGAGAGGATGAATAGGACTTTATTGGACAAAGTCAGAACTATTATGGCTCAATCTGGTCTACCAAAGTTTTTATGGGCTGAGTTGGTGTGCACAGTGTGTCTGTTGCACAATATTGTAAGTGTTAATGGGAAGTGTCCTCATTATCAGTTTTGGAAGTTGTACCCCAAAACATCACACCTAAGAAAAATTGGTTGCTTGGTGTATTATAGTGTCCACCATAATGAGATGGTTGGAAATTTAGATCCTAGAGCCAGAACAGGGGCACTTGTGGGCTATGACTTAATAAGTAAGTCATACAGGATTTATTGTCCAGGGACAAGAAAGGTTATCCGTAGTAGGGATGTAAAATTTGAAGAAAGTACCTTTCCACTCAAAAGGGGTGAACCTAGTGCTGTTCAGGAATCACAGCAGGAAATAGCATTGGAGCCTATTTCCCCAGCAGAGGCTGGAGATAATATCATTAGTGATGATATTGAGGTGGCAGACTTGCCACAGGAGGGTTCAGTACCCACTTCAGGGGAGTCTGTGGAATCAGAACCTGATGAGCCTCCACCTCCAATTAGAAGGAGTGGCAGGATGAGAATGCCTGTTGATAGGTATGGGGAATGGAAGTCCCATTATGCTTTGGCGGAATATGAGGAAGATACAGCTCAGGAAAAGTGTATGCTTAATGAGATTCTACAGTTGAGTTCAGAAATGTGTAATAGAGTTAACCCAAATAGCTTTGGCCAAGCTATGAATTCTGATGAGAGAGCCAATTGGAAGACAGCTATTTTTGAGGAATTGGATTCTCTAGAGAATAATAGTGTGTTTGAAGTGGTTAAGCGGGATTCAGTTCCAAAAGTTAAGACCATTGTTGGGTCTAGATTAGTTTTAACAAAGAAGTTTAATACTAATGGAGTTTTGAAGAGGTTCAAGGCTAGATGCATTGCATAGGGCTTCAAACAGAGAGAGGGTATTGATTACAAGGAGACTTTCTTTCCAACTAGAAGGCTTTCCACCTTCAGGTACATCATTGCTTTGGCAGTGGAGTTGGGTGAAGAAATAAGACAGGCTTATTTTGTGACTGCATACTTGAATGCAAAACTTGGAGAGGAATAGACTGTTTATATGTCAATTCCTGATGGTTTCAAGGAATGGCTGGTCAAGACCAAGCCAGAAACTATGAAGAAAATCTGTGTGAGAATTTTCCTCTCAGCAGATAAAGGGGAGTATGTCCTCAAGCTGTGTAGATCCCTGTATGGATTGAAGCAAGCAGCTAGGTCATGCTATAATACTATGAGAATGAAACTGATAGAGATTGGTTTGAAAACATGTTTGGCTGACCCTTGTCTCTTTGTGAGAAAGGATGCAATTTTGTTTGTATGGGTTGATGACATTGTCATTATTGGTAATGGTAAGGAGAGAGTCATGGAGACACTCAAAAAGGAGTTCAAGATATAAGATCTTGGTCTGGCACAGCAGGTGCTGGGAATGAAAGTTAGTAAGAGTAAGAATGGGATCAGTTTGGATCAGAACCATTATGTGTCAGCTGTACTTAAGTAGTATGGCTTAGAAGATGCAAAGGATTTTGGTACTCCAATGCAGTCTAACATTTGGTTAGAAAAGTCTACAGATGAAGAGCATCTAGAGTTTGTTCAATCCGGGAATGATTATAAATCAGCGATTCAATCTTTAAATTATTTGGGGCAGTTTACAAGGCCAGATATTACTTATGTGATTGGGATTTTGTCACAACACTTAGAGAAACCATGCATGAGGCATTGGTCAGCCTGTAAGAGAGTTATGAGGTATCTTAAAGGAAAAAGAAGTCTGGGACTGCAGTTTTCAAAGTCATCAAACTTTGACTTGGTTGGTTATTCTGATGCGAGTTGGGCAGATGGTAACACTAGGGAATCAACAAGTGGTTTTTTATTCTTCTTAGGAAAGAATCAAGTGTCTTGGATGTCTAAAAAGGTGTCAGAAATAAGTCTTTTGTCAACAGAAGCAGAGTACAGAGTGTACTTGTTAGCTTCACAGGAAGCAAAATGGTTGAGAAAGGTCTTAGACAATACTCATAAACCACAAGGGTTTGCGTTTTTGTATTCTGATAACCAGAGTGCCGTTGCGTTGGCAGAAAATCAAGTGTTCCATTCTAGAACAAAACATATTGATGTTCATTATAACTATATACGGGATGCAGTTAACTGCAAAGAGATAGTGTTATGGTACATGCCTACTGGGGCAATGATTGCGGATATCTTAACTAAGGTGTTAGATAGGAACAAACATGAAGGTTTTGTGTCTAGTATGTGTATGGCATCCCTTTTGGATTAAGGGGGTGTGTTAAAATGCGGATGCACTCAGGTAATGTGCATAGGAGTGTGTAATCCAAATGGGATGCAAAAATGGGCCTCCACGGCCCATTGGACATCACGTGGGCCACGTGGGCCTATGTGGGTGTTATTGGTTTTGGGCATTTGGGCGCCAAAACACGTTTTTATGGTCTTTTGGGACATGGGCCCTCACGGGCCCTCCAGGGTGGATGGGCCACCCAAGCCAGATGGGCTTATTTGTGCATAAAAGGGCCCAAGCTTTATTATGGACATACTTGGCCAGGCGGGCTGGCCCGCCAAAGTATGTAATTCTCAATATTTGGGCTTGGGGCAGCCCATTGGGGCTGCAGCCCCTGTCGCGGCCTGCTAGGGGCCGCCACCCATGTCGGGGCCCGCTTGGGGCCGCTGCCCGCGTCACCGCCTGTTCGGGGCGGCCTGTGTTCCTTGGTGCGGCCCACGCGGGGCCCAACGGCCGGCGTGGGGCTATCGCGCGGCCGAGGGATCCCGCAAGGTTGGATGCCGCGCGGGCCTGGCTGGTTGCACCCGGTAACCAGCGCCACGGAGCCAGGGCTGCAAGCCCTGGCTCACTCCCCCTCCCCTCGCTTGCCGTCATGAGTGGGATGGGGGCGAGCTGGTTGGGTTGAACCAGCCAGCAAACGACCGCAACAGTGCGGTTGGTCAGGGCAGGGGGGACCTGACCACCCCCTTGCCCAAGGAGGTGGCGGCGCTGGTTGCAAGCTTAGCAACCGGCGGGTGGGGGGGAATTCATCACCCCTCCACCATTGAGCAGTTGAGGCAACCAAGCAAAGGGGTGCTCTCCCCCCCCCCCCTTTACCAAGGGGGAGGAGTGATGGGCCTGGGGGGACCTGATCACCTCCCAGGCGAACCTTCTTGAGGCTGCCCTGGGAGTATCAACCCCCAGGGCCCCTGGTAAGGGGATTTGACCTCCCCCACCAGGGATTTGAGAGAAAGAGGGGGGGGAAGCATGTCTGCTGGTCACACCCCCCCATGTGAGTCTGAGACCGGACCCAGGTGTGCCCTGGGTCCCACCTGGCCCATTTGAGGGGCCAGGGGCTGGCTGCATGAGGCAACCAGCCCGCAAAAAAGGTAATGAGGTCATCATGGCTGGTTTTAACGGACAACCAGCCAAGGGTTTTGAACAGTTAAGGGGCTGGTTCAGCCCCATTGAGGTGGAAACACCAGAAATTACCGGAATAGGCTGGTCGTAAGGATTCAGGAACTGACGCCATGCGGGCTGATGTAGTCCCAACCAAGTAACAAGGCCTGTAGAGCCTGTAGACCTCCTTTGGGGCGGAAAATTTGCCTTTTGGCTTGTTTTATCATGAGCTCACAAGAGGCCAATCTTTTGTACTTAAGGAGCTCTTCTCCCTGCTGTTTTCAATCCATTCATTCATCAATCCAATCATATTCATCCAAAATATTGCCCCATTGTGAGAGCCCCATTAGCCAATATTGACACCCAGTGTCCAGCATTTCTTTTGCTTTAAATACTGCTCATTTGCCTAAGATAATTGCTGGCCGTAATTCTAACACCCCTGTCCTTTCTTTTCCCTTCCTTCCATTTTGGATCTGCACTTTCTTTACTTCAAAATAAATAGACTTTTGATTTTGCCTGAGTTTTTGCTGAGAAATCATTGTGAGAGTGGTGATGTTGAATTCATGGCTCCAACCATGTTGTAGTTGTGTAGGGCCCTACAGAGCTCAAAGGAGCCGTGGGGGCCCATAGACAACTAAAAAGGGCTGTTTCAAACATGGGCAACCCCCAGGGGGTTGTATAGATACCGTGTAACCCCCAAACACGGAAAATTCAAGCTGTGAACCCCTGTAAATGTCTCAAAACCGCTGTGTTTGGAGTTGCACAACCCCCTGGAAGTAATGCCAGAATTTTGGGCACCCCCTGGACCACAATTGGGTTTTGTCAACCCAAATTTGGGATCAATGCGTACTTTGTGGGACTTTTGTTCCACACCTAGCAATCCCAAAGAGACTTTAAAGTGAAAAAAAAGTTAAATTAAATTAAAAATTGAAATCATATAAAAATCTGCAAACAATTTCTTCTCAACTCAAAATTAACAAACTTTGTTTGTTCAATTGAAAGTTGGATTGAATACTGAAGTATACCATTGCATTTTTTTGCATGGGAACAGTGGCAAGCCCTCCTTCTTCTGACATGGCTGCGTGGAAGGCCTAAATTTATAGTGCTATCAACAAAGCTTTGGAAAAAAATAAAGTATTTGGTTAATGAAACATTGGAAGCCCCAATTGCATACTCATCAAGGGTTACAATTGAGGAACAAAATGATTCACAGTTGGATTTGACCTCTGGTGGTGATTAAAATTTTATGTTACTGGTCTTTGGCGTATTTAATTTGATTGAAACTGATGGAGTGCATGCCATCAATATAACTATGTAACTATGAAAGATCATGATAAGATAGGCTAAATATTCTTATGACATAGAACCAGCAGACTACAAGAAAACAAGCAACATGAGAAACAAGGGAATAAAAGAGAATGAGGAAGAAAAGCAGAAGAATGAATAGAAAGCATCCTAGGCCAGAAGCCAACAGATTCGATGGAGATGAATGGCGGGATTTGAGTTGGATATTTTCCAGAAGGCTTGAGGCAGAAGTTGGGGCTAATTGATGGAGTCTGAAAATTAGGTGCCCAACATGAACCAGAAATCAGAGGAGTGAAGTCTTACCAGGCAGAAAAGTGAGGATTGAGAAACGCGATGTGACGGAGACTAAGAGTTGATTGTGAGACATGGATCCAATACTGGAGACAGATGATTGAGAGAACGGAGAGCTGTGGAGAAGATGCGGAAGAGTTGAGGAATTAATAGAGAAAATGAGAAAAGAAAAAGAGACAATTATAAAAATAAGATAATGAGAAAAGAAAAAGAGACAAGCATATAAAAATATGTATGGAAGAAAAAAATGAAACAAGGCGGGAGATGAAATAGATGAGGTTGGAAGAAAAAGTCTCCCGCAGTCAAGGCGCAGTAGAAGAGAGAAGGCGCGCGGGAGGATAGAGACGTGTGAACGTCAGATGGTGTGAAAGGTGTGGGATCTCAACACCCCTTGTGACTGGGAAGCCAAGAACTTTCCAAGGATTCAGGGGGAAGTTTGGAGAATACTTTATCCTGCAATAACTTGATACAATGGATGGAGGAGGATTTAGTCAAGGAATCGGCAATCATTTCTTCAGTCGAGATTAAGGTCAGATCAAATATAGAAAGATTAAAGTCTTCTTGTAGCCCCTTAGTTTTGATGTCAATGTGGTGTGACTTGGAGTGGGATCCAAATCTTTTTATTTTATCTTCTAAACCTTTGTTATCTATGTAGATTTGCAGTTTAATTGTAGACTTGCAATAAATTTCACAAACTAGATGTGAGATCCACTTAAGTTTGAGATAGCAATCAAGTAGGGCGTTGAGTTCAGATTCTGTAGAAGAGTATGTGATATTCCTTTGTCTAGACAAGTTCCAGACTATTGGACTGCCATAGTGAAAGATGACATATGCAGTCTGGGACTTTTGGAAGACAGGGTTGTCACCCCACGTAGCATTGCTGTAGCCAGAAATGATTGCTTCAGAGGGGTTGAATTTAATAGTTAGCTTATGATTTTGTGTGGTTTTAAGGTACTTCCAGACCTTTGGAACTTATCTCCAGTGGGTCATGCCAGGCTTAGTATTATACCTCGCAAGGCTAGACACCGCAAATGAAATATCTGGCCTGGTATACTGAGATAAATGATTAAGGAGTCCAATGGCGGATCGATAGTTAATATTCAATTGGCAAAATTGGTTATGATCTTCATCAGTTGCTGGTTCAAGATGTAAGTTCTGAGTCAGCGGCAAGTATTTATCTTTACAGTTCACGAGTCCGAGTTCCTCTAAACCACAATCTATGTGATTGGGTTGACTTAAGAGAATAGTATCCCCTTTTACTTCCATGAGCATGCCCAGGATTGTATTTGGAGGATGGCAGGATGAGTTGAGGAATCTATTCAAAAAATTGTTAGCAAAAGAATTGGTTTTACCAACGTGGATGAGGTCATCTACGTGGAAATACAGGATTTCCTGAGATTTGGAGTTGAGGTAGAGGCATGGATTGCTAGTCAATTCACGGAAACCTTGAGATTTAATCCAGTTTGTGAGCATTTTGTACCAGTTCTTTGGGGACTGACAAAGACCGTACAATGATTTTTTTAATTTCAGGTATGGAGATTTCCTGTGTGACCCTTCTGGCGTTTTAATTATTACTATTTCATTCAATGGAGCATGGATAAATGCCACTTTTACGTCGAACTGAGTGAAGATCATCTTGTTCTTCAACCCGTAGAGTAACGCAAGTCGTAAGGAGCCAAGTTTGCTGGTAGGTGCCCAGGTCTCCTCAAAGTCGACACCATGTATCTGATTGAAGCCCTGGACACATAACCTAGCCTTATATTTCACAGGTTTGCCATGACAATTCTCTTTTAATTTGAACACCCATGTCGTATTCAGAATGTTGTTTGGCTCACCGTGATAATCTTCCCAAAATTCTTGAGACTCTATAGAATTCAGTTTGTCCTCGGAAGCCTTCTTCCACTTTGGCCACTCAGGAAATTTGCGTGCTGCTTTATAGGATGGCAGCTCGTAGTAATGATGCAATCCATATCTTTGGGGTTTTTGGGTTTCTCGTTTGGGTCTAGAGTAGTGATCAGATGTACTGGGTTCTGGAGTGGAAGAGGGAATTTCTGGAGGAGGAGAAGAAGAAGAAGGAGGCTCGAGATCTTCAACGTCTGAGTTATAGTCAGAGAAGTCTGTATTGGTTTCTCTAAGTAGATATTGTTTATCTTTTGTGGAAAAATCCGAGTCCTTTGAGTTCATGTCACGTTGCAAAAAGATATTGAGACCCGGGTATTTGAGGAAGGGAAAATCATTGAGAGGGGACTTGAGGAATTTGATATGTTTAGTTTTGACAATAGCGCCTAGGGAGTTAAGGATGAGGTATGAATGAAATGTGGGATTGAACCCAATCAAAACACCTTCTAGGCCCTTTTTGTCGAATTTCCTTCCCTTCTGAGTACAACTTGCAAGGTAGATTACAGGAGAACCTACAGGTTTCAAGTAATTAGCAGGGAGGTTCTTACCAAACATGAGTTCCCAGGGAGAGAGGTGTTTACCTTCTCTGGGAATCTGATTGATCATGAAGCATCAGCTTCTCGTTATGACGTTCCAATAATTCTTAGGTAGTCTAGAAGAGGAAAACGTAGCGCAGGCTGATTCAATTAGGGTCCTATTTGCTCTTTTGGATCATCCATTGTGTTGAGAATGATAAGGTTCAGATGTTTGCAATTTGATTAGTTTTGTCTTTGCGAACTCTTTGAGGGTTGAATTCGTGAATTCAGTGCCTTTGTCCCAGAATATCTCCAAAGGGTAATACCCCAATCTCTTATATTCTGTTTTGAGTATTTCAATAATATTTTTGGGAGTTTTGTCTTTGGAGTTGAGAGGAAAAGCTTCAAGATAGCCTGAGAGGTTGTCCACCAGCGTCAAAATGTAGTGGTGGCCCGCCTTGGATTGGGGAGTGATAGGGCCAATCAAATCTAGGTGCATTTGGTTGAGAGATTTTGTAGCAGGAGAGGAATTATTAGGGAATGGAGATCTTGTGATTTTGCTTTGAACGCAACTTTTGCATTGGAATCAATCAATTTCCTCATTTTGAAACAAATTTTTAAGGAGTTTTCAGTAATGAGATTGATGCGTTACCATACATTTTGTGTATTTCCATTAGTGAGGGAGATTCCTGCGTTGGTGGGGTAGAAGATTGGCTCAATAAATTCACTACTTGATCCTGTCCTGTAGTACCCGGTTTTTTGATGACAAACAAGTTATCTTGAATCAGGCCCTTGAGAACAATTTGATCTTCTTGAGTAACCGTAAAGCTATCTCGCCTTTGGGTGAGCGTACAACCTTTTTGAGCCAAGAGCCCAGGACTGATCAGGTTCACAACAATATCGGGTACATATACGCAGCCTTCAAGCGTAACAACTGAGTCCTTCCACTCTAATTGAACGGTGCCCATCCCTCAAACTTTGAGTTTAGCCTATAATTTACCAGTTTTGATCTTGTCTAGTTCTTCTTGTAGATTGATAGATGAAAGTAATTTTAGATTGTTAAATATGTGTACGTTAGCTCCGGAATCCAATATTAGGTTAGGTGTATTATTCAAATTGATCCAGAGCGTAAGGAGTGCATGGTAGTTAATGAATGGGTTCTTTTTTTTTTTATTCTTCCATTCGTTCTGTTGTTCTATCCACCATTCCGGTGCAACTTGAGGATGTAGATGGAAGCAAGAAGATTCGGGATGGGGTGCATTGGGATTGTGGTAGCCTTCCTTGCATCTAATCTTATATTTCTTTTTGTCTTTATTAGATCTAGACTTCGTCAAAATGAGAGATATATTGGTTGTAGTTTTATTTGGTTTATTTTGTGCCATTCTTTTGTTATTGTATTGGATGAGATGATTGAAAACCACATCAACCGTAAGGAATTTTTCCACGTGCATGATCTGCTGCTTAAGGTTCTCAAGAACGGGTGGGAATTTGAAGAGTAAGAGATAAGCGAGGATGTCTTTTGGTAATTCAATACCAGCATCTGCCATTCTTGTGATGGATTTCCGCATTTCCGTAACAAAACCTTCAATAGCATTTTCATTGAAGATGGAGTGGAGAAAGTGATTAAACACTCAAGCTCTATTTGTGGTTTTGGATGATGCAAATCTTTGAGTAATTTCCGCCCAGAGTAACTTTGACGAGTTTATGTTGGTGGAATTGACGACATTTGCATGGGTCGTACTATCCAGTTTAGAGAGAATTATTTCTCTGATTTCCCTGTCTTGTTTTACGGACATTTGGCCAGCATTCCGGATAATAGCTTCTTTGATTTCTTTGAGATCGAATAGCATTAACATTTTGTCCCTCCATATTGAGTAATTTTCTTCATTTAAAGGAGGTATAGCTTCAACCGAGGCTTTGAGAGCCACTTGATGGAAATAATTGGCGGCTCCTACTGGTTCGTTCATAGTTTGTTGGTTCAATCGTTGGAGTTCGGCTTTTAACCGTGATAAGATAGGCTAAATTCCCTTATGACATAGAACCAGCAGACTACGAGAAAACAAGCAACATGAGAAACAAGGGAATAAAAGAGAATGAGGAAGAAAAGCAGAAGAATGAATAGAAAGCATCCTACGCCAGAAGCCAACAGATTGGATGGAGATGAATGGCGGGATTCAAGTTGAATATTTTCCGGAAGGGTTGAGGCAGAAGTTGGGGCTAATTGATGGAGTCTGAAAATTAGGTGCCAGACATGAACCAGAAATCGCAGGAGTGAAGTCTTACCAGGCAGAAAAGTGAGGATTGAGATACCCAATGTGACGGAGACTAAGAGTTGATCGTGAGACGTGAATCTAATACTGGAGAGGGATGATTGAGAGAATGGAGAGCTGTGGAGAAGATGGGGAAGAGTCGAGGAATTAATAGAGATAATGAGAAAAGAAAAAGAGACAAGTATAAAAATAAGATAATGAGAAAAGAAAAAGAGACAAGCATATAAAAATATGTATGGAAGAAAAAAAGGAAACAAAGCGGGAGATGAAATAGATGAGGTTGGAAGAAAAAGTCTCCCGCAGTCGAGGCGCAGTAGAAGAGAGAAGGTGCGCGGGAGGATAGGGACGCGTGAACGTCAGATGGTGTGAAAGGTGTGGGATCTCAACAGATCAACTTGACCCACCTCCTGCGAGAGATTTTCTTACTAGCAAAGAGGCACAAAACTATTTTCAAACATGGGCTATGAAGGATGGTTATGCTTTAACAGTTTTAAACTCAAACCATGACCAATATGTGGATTTATCCTGTGATAGATATGGTTCCTATTCAGGAAAACTTCTTACCAAAAGGTCTAGACAAACTCACACAAGGAAGGTTTGGTGCAAGTTTTTAATACATGAAAGTTTCACAAAGGCAGACCCCTTTTGGCAAATCTCCTATAAAGAAACGCAATATAAACATCAACAATCTGAAAATAACTCTTTGTTTCCTCAACTGGGCAGAATCTCCGGGCAAGCCTTGTATCTACTTAAGGAAGGCATGAAATATGGGCTCAATAAGTTACAAATTAGGAGAAAATTGAGCAAGGTTGATGGCAGCAATTATGTTGATGAATGAAAAATCTATAACACCAAGCAAAAGGTAACACTTGCAGAACTAAAGGGGAAAAGCATTATTGAGGTACTCTATGAACAGCTTGAAGAAACAAGTTGGATTCACGGGTCAAAGTTCAGTGGAGAGGGTCACTTGGAGGCCCTGTACTTAGAACATCCTGAGGAAGTAAATCTTTCAAAACAATTCCATCATATTGCTATTTTGGATTTTACTTATAAGACAAATAAGTACAAAACCCCACTATTGCATGTTGTAGGAATGACAGCCCATCAGAAAGCTTTCACAAAAGCTCTTGTTTTTATAACAAAAGAAACGTGTGAGTTCTACAATTGGTCTGTAAATGCATCAAAGGGGTTGACTTATGATCCTGAGAGACTTCCAAAAGTCTTTGTGACGGACAGTGAAAAAGCTCTGATTTGTGCTATTGAATCTAGTTTCCCTAAGTCATAAAAACAATGTTGCACTTGGCACTTGTCTAAAAAAATACAAGCAAACTTTAAAGCATGATTTTTCAATGATGTTGAAGGATGGAAAAGATTTATGACTCTGTGGGAAAAGTATGGGGCCTCAAAGACCAAGGAGGAGGCGGAGGTCAATGATGCGGAACTCAGGGTAGGTCCAAATTACTGCTTCTTATTCTTCCTAGTTTTTGGTTCTGACCTTTTGAATTTTATAGTGTTTCTTGAAAGACTATGAGGATATACTTGAGAGGTATATGGAAAATAAAATTTTCCCTATCAAAGAGTCTTTTTTAACAGTGTGGACTTGTATAAACCCAGATTTTGGAAACAAAACAACATCTTGGGTTGAAGGGGCCCATGCAACTCTCAAAAAATTCCTTGAAAACTCTTTGGGAAACCTGTTGGATGTTTGGAAAAGCCTTGAAAGAACCATTTAAAATCTAATTAAATTGGTTCATGAATCACTTGATAGATCTCAAATTAAGTTAGGGACAGTTCTTCCACCTTAACCGTTACCATTGGGTCACAAATTTTCTTAAGAGGCAATTCATCTTATTAGGGAACAATTTGAGAAGTTCAAACGTGATCATGATGGCAAAGTGTGCACCAAGTAATACTCCAAGACTATGAGTTTTCCCTGTTCCCACCAAATAGGTGACTTTCTATCATTCAGAGGATCTGTGGTACCCAAAGATTTTCATTCTCAGTGGAGGTTGGACTATGACCCTTGCAGCTCTAATCCTGTAAGTTTGCTTAAGTTGGATTGTTCAAGTAGGATTGTTCAAATCACTAAGTGATTAATTCTTTTTGATTAATGATTCCTAATTCACTAATGGTTGATCCTTTTGAATTTTTCAAGTGCAATTTTGATGAAATGCTAAGCATTCCTTGGTTACGTGAAAAAGTGAATGCAATGATCTTGGAATCTCCAGATAATGAGCAAAGGGGCCTATTGAATTATATCATTCAGAAGATTACAAAATATCAATCAAAGCCAAGACATGAGCCTAAAGTCTTAAGATCAAGTAGGGGCAGGCCAAAATTGATAGAAACGGGGCAAGAACCATCTCAGTTTGAGCATGTTGAAAAACAACTCAAGGGGGAAAAAAGGACTAGAAGAGCTCCAAGAAAGAAAAGACAAATGATTGGAAGTCTTTTATTTTGGGATTTGTTCATTTTTTTTGGTTTGATGAACTTAGTTACTAACTAATGATGAATTAATAGTCAAAGTTGGGAGAATATGAATCTGAATTTCATAGTTAAGAGGAAGAGACTGAAATTGAATTTGGAGCCTTTAATTTGGAATCAAAATCCTCTTCAGAGGAAGATAACATGCTGCAAAGCTCAACCAGAAGCTCATCATTGGTGAGTATTCATTTAATTGATCTGATTAAAGAAATGAATACTAAGTTAGTTTTCATGAAAGGAACCAAACGTGAAATACCTCAATCAAATACCCAAGAAATTCCATGATTTCTTGGGTGAGGTTGGGGATCCAATTGGAGATGGGAATTGCAGATTTAGAGTCATTTCTAAATCTCTTGTTTATGAAGAACATGGTTGGTTTGAAGTTGGGAAGGAAATGATTGAAACATTAGAGAAACATAAAGCATGCTACATTAAGATTCTTGGTGGTGAAAAGGAGGTTGAAAAGATTAAAAAAAGACTTGATGTTGAAGACATCAATGAAGAGATTCCCTCCTCAAAATGGCTGTTTAAATTAGATATGGGTCAAATCATAGCAGACACATATTCCATAACTATATGTTTCATTTGATTGGATTCATGTGATACTTATACTCCAATGAAAAATGGTGTTACTGATCAATCAGATCCAATTTTCATTTATTTTTTAAAAAATAACCACTGGATCCTATTAGTACTTTAGGGAGATATGATTCCAAGCCCACCCATTGTAGCAAAACCATGTTCCTTGATTTCTAAAAAAGCCTCTGGTTGGGTTGATCAGCCTCTGGTTGGGTTGATCATCTCAAAAATCAACTGAAAATGTATTCTAGATTTTAGTAGACTTTGACTTCATCTCATCATTGGGTTTCATATTAATTGTACTTCTAATGCAGCTAACAAGTTCTATTAATATAAAGGGTTATCAAATTTTGAAAATCATTCTGTTGAGTGTTTTGAGTTAACATCATCATACTGAGTGTTTTGAATGAGAGTTTAATGGTAAGTAAGTTCAAATTTTGTTGGCCTGATTACATTAAAAGCTTAACTTATGTTAAACTTGGGATATGATCAGCTCAACAGAAGTTGAACTTGTTTTTTTTGGTGTTTTTACTTTAGGGCTGGTCAAAAGACTTGTATTTTTTGGGAACTTTTAATTCAGGGCTGGTCAAAAGACTTCTTTAATTTTTGGGCCCTTTTACTTTAGGGCTAGTCAAGTTGAACTTACTTTAGGGCTTTTCAAGTTACTTGAATTTTTTTTGGTGTTTTTACTTTGGGGCTTGTCAAGTTACTTGTCTTTTTTTTGGTGTTTTTACTTCAGGGCTTTTCAAGTTACTTGTCTTTTTTTTGGTTTTTTTAGTTTAGGGCTAGTCCAGTTACTTGTGTTTTTTTGGGTCTTTTTACTTTAGGGCTAGTCCATTTGATAGTACCAGTTTTTTATTTATATATTTATTTATTTATTTGTTTGTTTTTTTCTTAACCAAAAATGAAAATTATTTGATTTTTTGGATGATTTCTGTTTTTTCAGAAGGTTTATTTAGTTTATGTTTTACGTTAGTACCCTTTCATTAATTTTTTTCTTTGGCTCACCACATTCTGGTGGCGTTTGGGATGCTACACGACTACATTTGAGCTGTGTACAACTCCACATGGCTTGAATCTAGTTGTGTGGAATCCCAAACGCCGGGTGACCAGGCTGGGTTGGCTGCACAACTCTTTGAGCCATGGGGGGTTGTACATGGCTTGGATTGGACCATGTGGCGTGCAAAA
Source organism: Puccinia polysora (assembly GCA_025617555.3). NCBI lineage: Eukaryota > Fungi > Basidiomycota > Pucciniomycetes > Pucciniales > Pucciniaceae > Puccinia > Puccinia polysora. The sequence continues at coordinate 4,536,215 of CM062644.1, forward strand.
TGGCCCCTTTCAAACCATGTGCACAGCTCAATGAGCGGTGAATTTGCCATTTCCCTTGTGAGACCTGCCTCTGGCCTGAGTAAGCAGCTGAGAGGAATTGAGATAAGATCTTGAGAAAACCTGGGTTCCAATCCCCATCCCCATGCAAGATCTGCGCGTTCCCCAGTGAGCCACTGAGATATCCAAAGCCGCCAGTCTGCACCTCCATGAGTTTTGCATTCATAAGAGAGCCAGTGTTTCCATTCCCATTTTCATCCTGAGTTTCCAGAGATTTACCTGGAATACCCCGGAAGAAATGCCACACAGTTGCCTGTAACCCTTCTAGAAAAAAAACAAGAAACGGATCACCAGCACACACACAACACAAGAGAGTGAGAGAAAACATAAGGAGACAAATATTATGGGGCATCTAGTTGTCCTTTCCATAAATCTGCTAGAGCACCCCCTCACCAAATCAAGCTTGAAACTATCCAGCACTAAACTAAAACCAACCATCCCCTGCCTATACTTTTACATAAGAGAAAATATAAAAAAGAGAAAGTTCTTTTTTTTGAGACATTGCATCCCCACCTTTCCATCATGTTTTGACCCTTTGCGTTGCTCTTTGTCCTGAATTCCACTTGCAGGGCTCTGCCTTTCATATACAGGCCCACAATTGCACCGTGCCAGTGTTTTCTGCCACAATCCATAACCCAAAGCCAGCACCAATCCATGAAACCAATCCAATAAGAAGAATAAGAAGAGAGAGATAGAGATGAGTTGCTTCCTTCCTTGCCAGACCGTGTGGTAGTTTCCTCCTCCTCCAACCCAGTGTTGAGAGTGGGATCTTTGAGTCCTCCCTCTCAACCCTAACCTAGGTAAAAAAGCAATGAAATCCTAGAAACAAACAAGAAGAGAACCCTAGAAACCAGAACCCTAGCCTAAACCTGACCCTAACCCTTACCCATACTGTCCAATCCACCGCACTTGCCTGCCCCTAAATACACCCAGTTTTTCCTTCTCATGGAGCGGCCATCCGCTGACCCTACTCAGAGCCCCCCGCCCTTTTCCATATCCACCCATGGCGCCATCATTATTTTCCCAGTATCCCTGGATCTATCCACACTTGTGCCCATCTGCTCTGCCTGTATAAACCCCGCAATTGCCCCGCTCTTACCTCCTCAAACTATCCATCCCATGAACTTGGTTGGGCCAGATCCATTCCTAGGTCTGTAATGTCCAAGTGGGTTGCTGGCCCACCACATCTGATTAATCCCAACCTGCACCTGGTTTGCTGAGTCCTGTGGTGCCTACTTCTGAGCCTGCAGCCGCCACTTCTGAAACCTTGTGAACCCCAGCTGCTGAGCCTGACCTACCCAATGCTGAGTGCGCAGGCCGCAACACATTTCCCAATCCAAGGCTATATGCTGACACCACAATGGTTAGAACAACCCCTCACCAAATCAGGCTTTCCCATCCAGCACTATCTTCCCCCCCCCCTTGAAAGCTGTACTCCAAAATACTCCTGGAACAATCCCACAAGTTCTCACCCAATCCCAAATCATATATGATTGCGGATTGTTTTATCAAACTGCCTTCTGGATGCATCCTCCATTGTTAATTCCTCTGTGCACAAATTGGGTTCAAAGAGTGTCAGAAGGTTGAACCCAAACATGAATGGCTGTCCCAGGATAACCTTGCCACAATCTTCCAAAAGGAAAGAAAGGTGTTTGGGGGACCTGCTGATTCAAAAATCCCTTCAACACAGAATTCCTTCCCATTCCACCCCCAAAGTCCCCTCCCACATTTCTGTTGCGCCAATCTCAAACCATCCACTAGCTTCAATGGCAGCACATTTGCCATTGACCTGTCATCCACCATTGCCTTCACCTGCTGCTTGGGCTCTGCTTCCCCTGTGCCACATTCACCCGCTGCACCATTGAGGGGATCCACCCCTGCGCACAATCCTTCAACACATGAATCATCTTTTTTAAAACAACCAGAGACACCGCCACCAATTCCCTTAAGTTCAAGGGAATGACAGTTTCCTTCCCCATCACCCTCCTCACAATTTCTGTGGCCTTCTTCTTCCCTGCATCCATTGTTTGTCCTTCCACGCCTGTTCTGCATGCAACTAGCTTTGAGTCTGCGGGACACTGCCACTCCTTTCAGTGCACATACATCCTCTCCACAAATCCCTTCTTTTCCATTGCCAGCACCCTCATTTTGGCTTCCACCAGCAGAGGATTCCACAAACCAGGCCCGTGACAATACCCAGCAAGGCTTAAACCTTTCTTCTCCCTTCCTGGCCCTTTGCGTGCAATTGCCACATGGAGGTGGGCTGAAACATCTGGAATGCATATGTGTTAGGAGACTGGGAACCTCCCAACATGCAAGGTGGTAGGCCACGCGGATTTTGTGCCATCTGATTCAAGAAAATTTTGAAGTCCTTTTTAAGCTCCCTGATCTTTCTTTCCAGCAGATCCACTACAGGTTGCAGTACCAAAACACACTCAGGAGCAGGGGAGACCAAAACTTTTGCTTGCACCAGAACCTTTTTTGGATGAGAATCTGGCTTCTTTTGCCCTAAACAAAAAAAATATTTGCATTATCCTCAATGAGCTTCTCCAAAATGATTTCACTCTCCACAGCCCGGAAAATAGTTTCCCAGTCAGGAAGGAGAACAATACTCCCATCCAAAGACCACTTGACCAGGTTGTGATTATAAAATTTCCACTGCACCTGCGCTCGGAGTTGGGAACCAAGACTGCCCACAAATGACCTTTTCATTGAACCCTTCTTACCCACAAAAAACTCATTCTTCAACAGATACCAGTAAATCCAATTGAAGGCTGCCACATAGTCCATCAGTCCTTCCCCCATCTGAACCCCACCACGCACACTTGATCCAAGGTGCTTTTTCTGGAACTGGGGTTTTCCCCTTCCCCACTTTTTCAGGATTTCTGTCTTCAGCTGCACCCATTCAAGATTTTTTACCCTTCTATCTTCTCTAAATCCCGCAGCTTCTCCTTTTCTGTGATGAAAAGGACAATGAGATATTCTTTTGCCTATTTCATTGTGCCTTTGGCTTCTTCAATCCCTTTGTACTGGGAGATGAATTACTCCACATCCCAGTGTTGAACCAAATTTCAGGTTAATTCTGGGGCCTAATGTAAACCAGTTTAGGGGCATTGCCACCATTAGATAAGGAGGGAGGAGCAAAGCCAGGTAATTTAGCAGCACAAGTGACTGGAGGCGGAGTAGGGGGAGGGATTGGAATGTTGGACACTCAAGAAGTTTTTGGAAGGTATAGATGAGACATTGCACCTGTTTACCCTGGAGACACAATAAACAGAAGATTAATTCTGGGCCAGACCCCCAGATGTGGAAACAAGAGGAGAAACCCCCCCCTTTAGTTGTCCCAAGATTGGAATTTATTGGTCTCTTGCATCTGTAAGGAGTTGATTGCACCTTTCAACCAACAAAATAAATAGAGAAAGAGAATGAGAATGAGAGATGAGTCCCTTCCTTCCTTTCTCCCAAGTGTTTTTGGGAGCTGGTCTCTGTATACTATGGTAATCTTTCTACAACTTGGATTTGAGAGCAAGGAATAAGAACCTCCCTCTCAACCCTAACTGCAGTACAGAAACAACTGGAAAAAACCCTATCCTCCACCCCTTCCAACCCTAACTGTCTGCCTGCAATTACTTTCATCCTGGTTTGTCCTTCTCATGGCACAGCCTTGTGCAGGCACTACTTGTAGCCCCCCCACACATCTTTCTTTGGGGTTCCTCCCCCAATGGCCCCTGGGCAAACATCCTACTCCTGCTTCCCCAAACTAGCAATATCCAAGAACCCAACCAGATATGCTTTGTTTCTTGGTCCCTTTCCCTGGACCAGATTTCTGAGCCAACTGTGCACTGGATGGTGGTCTAGCCGCGCACCCAATGCTGTGCCTACTTTGCAACCAAAGCTGAGTGCGCAGACTGCAGGGCAGTTCCCAGTCCCACAGCTATATAATGCCACCACAATGGCTAGGTTTGGAGAGGGCGGAGCTTAGGTTTGTGTCCTTATTTTTTTGTGTACCAAGGTTAGGGTTGAAAGCAAGGTCCTTATACCTTGCTCTCAACTCCAAGTTGTAGATAGACCATATCATACAGAGACCAGCTCCCACTACGCTTGGAAGGAAAGAAGTATAATTCTCTTTCTCTCTCTGGTAGTTGGTTGAATGTCAAGCTCAGCTACTTACAGGCACAAGAGACCAATCACTTCTAAATTTCCAGACAACTTTAGGGGAATTCACCTCTTGTTTCCACACTGGATGGATGTAATGGCAGGCAGATGTCAAGGGTTGATGGAGATGGAGCCAGGGGTGGGAGGGCCAGATCAAAGCTTAGGGTTTTCTGTGACAGTTTTCCTCCTTGGGTTATCTGTTTTTTTTTTTACCTAGGTTATGGTTGAGAGGAAGGCACTAAGACCTCAATCTCAACTCTGGGTTGTAGATAGGATATAGGAAATCAGGAGAAAATCTCACACAGCACTTTGGAGGAAGGAATTCTCTCTCTCTGGTTGTTGGTTGAACATCACACACAACTCCTTACAGGCACAAGGGACCAATAACTTCCAAATCTTGGGGACAACTGAGGGAGTCCACTGCCCTTGTTTCCAGAAGATCCATTTTTGCGGGCTGACAAAATGGTAACCTGGCACCAATGTAAAATGCAAAATGTCACCACAGGCCCCGCAAAATGAAAATACTGAATTATTGGCTCCTTGCAGGGAGTTTTAATGGTGAGTTGAACTAGTGACCTTGGTTTCAGACAATGGAAGATGAGCCCACTACTACTCATTGAGACAATTAAAAATAAAACTGATGAATATATCAATAGTTTTCATCTTAACTCCAAAAATTCTCCACCCCATCCTAACTCTCTCTTCCAATTTTTCTTGAACTTTTGAAATGGTCACTTTCAGCCACAAGAAAACATACACAACCAGGTGTCACATCTCTTTAGAAGACATAAGACATACCTTTTAAACCCACAAGTACATACCAGTAACAGCTTAACCTCAACACCAGGACCATACAACCCTGTCACCTCAGCAAGAATACAGTAATACATTAAAGGAGGCAGTGCAATCTGTCAGACCCTGTCACCTCATCCAGAATACATCAATACAGACATAGGAGGCAGTGAAACCAGTCCAGATCCAGTCACCCCATCAGCATACAGAAATACAGATCCAGGAGGCAGTGCAACCAGTCCAGATCCAGTCACATACAAAGATACAGGTACAGGAGGCAGTGCAAGCAGTCAGAACCAATCAACTCACCCAGAATACAGGAACAATATACATACAAGAGGCTGTGCAGGAGCAATACAGGAACAATATATGCAGGAGGAAGTCAGACCAGTCTCAAGCAGAACCAAAAAAGCATGCAAATATACATACAAGAGTCTGTGCAGAAGTATACAGGAGCAATATATGCAAGAGGAAACCAAACCAGTCACAAGAAGAACCAAAAAAACATGCAAACACACATACAGGAGGCTGTGAAGAAGTATACAGGAGCAATATAGGCAGGGGGAAGTCAGACCAGTCTCAAGCAGAACCAAACAAACATGCAAACACACATACAGGAGGCTGTAAAGAATTATACAGGAGTAATATAGGCAGGGGGAAGTCAGACCAGTCTCAACCAGAACCAAACAAAACACCAGTATTTCAAAGCAATACATGTAGGTAGAATCATGTAGCACTAAACAAACCACCAGTACAGCACAGATAGATATCTTATCTGCACTACACAAAAATTTATGCAAGGCTATGCATGCATGAAACCCCTGTACAAGCTTTTCCCAACCAGAAGAAATGCCTCATGTAACTTTACAAGCTTTTTCCAACAAGCATGAATGCCTCATGTAAATGTACAAGCTTTCTCCAACCAGCAGAAATGCCTCATGAAACTGTACAAGCTTTTTCCAACCAGCAGAAATGCGTCATGTAACTGTACAAGCTTTTTCCAACCAGCAGAAATGCCTCATGTGATTTTATCTCACTGTTTGTAACCAGAACAGGGAGAAACCTCAGGGGCAGCCTTGAGCAACTCTGGGGGCAGGATTTTTATATTTAAGGAGGGCCTCTCTGCACTATCCAGGTTGTATCCCCATCCAATCCACCTCATGCCATCTGGCCCATCACCCACCTCTCCTCAGATATCAGGCCCTCTGGCCCATCAACCCATCAGTAACCATCTGTGGTATCTACCCTGATAAAAATTATTAGTGAACCAATTATAAAGAAACAGGAAATCAGAGACCAAGTTACAACCCATCTTTAACCAATTAAACCACCCACCAGGTGCTTGAATAAGGGTTCTTCTTTGACCTATATATTCAGCACCAGATTAAAGAAAACCCACCCATCAATAAATGAATAACCCTTACCAAGAAAGAGAGCACAACAAAAAGAAACTACCAACCTTCCCTCTACCCAGCCCCCTGTGGGGAAACCCATCCTTTGGTCCTCTCCTGAACCATCCCTTTGAGAAAGCCTTGAACCCTTCAAAGTTGGGATATTGGTTAAGATCACATATATCTGATTAATCAGTGAAAAATAAACCTAATACATCTGGTCCACTCTTCAAAAACAATCCTACCAACCCACAGCTAATAATTAATCATAGGTTGATCTAAGACCTACATTAAGTCTAAAAAAAAAGAAGCCACCAATAAAAAAATATTGGAAGACTTAATATAGTTTAGAAGGGGAGGCAATTCAAAACCACCTCAGTTTACTAATACTCTAAAGGAGTAGAAGTAATACTGAATTACCCTTTAAAGACTGCCAGCAAGCAATTTGCTAAATTAACCATTGTCTCATTATAAAGGATTATCACAATGCAAATGACCAGAATTTGTCAGAGAGTCCGGAATACTTCAGCATTGTTTGTGCCATGTTGCCAAGTGTTTGGTTCACTTTTTTGGCTTTTCCATTCTGTTCCGGGGTGTAGGGGCAAGTGATAATTGGTTTAGTTCCAAGTGCCTCCAGTGATTCAATGAGGCTTTTAGTGTGGTATTCTTTTGCGTTGTTGGATCAGAGTTGAATTGGTGCGGTTCTTGAGGTAGTTTACAGTGGACAGGAGTAATTATCAGACTTTGGATTTTAGTTTGAAGGAATGAACAAAAATGAAGGTCAAGGCGTGGTCATGGATGGTTAAAAGATATTTGTTACCAGTGCAGTGGGGGGAGTGGTCTGAGGATGTTGGTTTTTAGGTGGTCCAGTGGCTTGTTGTGGGGAATGGATTCAGGGAAGGATTCTTGGCGCCTAGTGTTCTTTGCTATTTTATAGGCCTTGCAGACAAATGGGGTCCAGGATTGTAAATTGAACAAGGGTACATGGGTCTTTAGTTATGTTTTGAAGGTGTTTTTGGAAAAATGGCCCAGTGCACAGTGATAGTAGTAAGGAAGGGAGACAAAAGGGATAGGGGAAAGGGAAGGTGAAACATGGAAGAGAAGGGGAAAACCGGGAGCGGCTGGTGCAATGTGGTCAACATTCCAGTTACGGTTTGTTTATTTTGTAGAAATGTAATGGGAAGGGGATCTGAGAAGAATGATTTTATCATTGAATGATGCAATGTATCCAGATTCAATCAGGTGGCCAAGGGATAAAAGGGTACCATTCATTTTTGGGCAGAAAAGGACATCATTCATATGGGAGTCCCCAGGGGCCCCACATGGGGTCTTTGACAACTGTTGTGGAATTCAGAAGAGGAATTCTTCTTTAATAGTTCCAAGTTTGGAAGTTATTGATCCCTTGCGTATGTAAACCCTGAGTGCAACTGTTTTCCCTTCAACTGAGAGATAGAGAATTGAGAGTAAAGATCCTTCCAAACCTATGGCAACCAATGATCCTCCGTGATCCAATCCTCCTCTATGATATCTGGGTTGAGGGTGCAGCTTAAGTAGCCTACCCCTCAAACCTAACATAAGTACAACCAGAAACAAGCAAGAATAATGAAATACAACCCCTAAGCACAGAACCCTAGCCTCAACCCTATCCTTCCCATCCCATAATCCACAACCCATATCCCATATCCCATATCCCATATCAATCCATATTACTTGCCTGCCATTACGTCCACCCGGTTTGTCCTTCTCATGAAGCCGCCTTGCGCCACAACCAAATCAGAGCCCCCAACACATTTCCATATCCGCCCGGCGCGCCATTCCAGATATCCAAGATATATCTGCGCAATCCGGATCTGCGTCTTGGGACGCGCAATCCGCGCGCAATCCATCCAATCCAATCCAATCTGTCCATCCCTTTTCTCCAGATTCTTAGCCCAATTTCACTTCTTCTGAGCCCATAGCGCAAATTTCTGCCGCAAAGCCACACCCATTGCTTAGGGCAGTTCCCCTGCTGAGCCCGCCGCTACTGCTGAGCACGCAGAGCACAGCCTATTCCAACTCGCGTCTATAAAAGACAACCACATACCCCCCCAACTTGAGTTCTGTCCCCAGAGATCCACCACTATCTCACCTGCCTCCCACCATGCCCCAGCTATACCATTTCCGACGGCACCCCCTTCATCAGACCAAAGACAGAAAAAGAAAAACCCCATCCAATGCCCCTTGACAAATATGTCCTGTACCAACTGCAGCCGGAACGGCCTTCTGTGCCAAATTCTTCCAGGCCAAGCCGGACACTGCTGCTGCTCCTTGTCAGAGGGCATGCCTCGCAACCGTCCCCAAGTTCACCCGCGCAAGAGGACCCTTTGCAACTCCTTTGTGATATCAAGCAACCAGGATATCTTGACAAATGAGTGGACTCCGCCCGCAAAGCGCCCCTCACAATCCTCCATTGCGCAAGAGCCACAACTTTGGATTGCCATTCCGCTGGGCTGGACCTCCAAGGCGCCAGGATTTTTAAAACTTTGCGGACTTTTGGAATGCCACCCACAAGTGGGCCGCCCAGGTTTGGATGAATTTACCCGCAATGGACCCAAGGATTCCAAACCCTCTGGCCATGCCTCCTCCATCCCCACCAAGGCCAGCTCCACCTCCTCCACCTTCGCCACCTCCCACTCCTTCAAGACAAACTCCTCCTCCGGCATCATCTCCACCGTTGTTGTCACCATCACCCGCTCCCAGGTCATCACCCAAGCCCATGCACATTCCGTCTCTGTGGTGATTGAGTTGTCACGGGAACCCGCGGCTGCTGCAACTCCCAAGATCCTGGTGATCCCCCTGGTTCCAGCTCTCCCCTTGGCAAGGTTTGACGCAATGGTAAATGACGCGGAAAAACTCATCCAGAGATTCCTATTGGTTCCTTACGTGCACAGCCCCAATGTGTGACGCAAGGTCCTGGAGGCTTTCCAATCCCTATTCAGGGTAGCTGGCGCGGATGCGGAGGATGTGATGAGGACTCTGCAGGCGTAGGGTGATTTCCCCCCTTTCTTCATTCTTCCCTTCATTCCATCTTGTATTCATCCCTGCACCCATTTGCAAAGATATGTACTTTTGCCGCGCCATCTTGAGTAGCCTTTGGGATTTTTGAGAACCATGAGAGAAATAAGAGCCATGCGCAAGATCTTCAAGAGTGAGAAGATCCCTGCCATTGATAGTATTGGGTGAGAGTAAGAAAGACATCTGCACGTGAGATAGGCACTTTTGAGATCAACCCGCAAAAGTGATGAATCCGTGAGAGTGAGAAGTATCCTCTCAAGGTACCTGGACCTGTTGGAATGTGGCAATCTTATTTATTCTATAATATTTATTTATTTCCTTTATATTTATTCTTTATCTATTTCTTTTATTATATTTTATTTTTATTCTTCTTATTCCTTTCCTTTATTTAATTATATCTCTTTACATGCGCGGATTGGAGACCTTACATATTATTTATTCATAGTGACACGCGCGTGCTTCAGAGTACTATGCATATTCATTCGGAGTAGCTCTCCTCTAGTCGTGCCAAAAACTCTTTCCCTCGACCAACGGTCTCTTCCACTCGCCAGACTCTCTCTTTTATTTTTTTTCCTTCCTGATAATACCACTGAACAAAATCAAGAAGCAAGAGAAGAAGTCAGGTCATTGAAAAGTTCACATAATAATTTGGTGCGATCTCTCACTTTCATTTTCCTTCTCAAGTCTCTTTTGTTCTAATTGTCTCAACTCTCAATTATATCAGTCCGAGGCGTGTGTGGGATCACTAGTGTCTTATAGGAGTAACTTTATCTGTGTCATTTATACTCCTTGGGTAGGATTCTTTGTTTTGTTCTTTCTATTCCTGTTTACTGTTATTTTTCTAATGATGCAAAACAGTTTCTGGTTTATCACTTCCTTCATTCAAAATTCTGGAGAAAATAAGAGTACTATTCCTTCAGGACCTCCCCAGACAAACTGTCACACAGTTCCCCATAGCCATCTACAGAACAGAGAGAGTACAAAAAAACTGGCTGTGCACGCAGATCCATGAGAGATAGAAAGAAAAAGAATCCACCCAAGCCCATTCGCAGCTTCCATCTATAAGATAACCAAGAAAACTTTAAAAAGATTTTTTTTAAACACCAACCCACTGCCAATCCTTCCCCTTACTCTTCAACCCACATCTGTACCATGCAACATGCTTTCCTAGTTCCCTGAATCATCCATTGGAAATTAGCAATGAGTTTGCATCTGGATGCTGGGCTTGTCCTTGCGTCAATGCACCCAGCTTTGCGCCATTCCTGCACCTAAAAGAAACCATCCATAGCCAGCAATAATCCCAAAAAGCCAATCCAAAGGTAAGAAAATAAGACAAAAAAAATTCTGGGGTGTCCAGTTATTCAGGCTGTGAACCAACTAGAGCACCCTCTCACCAAATCCAATCATATCCCCTAATCATCCAACCTTCCCCCCCAACTTGGCTGCTGTCCCCAGTGGTCTGCAGTTGTTTACTCCGCCAGACGCAAGGTGCGCGCGGGCTCATCCTTGGAGGAAGGATCCGCACTATCATCCCCTCCGCTATCTGACCCAGCCATCTTGTCAAATGAAGTTGAGCCTCGTGCAAAGCTGCAGCCTTCCGCTTGAGCGGAGTTCCATCCAATTCCTCCAGCTGGTAGCTACCTCCGGTGACCTTGGATGTCACTCGGGAAGGCCCGTTCTATCAATTAGAAAACAGCTTCCCCCACTTAGTTTCAAGGCTCCGGTTGTAAAGCAGAACCAAGTCCCCCTTCTGCAATGGATCCTTGAGTTTATGTGCGCAGCGCTTGTCCCAGTAGCAGACAGACTTTTTGTGGGTTGCCTTCAGTCTTTCAGCAGCTTTTTCCATCATCTTGTCCCATCACAGGAGTTTCTTGGAATGGGCCTTGACTAGCTCTGCGGCCGTCTTAACCTTCCACCAGTTGACTCCCAGAAAAGTTCCCAGCTCAATGTCAATTGGCAGCATGGGTTGCTTCCCGAATAGCAGCTTGTATGGCAAATGACCCTTCAATCTCTTCACCAAAATCTGATTGGCAAAGAGAACCATTGGAAGGGTTTCCTGCCACCGTTTTCCATCCTTGCTGCACATCTTCATCATTGCGTCCTTGATTTGCCGGTGACCGCGCTCAATCATCCCCACGCCTTCTGGATATTACTCCATCACTCGCCCAAACTATTCTCTGCAACTTTGCACCAACTCTGACAACAGTCCCCAGAACTCTGCACCTCCGTTGACCATTACCAGCCAAAGTGAACTTTAACGCGCAAACCAATCTTCCTCCAGAAACTGACCAACTTTTTTCGCCAAGAGCTTCACCAGCAGCCATGCTTCCACCCATCCCAACAGATAATCCTGCGCAACAAGGAGTTTAGAAAACTTAACCGCCTTGATGTGCACAAAATCCAGAGAAACCCACCCAAACAAGGCATCCTCCCCATTGGGGATACCCACTTTGTGAGGCAATGTTGCACTGTGCTTCTGACACGCTTTGCACGACTGCACCCACTCCCGTACCGCGCAAACTACACCCAGCCACCAGAACCTTGCCCTCACCCGCTTCTGCCATGGCCAAGATTGTCATGCAGACTTCCCAGAATCACCTCCTGATCCGCCCTCAACATTCTGACCACAAGTGGTACCGGCATGCTCTGCTGCCACAGCTGTCCTTCCTGCAGGTAGAAATTTCCCACTCTCCGCAGAATCCATCAAAAAATCTGTGCTGGCATGTCATCTGGAAACCAAAGATCCCGCAAATACAAACTGAGGACCGCGTACCTTCCAGACTGCTGGAGCAGAAGTTGCACACCTACTTCCATCACCCCTACCTTAACCGTTGGGGCCTCCACATCCAAGGGTTCCATGCCTGTGTACTGATCATCCCGCGGGTAGCAGGAAAGCGCTTCCAGCATTTTAAAGGCCTTCCCTGGAACATGCACCACCGTGAAAGAGAAAAACTGAAGGAAAGCAACCCACCTGGTCATAGGTGCATTCAGCAGCCTTGGCAAATTGAGCATCCACGCCAGCGCCTCCGCATCCACCAGAAGCAAAAAGTGAATCCCCCATAGTAAATTCTGCAACCTCCGCACAATCATAGTGAACCTGCAAATTTCCAACTTTGGCTGCAAGTACCAGCTCTCCATTGGGGTAAACCTAACGGACTCATAAAGAACCGGAAAATCTTTCCCCTCATCCTCCTGGGTCAGCACAGCCACCGTTCTAAACTTGCTCAAATCCAAGGCCAACTTAATTCCTCCGGCGTCATAATCCAATTCCTGCAGTGCCATATTGCGCCCAACAATCTCCTTGAGTTTGTTGAAGGCAACGTTGCAGTTTGAACCCCAGGTCCACTCCGTGCCCTTATGTGTCAATGCCCGCAAAGGACTAGAAACCTCCAAAAAACGCTTGATGAAAATCCATACATAGCTACACAATCCCAAGAACTGGAGAATGTGTGAGACAGTCTTTGGTGTTGGCCACTTGAGGACTTTTTTGTGCTTCTTTTCCACAATCTGCTTTCTGTTGGAAGCCACCACATGTCCTAGAACCTCCAGCGCGGGAACGCAGACCGCTGTGGTGCCCCATCCTGGACACCCTGGCCAGTGCGGAGATTTTAATTTTTTTATGATTTTTCCTTATCATCTTTCATAGGTATCATTATTGAAGAAAAAAAAAAAAAAAAAAAAAAAAAAAAAAAAAAAAAAGCATCCATCATCGTTCATCCAATCCACTAGATCATCCTCTTCCTCCTCATCTCAATCCATTGATATCATCATCAACAATCAATTTCAAGGCTCAAAAACGGCAAAGACTACAACCAACAGCAGTAATAGACCCATTGACATCCATTGAGACCAAGCTAGCTCCTCCATCAGACGCCTCCTCTCAACTCCCTCCGAAATCCTCTTCTCCGTCCTCTCTCGTCAAAAGCTCAGCCTGTTCCTGCTCTCCTTCATTGAAATCCCAATCTATCATCCTAACTCATCCTCCATCTCGACCCTCAACCTCATCAATCGTTGCTATGTCTCCTCATCCGCTCATCATCTATCATCCCATCTCATTGATTTGTTTGACTTGGTCCCCAATTGGCTATCCCCCTACCTATCACCCCTGCACGCTCCATTCTCCCTTGGTCATCATTCCAACCTATCCTCAATGTCACCATCATCCTTGATTCCCCTTGGCCACCCTAGCGGATCACCTCCCGCAACGGCAACCAATGACCAACAACCGGCCGCCTCAAGCAGCCATCCGACCTCTCCCTTCCTCCCCTCCTAGCTCGCCAGGATCCTGCACGGCTTGTCCGTTGCCCGCACGGGTCTCGGCAGTTGCCAATGCCCATCGGACACCTGCCGGCGGTCATCCGCAGCCTCGGCAGTTGCCCAGGCCCATCAGGATGCCCGCGGGCATCCCTCTTTGTATTTCTTTTTCTCCAAGTACCTGTTTGTTTCTTTTTTTCTTTTGTTTTCTCATGATCTTGATCCTTACAAAAAAAAAAAAAATTCCGCTCCCATTTGTAAATATCTCTTGTAAATAGTCTATAGGCCTCTGGTCTATAAAAGGAGGGGCTCTTCCCTGCTTTTTTCTGCATCAGATCATCATATCATCATGATAGAAATTGATCCATAGGGGTGTGTGCCTGTGTCCCCCATCATCGTGAAATTTAATCCTGATCCTTATCCTGGGTATATCTTTGATTGCCCCCTGATCCATTTTTTGACCATAAGTCTTTGCCCCTCTGTGGCCTGATCCTTATCACCAACCAATAGCCTTGCTGGTTGAAGAAAAATTCTGTCTGTTGGAATTTTTGAGTGTGTTATAACACTCCTTGATCCCTTTCTCTCTCACCATACTGGTCCTGATCCCTGATCACCTTTCTGGAGCCAATCACGATTGATTGAAGAGTTCTTATTAAGCTTAAGACCTGGAGTGTTATACCTCCCTTTATTTTCTTTGGAGTTGCATTCTGCCAGCCTATTCTTGAGTCCCTTGAGAATTGTTGAGGTTATCCTTGCTTCAAAATCAGTTACTGTTTGCTTTGGAGCTTCTTAAACATTGTGCGTTTGATTTGATCATTACCAATCTTCTTCTGACAACCAGAGTTATTAGCTTGTGGGCGTTGTTACATACAATAGCTTTTGTTCTTTGAACTCTAAGAGGAATTTAACTTCTTTTGTTCAAGTTTTTCCCTGCATAATCTTGTCTCAGATAGTGCTGTTCCATTGCTACCAAACTATTCTCATCTTTATCCTCTACTCCTTGATTCCTCATTTACCAGGTTCTGGACCTTGATCTCGGTTAGATCTAAATATTTTTGAAACACTCAGGAGGGAAGCCTAAACAGCACCTTTCCCCTCCACAGAACTGCCACGGCCTAGCACCGTTTGGAGTCTTACATTTGGTCCCCTGGGCCGGGATCAAACCAGCAACCTTGGGATTTACAGTCCCAACTTGAAGAATCAACTCTGAAATCCAATCCAATTTTTTTTATTTTCTTTCTTTTTCTGTTTCTTCTTTTTTCAGATCTGATCCGTGGAGGCAACTTGGTCCAGAAGTAAGTCCTCCCAATTGTGCACCATCTGGGCAAGATCCTTGTTGTTTTTTGTGAAACTTTACTCTTGCCACACTTGTGAGCCACCTTGGAACTCTGCTCGTTTGGATCTCTTAGGAACCCTTCAACATGGAATCTGCTGGATCCTCTTTATCTTTTTGGGCCAAGATGGTCAAAATCAAACCTCAGAAAAAAAATTTAGGCTTCAATGGGACCAATGTCAAACAATTCCTGGACTCCTATGAGATGGCTGAGGAAGTGGATGGTGCCAGTGAATATGATATGGCTTATCAGTTACAATTTTTTATCTCTTCTGACAAAGTTATGGAGGTTATCAAATTGTTTGAGGGGTTCAAAACTCACAACTGGAGGCTCCTGAAGGAGGCTATGTTGGCCTATTGGGGAAAAATAGATGTAGCCAGATTTACTTTGCAAGACTTGGATGCCCTGGTTTCTCAATGGATCTCCAATGGTGGTATCTCCTCAGCCTCCGACTATCAGACTTTCAGAAAATCTTGGGACCCTATCCAGTCCTATCTTATCCAGAACAATCACATTGATACATTGGACAAAATTTGAGTGCGATTTTTTCAGTCTTTCTCTCCAGGAGTGCAGGAAAGAATTAAGGATGAATTGGTGAAATCTGGATCCATGATCATTACAAGAGACAATTGGTTCAAGCTACCTGCTTTCATGGTTCTTAGGAATACTGTGGATAAAGTGATGAAATTTCAAACAGCTATCACCTTTGAAAAACCTAAAATCACTGAACCAGTCCTTGCCCCCTCTTTTCAAGCATCTAACAAAATCATGAATAAGATGGAAGCCAATCGCAGACCTAAACCCAATCCTCAGGCCCACCAGGAGACACCTACTATAGATGAGATCACTAAATTACTTCAGGCATTTGAGAATAAAATAGACCAGAAAATATCCTCTTTAGCCACCCCTAAACCTGCTAATTCTTCCCTAAATCTACTATAGTCTGTTATTATTGCCATAGGGAAGGCCATGGTACTGGTAGATGTCCTGAACTCAAGAAGGACAAGGAGGAGAAGTTAGTAGAGCAGAAGGGAAATAATTTTTTCCTTCCTAATGGTGCTTTGATCCCTTTTGATTTGTCTTGACTGATCTGTCATGTGGTGGCCTCATACCAACCACCAACTCCTAAGAAGGCATCCTTGATCTCTGTGGATTTTCGATCATGCTGTGGAACTCTGCAACCTTGGTATCCTCCAGCTATCACTTCTTCAAGCTTCCCTGGCACCTATCAATCTGATCCAGCTAGGAAACGCCACAAGGAAACAAAACCTCATAAGTCTCCTCCTGTTCCATCCTCAATTCTGCAAAAACCCATTAAACGTTGATCTTCACCTGAGCCTCCTTCCTTTGATGTGGAAGACATGGAAGTAGAAAGGGAACCACTTATGGAAAGGTTTCAGGAAAACTCTGATCTTCCCCCTCTTCAACCTGCCCAACCCTCAGATCCTCTTCCAGCACCTATTTCACCTGATCTTCCTCCCTCCACCCAGCCCAAAGTTTGATTTGAGAGGGGCATCTCCAAGGACTACCCTAATGATGTGGAAGGAGTATCAAAGAAAATTTCTGATCTTAAAATCCCTGATCTATCTGTGGCTGAACTCCTGTCGATCTCTCCATCTGTGGCTGAAGGGATGAAGAAATGGGTTTCCCGTTGACGTGTGGAGATTGGTCCGGACAAATTAAAGGTCTCCTTTGGTACTCTGATAGAGGATTCTGGTGGAACAGATCCCTCTTCAGATACCAACCTGTATTCCTGTCCTCTTGGTTTTCTTCCAATTTATCTTGGTGATTTGACTAAAACGGTTTCTCTCCTTGTGGATTCGGGTTCTCAGCTCACCTTGATTTTGTACTCCATGGCCTGCAAGCTTAAACTTAGCCCAAGGGTCAGTTTCAACTCTGCAGTTTATGGAATTGGGAATCAGTCCTGTGAGCTGGTTGGTATTGCTGAGGATATCCCTGTTTGAATTGGTCAAAATATTGTTGGCACCTGTCACTTCTGGATCACTCGTCTGGATGGTCCCATGATCTTGGGAAGGCCTTTCTTAATGGGCTTTAGTGCTACCCTGATGTTTTCTGATCAAGTTGGGGAGAGAATTCTCCTCCCTGATGCTGATTGCAGAAAGATTAAAGTTCCTCTTTTTTCTCTGGATTCTGGTCTTTGGGAAAGAGACTTCCCTGGTCATCCTCCCAAATCTGTCCTGAAAGGAAAGCAGAAAAAAAACTCTCATTCCTCTCATCCTCATTTTTTAGCAGAATAGTTGGCCCTACTGATAGTTGTAGTTTTTCTCAGCCTCAGACTTCAACTCATGGACCAACTCCCACCTCAGAGGAATATCTTTCTTTTTCCTCATCATTTCCTTCTCATCCAAATTAGATCAAAATCCAAAAACACATGAAAAATCCGAAAAATCCAAAAATATTTCTTCTCTGTCTGGATCTGTTGTATCTTCTTTTCCTTTTCCTTATCAGCCTGATCACTCATCCTCTATTCCGGTTTCAAATCTCTGAAATGAGTCTAAACTAGATATCAATCTTGATTCTTTTCTTGGTGGCTTTGGTACAAAGGAGTATGGTCTTAGGTGGAGGCAATTTGGGGTAGAAGTAAGTACTCCTAATTGTGCACCACCAAGGGCTTCTACTACTGTCTTTTTCAAAACTCTACCCTGTGTCACACATGTGAGCAATGTGTTATCTTTGGGATCCTCTTTTATGGAGAAGGCACCTTTCAAGGACTTAGCAGAACATCAAACTTGGAAGATGTTGGAATATGGCCTCAGTTTTTGTAGTCAGGTCTCACTGGTCAATGCTTGGAGGAAGCAAGGATTCCTCTCCTTTGCCACCAAGTACAAACCAGTTGCAAAGAAGGTCCAGCCAGTCAACCAACCAATGCCTCTCAACCTCAATCCTCCTCTATCCGGCAATCCTTACTGTGGTCTATCCCAATCCCTCACTGGTCCATTTATTCCCTCTGGTCGGGTCACTGAAGAATGTCTGAAAGTGGTCAACTTTGGTCCAGATGGATGAATTCTTCCTGATGAGTTAAATTTGATCAAAAATATCTTGTTTCTAAGGTAAAAATCTATTGCATTCTGTGAAGAAGAGAGAGGTCTCTTTAAAGAATCCTATGGTCTCCCTTACATCATCCCTGTAGTTGAACATGACCCTTGGCAAAAGAAAAAGATCCCAATCCCTGCTGCTAAAGTTGAAGAATTCATCAAGTTGGTCCGCAAATGAGTCCAAACTGATTTATACAAACAATCAACTTCTAGCTATTCCAGTTTTGTTTTCTGTGTTCTAAAGAGTAATGGTAAACTTAGAGTAGTTCATGATCTCCAACCTCTTAATAAAGTTACTATTAAAGACTCTGGCGTGCCTCCTGCCACTGAAGGATTTGTTGAATCCTTCTCTGGGAGAGCTTGCCATGGTCTAGGTGACATTATGGGTGGCTATGACAAACAATCCTTGCATCCTATTTCTTGTCCCCTCACTACTTTTGATACTCCCCTTGGTTGATTTCAGCTGAATCAATTGCCTCAAGGTTCCACCAACTTGGTTTCAGTCTATCAGGCTCAGATGATATGGATCCTCCAGGACAAAATCCTGGATCATGCGGGTATCTTTAATGATGATGGTGGGATTAAAGGTCCAGTTTCTGACTATGATAATGAGCTCTTACCTTGGCACTCAGGAATCCAACAATTTATCTGGGAGTATGCTACTGTCTTGGAAAAAATTTTTTTTTGAATCGAGGAATCTGGCCTTACTGTCTCTGGATCAAAACTTGCCGCCTGGGTCCCTGCCTTGGAAATTTTTTGTCATATAGTTTGCAAGGAAGGAAGAAGGATGGCACCCTCTAAAGTCAAAAAAATCATCTCCTGGCCTACCCCAATACATCCAACGGAAGTTAGAGGTTTCCTAGGTGTTGTAACTTATTTCAGGATCTTCATTCCCTCATTATCCAAAATCTGTATTCCCTTGCGTTGCTTAACCAGGAAGGATGCTGAATAGATTTGAACCCAAGACTGCAAACAATCATTTCAGTTTCTCAAAACAATTGTTGGGAAAGACATTTTTTTGAAAAAGATCACTTATGGACCCGGAGCCGGCAGGATCAAGCTGGCAGTGGGCTCAAGTTATCAATCTGTTGGGGCTGTCCTTACTCAGGAAGATAATAATGGTTTGGATTTTCCTGCTCTGTATGAATCTCTTCTTTTCTCAGATGTGGAATCTAGGTACTCCCAGCCAAAACTGGAACTTTGCGGTGTGGCCCAAATGTTTAAAAAGCTCCAGACTGTCCTTTGGGGTCAACACTTTGAGTTACAAGTCAATGCACAATCCATTATCAAAATGATCAACGCCCCCAGCCTCCCAAATGCTCCAATGACTCAATGGGTGGCTTTCATCCAGTTGTTCTCTTTTGATATTGTTCGAAGGCCTGGGAAATCTTTTACTATGCCTGATGGTTTATCTAGGAGACCTATTGAGATGATGAATCAGATGTTGGAATGGATTTCAATGAGGAAGAACCCTTGGTCCGCCCTGTCTTTGCCTTCTCCTCCCAAAATTACTCTGGTTTCCAGCAAGGTTTCTGGCTTAAGTTAGAGCAGTACCTTTCAACTCTCCAAAGACCCCCTGATCTCTCTTCCAAAGAATTTTGGTCCCTTAAAAGGAAGTCCTCCAACTTCTTTGTCCAAGTTTCTAGGCTTATGAAAAGAGCAAATCCTTATGCACTTGTTGTGGTCACTATCCCTTCTAAGCAAGATTCAATCCTGGAAAGTCTCCATGAAGGCCTTGGTCATCGTGGGGAAACCAAAACTTATTGACAAATATCCAAACGATTTTGGTGGCCATCCCTGAAGAAATCCGTTGCTCAATGGTGCAGGAGTTGTGAAGTGTGCCAGAAAAGTGATCTTAGGCGCCCGGCCAAAATTCGTTACCCCACTCAAGAGTCCACTGTCTTTGGGAGGATTTCTATGGATGTGGTTCACATTAAGGCTGGTGGAGCTAAGTACCTCATTGTGGCTAGAGATGATTTTTCTGGATGGGTTGAAGAAAAGTTTCTTAAGAACCTCAGCTCTGAATAAGTAGCAGCTTTCCTTCATGAGACTTGGACAATGCATTATGGCTTGGCTCAATCTTATTCTATGGATGTTGGCTTGGAATTTGGTGGAAAACTTGCCGAAATGATTTGATCGCTCCCTGGACAACATAGAGTTACTACTCCCTATTATCCTGAAGGAAAAGGCATGGTTTAAAGAGGCCATGCGCCCTTGAAGGCTGCTCTGGTTAAATTGGCTGGTGAAAGTGGCAAGAATTGTTGGAAGTTTCTCCCCTTGGTCCTTGAAGAGCTATAGAATTCTTGATTACCTGAACCAACAGACTAAAGGGGAAGGATTAACAATAATCAAAGACATAAAGAAAAGAATGAAGACAAGTTGGGTAAGGTCTCACTCAGTGCGGTCACAGACAAGGTAGGGCGCTCAAATAATAGGAATGAAAAGAGAAGGATGACAAGATCGTAGGACGAGAAAAGTGTCTAGACAATAAAATATGAGGATAATCAAATTTAATCAGCAGAGTGCTTAGGATCCTTGATTGATGCAACCTCACATGTGAACAAGAAGAGGAAGTCGAGTGTGTTGGGTTAGATGGTCGATGTTGGGTTAATGGATCGTAAGATGGAAGAATCTTTGTCGGCTTCAAAGATTGAGTAGGGGAGAGTCTTGAGGGGATTAGAGAGGTGGAGTTGGATTGGGAAGAAGAAAGAAGGAAGTGGGTGACGGAGTGAGTGTCAATGTGGAGTGAGGTGGAGAAGTGGATAATAAAATATGGAGCGGATGAAGATGGAGAATATGGAGCGGATGGCAAGGGAGCAGGGAGGATGAAACGGAAAAGTGATGATGAAAGAAGGAGCGCGAAAGATCACGTGTGACAGGTTGGGGAAAGGTTGTAGGTGAGAATGAGCGCGGTATGGGGTTCGCGAGATTTCCTCTCAACAGTCCTCTTCTCTGATCAAATTTCCACCAAGCGGACCACTGGTTACTCTCCTTATGAAATCATCTTTGGTCAGAGGGCTGTTCTTCCTCTTGATCTTGAAATGGAGTCTTTCTTGGGCATCTCTTGGGAACAAGTTTCCTCAACTACTGACCTATTAGTTGCCAGATCAAAGCAACTGGAGCAGAGTGAAGATATTCATAACAAAGCTTATCAGAAGATGATGGAATCAAGAGCAAAATAAGTTCAGGACTGGGAAGATAAACACCTAAATCAAATCAGGGACCCTTTAAACCCTGGTGATCTGGTATTGGCTTATAATCATTCCTTGGAAACTCAGTGGGGAAAGCTTTTCTCTAACGGCTGGAATGGTCCTTACCAAGTAGTCCTTCAAGTTAGAGGTGGATCATATGTTTTGGAGGAACTGGATGGTACTCAGATGGCCAGAAGGTTCTCTGCTGATCAGGTCAAGAAATTTCATTCTTGTGGAGGCAACTTGGTCCAGAAGTAAGTCCTCCCAATTGTGCACCATCTGGGCAAGATCCTTGTCGTTTCGTGAAACTCTACTTCATGCCATGCATGTGAGCACCTGGGAGGCCTTCTTCATTTTATCTCAGCCACTTCTAGGATTTTCCTTTGGATGGATCATGTAGAGAGGGGAGGTCTCTCTCACTCAGAGACCTGAAGACTCGAGTCTCGCGAGTCTAATCAACGGTGCTAATGCTCCAAAATGGGAACACGACAGCGACGCCGACTACAGCAGTTGGACTGTTAATAGCTTGTAGCAATCCTGGTCCTATCTGCGGGTTCTTCTGATTCTGATTCATCTGGTTTTCATTCTCCTGTCTCTTTTCTTTTCTCCCTTCTTTCAATCTCACTCCTCTCAAATTCCCGACAACTCTTCTTTCATCTCAACCCTTCAAGATACACTCTCAAGTCCAAGATACTCAATCATCAATTCAACAAGTCATATCTCGAGACCTCTCTCCTCTAACTGGTAAGATCACTGCGCACTCATGTTCATCTGAACATCAATCAACCTAAGGGCCTCCGTCTCATCATTCAGATCTGTCGCGTCATCTCCCTGTCCTCTCACGATGCCATAGTCAACTCTATCTGGCTCATTACATCTCAGTGTAGGTATTCTACTCCTTTGTTTGAGACAAGTTGTCATCCTAGTTGTTTGAGTCTCATCAAAGGTCTTCTCTACTGTTTCAGTCTTGCTGGTTAAAATTCAATAATCATTTCTCAAAGTTATACGGTTAAAATCCAAAGGCTCTCCCCGACCAGCAAGAACCAGCACTATGGCAAGTTCCTCCGGTTTCTTGTTGGACTCCTTTCAACAAGCTATGCTCAAACCAGCTCTGGAAACAACCGCGCTCCTAACCAAAGAAAACTATGGCGTTTGGAGAGACAAGATGATGGCCCTACTCAAACTCAGAGGAGTACTTGATGTCCTTGACTCAACCACAGGAGATCTCTCTCCGATCGACAACGATGAAATTCAACTTCTCCTCATATCCAAGGTAGATTCTATCACTCACAACAATGTCATAAGCACAACCAACATTAATTCGGCCAAGTACATATGGTGTGCCATCAAGGAGCGGTTTTCCTCTTCTCAAGCGTCAAATCGAGCGAGAATATTCAACGATTTCCTTCACATAGGCTTCAGAGAGGACAAGATCACGAACTTTGGAACAGACATCAAAACCTCAATCAAGAAGATGATCGACATTGGTATAGAACTACCCAACAACATCCTTGCCTATTTGATGATGTTCAAGTTTCCACCGAGTCTTCAAGATCTCAAGCGCCAACTTATGCACTCTGACAAGCAAATCTCGGTCGAATTTGTATGCAATCACCTTATCCAGTACCACAACAAGATTAAAGCCGAAAGCAATGAAAAAGGGACTCCGCGGGGTACTGCTGAAACCGCACTAGCCACGATGAGGACCAAAACAAAGAACTTCATCTCAAGCAGGTGTATCAAAGGATATCACAATCCGAAGCAGGACAAGCATCACTCTGAATCTCAGTGTTTTCACTTACATCCGGAAAAAGCTCCCAAGTGGTGGAGAGAGAACCAGAGTAAATGGAAGGATAAGCAGAAGAAAACTCAGGAGACCGCCCATTTCCATGCGTTTGTAACCAGATGGATAGACTCGGAGATAGGAGCACAGAACAATATCCTGATAGACAGCGGAGCAACCTCCCACATATTCAATGAAGACCGATTCTTCACCAACCTCAAACCCAGAACGGGAGAGCACATAACGACTGGAAAATCCGGTGCGAATCTACCCATTCTGGGGTTGGGGACGGTCAGACTAGAATGGAAGAATCAAGTCATCACGCTGTCCGACTGTCTGTATGTTCCTGACATTGTCGTCAACCTAGTCAGCCCAGGAAAACTACTTGAACAAGGATGTACGCTGAAGGCCAGAGCTAGGAGTTTTGAGTTAAAAAAGGACGAAATCAAAATATGTCAGGGTACTTTCATGAAAAGTCTTTTTGTCCTGGACAAACCGCGCAAAATTGGCAACAATCAATGCTACCTGTCACAGCAAGAAGACTCGAGATCACTCAAGGACCTTCATCTCTCCTACGGCCACGCTTCCATTGGCCGCTTGTCCAAAATCAAGGGCGCTAAACCCAGCGCAGCCAAAAAGGACGGATTCAAATGTAAGCACTGTGTACTCTGCAAGATAACCAAATCCCCTTTCAAAGCTGTCTCCAGCGCGGCCACTAAACCATTTGAACGGATTCATCTAGACATCATAGGCCCAATCACACCAGAATCTCATTGACGCGAAAGATACATCCTGAAGGTTGTGGACAACTACTCCGGCTATATCTCTGGAATCCCATTGACTCAAAAAGACAATGCAACGCCAGTCCTAATGGAAGTAATAGAGAAGCAAAGGAACATCTGTGGCTACTACCCATCAACTTTGTGTTCAGACGGTGGCACCGAGTTTTTAAACAAGAAGTTCACCTCATACCTCAAGAACAGATTTGTCAACCATCTCATAGCAGAACCGTACCACCCTGAACACAACGGCCGGGCAGAAAGAGCCAACCAAACCATAGTCAAGAGTGTGAGGTCCTTGTTGAGCTCAGCAAAACTGCCTTGGAAGTATTGGTCCAAAGTTCTCAAATCGTGCTGTCTCAGCCTCAACCAGATCCCAAAAGAAGGCCTGGATCGATCCCCTTGGGAACTGATCAAAAAGAGCAAGTTATCCTCCAGCTATCTTCAACCCATCGGCATCACGGCTATTGTATTGAATCAGAGAAGGGTAAAGGGGGCTAAATTTAACCCGAAAGGGCAGGAGGGAAAATTGGTAGGCTATAACCCTGAGTTCCTCTCTTATTGGATCCTCATGCCGAATGGACAAATTATTCAATCTAAGCATGTTCGGTTCCTGAAGCAGTTGATTGACCAACTGGGTATTGACTCTACCTTGGATCTCGACTTCAATATTGTCAACAAATCTATGCCAGAAGCAGAAGGAAATGGTGGTGATCAAACGAACCAAATGAACTACCGTGACCCTCCAGCTGAGGTTCCCTTGTCAGATGAGGAATCATCAACTTCGGAAACGGACTCAAGCTCTGGAAGTGACTCATCACATCGGGCTCAACCCATTGTTGCAGCCGAACCGAGGACATCAACTCCTGCAATGATTGAAGAGTCAACCAGAGAGCCTTCTAGAAGGGCTCTACGAGATCAATTGACAATCAAACCCCCCCAACGGTACGGGTTTCATCACTACTACAAGCCTAAAACGTTTAATCAAGCAAGCAGGTGCGCTGACAACTTCAAGTGGGGGGGGCAATCAAAAAGGAAAATGACCAATGCGAGTTACTTGAAGTCTGGGAAGATTATGAAGGCGATACTCCACTGAATCCGCTGGACACAACGTGGATATTCAAAATCAAAGATAACGCTCATGAAAACGTGATCATCCACAAGGCTCAAATCTGTGTCAAAGGCTTCAACCAGGTTCACGGCTTGGACTTTGACAAAACATTTGCTCCAACCGGTAAAATTTCCTCCTTAAGAGCCATCTTACTGTGCGCCCTAAAAAACAAACTCAATGTCCGGCAGTACAATGTGAAGGCTGCCTTTTTGCACGCACCACTGGAAGAGGAAGTAATCATCAAAACGCCACAAGGTTGCCAACGCAAATGTCAGTACTTGAGACTCAAAAAGAGTTTGTACAGTCTCAAGCAATCCCCAAAAAACTGGTATGAAACCCTCACCAAATGGATCGAGTCGGTTGGTTTCAAGGAATCTGACAGCGATGCTTGCCTGTACAAAAGTGAGGACGGCAAATCTTTCCTTTTCTTTCATGTCGACGACCTGATTCTCGTGGGCGACGGCAACAACTTCAACGATAAATTCAACACTCAATTCAAAAACTCCCAAGCTCACGAACCGGACACCATTCTGGGTATGAAATTTGAGAGAACGGCAAACAGTATTTTGCTAAGCCAACCCAAACACATTGCTCACGGCTTAGAAGAACTCGGACTACTCGAAGCAAGACCAAGCTCCACTCCATTGACTCCCCATCTCCAACTCTCAGCCGCCTTGGACAAAGACTTTGAAAAATTCAAAGAACTCAACATCAACTACAAGTCCGCGATAGGACTTCTCAACTACATTGCAAGCAGAACCTGCCCAGATCTCAGCTACTCTGTTTCTAGCTTAGCCCGTTTTCAAAATAAGCCCGGTCTAACTCATTGGAAAGAACTCAGGCAAACGTGGCAATATCTCAACCACACCAAAGAGAAGAAACTCACCCTTACCTATGACAAGTCAAAGGGGCCGATTGAATGCTACAGCGATGCCTCCTGGGTAGAAGATCCAACCAGTCGCAAGTCTCAATCGGGATATCTCTGTCTATCCTTTGGCTCGCTGCTTTCCTGGAACAGTTACAAACAGAGAAATATAACTTATTTGTCCACCGAGGCCAAATTAAACCCCTTACTCAACTTGTTCCTCGAAGCCAAATGGCTCCGTCACCTACTTGGAGAAGTTCTCCAAATGGAACTCCCATCATCTATACATCTAATAGACAACAAAGGCCTTGACGACAAGCTGAAGAAGTTTGGATCAAATGCTAAAACAAGGCACATGGATCTCAAAACAAAGGGACTTCGGGAGGAACTCAAAGAAGGATCTCTTACCATCCATCTAATTGAAACTGGTAAGATGTTGGCCGATCCCCTAACTAAGGCGGTCAGTCTGGAGCAGCTTCAAAAATTCTCTGATGTGATCTTCACGGATGATCTCCAGTTAACGGGTGTGTAGAGAGAGGGGAGGTCTCTCTCACTCAGAGACCTGAAGACTCGAGTCTTGCAAGTCTAATCAACAGTGCTAATGCTCCAAAATGGGAACACGACAGCGACGCCGACTACAGCAGTTGGACTGTTAATAGCTTGTAGCAATCCTGGTTGTATCTGCGGGTTCTTCTGATTCTGATTCATCTGGTTTTCATTCTCCTGTCTCTTTTCTTTGCTCCCTTCTTTCAATCTCACTCCTCTCAAATTCCCAAAAAATCTTCTTTCATCTCAACCCTTCAAGATACACTCTCAAGTCCAAGATACTCAATCATCAATTCAACAAGTCATATCTCAAGACCTCTCTCCTCTAACTGGTAAGATCACTCTGCACTCATGTTCATCTGAACATCAATCAACCTAAGGGCCTCCGTCTCATCATTCAGATCTGTCACGTCATCTCCCTGTCCTCTCACAATGCCATAGTCAACTCTATCTGGCTTATTACATCTCAGTGTAGGTATTCTACTCCTTTGTTCGAGACAAGTTGTCATCCTAGTTGTTTGAGTCTCATCGAAGGTCTTCTCTACTGTTTCAGTCTTGCTGGTTAAAATTCAATAATCATTTCTCAAAGTTATAAATCAACATATTCTTTTTCACTCTCAAGATCAAAATGGCCATTCCTTGGTTTCAATCATCTTTCTTTCCTTTCTCTTTTTATGGAATCAAACTTGGGAGCAGACTAGGGAAAGTCTGTAAGTTGGGGAGAGATGTGGTGCCCCATCCTGGAAACCTTGGCCAGTGCGGAGATTTTAATGTTTTTATGATCTTTCCTTATCATTGTTCATAGGTATCATTATTAAAAAAAAAAAAAAAAAAAAAAGCATCCATCATTGTTCATCCAATCCACTAGATCATCCTCTTCCTCCTCATCTCAATCCATCAATATCATCATTGATGATGAATTTCGAGGCTCGACAACGGCGACAACAATGACCAACAGCAGTAATAGACCCATTGCCGTCCATTGAGACCAAGCTAGCTCCTCCATCAGACGCCTCCTCTCGACTCCCTCCAAAATCCTCTTCTTTGTCCTCTCTTGTCAAAAGCTCAGCCTGTTCCTGCTCTCCTTCATCGACATCCCAATCTATCATCCTAACTCATCCTCCATCTCAACCCTCAACCTCATAAATCATTGCTACGTCTCCTTATCCGCTCATCATCTATCATCCCATCTCATTGATTTGTTTGACTTGGTCCCAAATTGGCTATCCCCCTACCTATCACCCCTGCACGCTCCATTCTCCCTTGGTTGTCATTCCAACCTATCCTCATTGTCACCATCATCCTTGATTCCCCTCGGCCACCCTAGCGGATCACCTCCTGCAATGGCAACCAACGACCAACAACCGGCCGCCTCAAGCAGCCATCCAACCTCTCCCTTCCTCCCCTCCTAGCTTGCTGGTCTCCCGCGCGGGTCTCGGCAGTTGCCCATGACCGTTGGACACCTGCCGGCGGTCATCTGCGGCCTCGGCAGTCGCCCGGGCCCATCAGGATGCCCGCAGGCGTCCCTCTTTGGATTTCATTTTCTCCAAGTACCTGTTTGTTTCTTTTTTTCTTTTGTTTTCTCATGATCTTGATCCTTAAAAAAAAAAAAAAAAAAAAAAAAAAAAAAAAAAAAAAAAAAAAAAAAAAAAAAAAAAAAAAAAAAAATTCCGCTCCCATTTGTAAATCTCTCTTGTAAATAGTTTATAGGCCTCTGGTCTATAAAAGGAGGGGCTCTCCCCTGCTTTTTTCTGCATCAGATCATCATATTATCATCATAGAAATTGATCCATAGGGGTGTGTGCCTGTGTCCCCCATCATCATGAAATTTAATCCTGATCCTTATCCTGGGTATATCTTTGATTGCCCCCTGATCCATTTTTTGACCCTAAGCCTTTGGCCCTCTGTGGCCTGATCCTTATCACCAACCAATAGCCTTGCTGGTTGAAGAAAAATTCTGTCTGTTGGAATTTTTGAGTGTGTTATACCACTCCTTGATCCCTTTCTCTGACCATACTGATCCTGATCCCTGATCACCTTTCTGGAGCCAATCACAATTGATTGAAGAGGTCTTATTAAGCTTAAGACCTGGAGTGTTATACCTCCCTTTATTTTCTTTGGAGTTGCATTCTGCCAGCCTCTTCTTGAGTCCCTTGAGAAGTGTTGAGGTTATCCTTGCTTCAAAATCAGTTACTGTTTGCTTTGGAGCTTCTTAAACATTGTGCTTTGTCTTTTACAGCCACCCTCAGTTATCTGGTACCCTTCAAGCACTTGATTGCGGAGAGTTGTGCAGGTTCATTGAGAACCTGGAGGTTGCTTGGGTTTGAGTTGATCATCCCCAATCTTTGGCTGACGACCAGAGTTATTAGCTTGTGGGCTTTGTTACATACAACAGCTTTTGTTCTTTGAACTCTAAGAGGACTTTAAATTCTTTTGTTCAAGTTTTTCCCTGCATAATCTTGTCTCAGATAGTGCTTTTCCATTGCTACCAAACTATTCTCATCTTTATCCTCTACTCCTTGATTCCTCATTTACCAGGTTCTGGACCTTGATCTCGGTTACATCTAAATATTTTTGTAACACTCAGGAGGGCAGCCTAAACAGCACCTTTCCCCTCCACAGAACTGCCACGGCCTAGCACCTTTTGGAGTCTTACAACGCTCACTTTTTCCCCAACACCATAATTCCCGCTTCCTTGATCTAGAACAAGATCTGTTCCAGCATTTGCGCATACTCCCAGAAAAACCAGAAAATTTCCAGAGCTTCTGTAAGCCTTTCTTCTCCGTAATCCCTCTTTGGGCCTTTGATGCCCACATTTTCAATGAAGATCTGAGCCCCCTCTGGAATATTTTGATTCAGAATCCAGTTCATCTGCGCTTGTTAAACGGAAAACGAGTTAACAGCACCTTGCGGCAGCCGCGTCAGTTGCATCCTGCCCAATCTGATTACAAAGGCAGTCATTGGAGGCAAACTCCAATCAAGTTTGCGCTGATTCTATCGGCCCATCACATCCACCAACCCATAACATGCGCTTCCTTCCATAGATTCCAGAAACTTGTCCACGCGCGGAGGTTGTTGCACATCTTGTATTGTAAACAAATTGAGCTGCTGCAGATCATGAACAATCCTTAGTGACTTCCCATCCTGCTTAACCACCGCAAATATTAGACTTGAGTAACTTGATGTTGACTTCTTGTAAAGACCCGTCCCCACATGCTTGGGCACCAGCTACAAGAAGGGCCCCCAAAACGCCTGCGGAATTGGAATTGGCTTGATCTGCCAAGGTTCATGGGGAACCCTCAGAATCACATAAGGGTCACCTATCTTGCCCTTTAACAGTCCCTGCTATTCAGGTCCAAACGTGAGCGCTCTTTCCCCAAGAACAAGTACCAAAGTCTGAAAATCCCGTTCCTCCGCGCTCAACCAGCCCAGAGGTCCAAAGTTAACGGCCGCAATCCGCTCATCTGTAATCTGCTCCAATTGCGTTGCCCATCCTGTCACCTTCAGTGGAGATTTCCAAGGGTCACGCAACCAAGGGATTGGTTGCAGTGCTCCATTCAGATCCTGCGGCATTGCTTTTTTCCAGGGATGGACCTTTTGCGCAACCAGCTTATACTTCTTGCCATTGCACTGCGCCATCTGCACGCATCTGTTGCCATAGGTCCTAGTCAAAACCAAACCGCGGCTTTTGCCTTGGCTCACAAGCGTGGCAAAATGGTAGTGTTTTTTTGAAGTACCTCCCGGCAATGCACACTGAGGAAAGGAACTTACTTCTTGGGCTTGCGCGTCCCACGCTTCCTCCCTTTTTCCCACCTGCTCCTCACTTTTCAACCTCCAGCACAAAGCTGGAGCTTTCTCTATGGGGTAACCTTGGCCAAATAGTCAAAATCCGCCTCTGGACAACCCTTGCAAACCAAATCCGCACTGGGGTCCTCCTCCTCCTCTCTTGCCAAATCCTGCACCCACTTCCCCAACCCCTGATTGCAGATTGTGGTTTCAAATCTCCTGCCAGAAAAATCTTCCACCATTAAAGCTTCCGTCCCCGCCTCTGGATCAAATGTCATTTGTGCTCGGAACCCAAAAATTAATGGCTGTCCTAAAATATCCTCCCTGCAATCAACCAATAGAAAATAAAGTGGTTTACAGACCCCTGCAACCTCAACCTCTTCCTTCTCCACAACTCCTTCCACGTGACACGCCCCGCCATTAAGCCTGCAAAGCCCCATTGCGCATTTCCGCCAAATCAATCCCATTTCATCAACCAATCTAGACGGGAGGAGGTTCACCATAGAACCGCTATCCACAAATGCCCACACCTTTCTTCCAGCAATCTTCATCAAAACGTAAGCAAGTGGAGTTGAAACTGATTTCATCCCCGCTAGCTTGCGCTCCACATCATTCCAAGCCAATTTAACCTGTTTCACCATTGGAGGGATCCTATTGTGCACGCAATCCTTCAGCGCTTGAACCATCTTGTCTACCACAACCGGCAACACTGCCACCAACTTCTTCAGGGTCAAGGGAATGGTTTTTTCATTCCACATTACCCTGCACACAAGTTCCACCGCCTTCTTCTTCCCCACTGGATTCACTGGCAGGCCTTCCGTTTCCAGAATGCGCACAACTGGCTTAGAAGCTGCCAGCGTTACATGTTCCTTGCCATCTACATCCATCCTTTCCACCGCTGCCAACTCCTCCGTCAATAACACCCTCACTTCCACTTCCACATGCGTTGGTTGTCATACCCCTGGACCAGTGAAGATCCCCAGCAAAGCTTGACCAGTTACTGCCAATTCTTGTCCTTGTGCATGCACTTGCTCCATGACAGTTGGATTCCCAGGTTTGGAGGAGATCTGCTTGCCCATTGGGAACATGAATCCCATTCCCACCAGTCAAACCAATCCTGCCTTGAGGTCCTTTGTCATGTTATCACACCCCAACCTCCAATTCCCCTTGTCCCCGCAGTAATTGCATAACCACAACATGGGCGGATTCAACAAAAGAAGCGCTCCTCCAACGTGAGGAGGTGGATTGTGCAACCCAGACATCATTTGAATCAGAAAGATCCTTAAATCCTTCATCAATTCCGCCATTTTGCTAACCTCTGGGCTTGTTGTTGGAGGGTTTGCCTGAGCGTGTTCCATTTTTGAGGGGCCCACAAACAGAGCTTGCGTTGGTTCCCCCAGAGTGTGGGAAGCGGACTTCTTAGGCCCCGTTGGTAACAACCTTTCCGTGTCCTCCATCAGTTCCTCCAAGTCCAGCTTGCTCTCCACCGCGCGAAAAATCACAAGGATTTCTGGAAGAAGTGCAATACTTCCATCCAAAAACCTCTTCACCAAGTTGTTCTCATACAGGTGCGGCTGCACCCGCCCGCCAAGTGGGGGACTGAGCCCTCACAAGAACTCCCTGCTCATTGCGCCTGTCTGTCCTGATATTACCTTGTTCTTTGCCAGGTAGCAATTGATCCAATCAAACATTGCTACGTAGTCCCCCAGTTGTGCCTGCTTCTGGACTCCGCCATTTGCGCTTGCTTCTGCTGCAGCTTTCTCAAAGTCGCTTTCCCAAAACCAAGGTTTGCCCCTTCTTCACCGCGCCAATCTTCCGCCTTCAGTTTTGGCCAATTGAGTTCCTCATACCCCTCCATCTCCTCCACATCCCAAAGCTTCTCTTTGTCCGTGATGAAGAGGAAAAAAAGCCAAGCCTTATCCAAACCTGTTACACCTTCCGCATTGGCAATTCCTTTGTATTGCGCAAGGAATTGCTCAATGTCCTCCGTGTTGAACTGGATGTTAGGATAGTCATGCGGCCTGATGCAAACTGGCTTGCGGTTGGGGCCATTGTTGGAATGAGGGACACCATATCCCGCCCCTGATGAGGTTTTCTTCTGAGAAGCTGGAGGAGGAGGAGGAAGAGGGGTGGGGGTAACGTTAGATGACCCCAAAACGGTCAATGGGTGCTACCGGGGCATTGTGCTTGTTAGTTTCAAGAGATAAGGAACAAAAGATTACTTCCCGGGCAGACCCCCAAATGTGGAATTCAGAAGAGGACTTCTCCTTTAATAGTTCCAAGTTTGGAAGTTATTGATCCCTTGCATCTGTAAACCCTGAGTGAGACTGTTTGCCCTTTGACTGAGAGATAGAGAATTGAGAATAAAATTCCTTCCAAACCTATTGCAACCAATGATCCTCTGTGATCCAATCCTCCTCTATGATATCCGGGTCGAGGGTGCCGCTTAAGTAGCCTACCCCTCAACCCTTGCCTAATTACAACCAGAAACAAGCGGGAATAATGAAATACAACCCCTAAGCACAGAACCCTAGCCTCAACCCTATCTTTCCCATCCCATAATCCTTAACCCATATTCCATATCCCATATCCATCCGTATTACCCGCCTGCCATTACATCCACCTGGTTTGTCCTTCTCAAGACGCAGCCTTGCGCGGCGCCCAACTCAGAGCGGCCCCGCGCATGCCTGTATCCCCCCAGGGCACCATTCCAGATATCTGAGATATATCTGCACAATCTGGATCTGTGTCTTGCAATGCGCAATCCATCCAATCCAATCCAATCTGTCCATCCCGTTTCTCTAGATGCTGAGCCCGCAGCAGAACTTGCTGTGGCAAAGCTGCACCCATTTCTGAGCACACTTCCCCTGCTTAGCCCGCCTCTACTGCTGAGCGCGCAGGGCGCAGCCTATTCCAACTCGCATCTATAAAAGACCACCACACTGTGTTGTCCCGCTGCCAATGACATATAACAGTGCATTGTGGAAACTAGGGTAGGTGGTACCCCTGAAGTTGTCCTTGAGTTTGGGAAGTTATTGGTCCAAGCGTCTGTAAGGAGATTGGATGCAATGAGTTTAAGAATAGAGAGATTGATGATGATAAATTTCTTTTTTCCAATCCTTCCCCTCCCACTTCCTCCTGGTCCGGTCCTCTGCTATGATATGATAATAATCTCCTGATATCCTGACCCAGAGTTTAGAGTGAGGTATTTTGAGTCCTCCCTCTCAACCCGAACCTAGGTACAACCACAAGCAACAAGATAGATGAAATATGACCCCTAGTACAGAACCCTAGCTCCACCCCAACCCTACCCCGTACCACCCACCCTGTCCAAAACCTTCCCCTTTGATATCACGTACGTCCATTTTGTCCTTCTCATGGAGCAGCCCTCCGCTGCGCCCTACTTGGCCCCCCCTGGTTTTATCCATCCGTTCGCGTCCGCAGATCCCGCAATCTGTGAGTCGGCCCGCGCTTATGCCCACGCAAACCTACCCGGCGCGTATAACCCCTGATTTCCCCGCCCTTGCCTTCTGGACTAGCCACCCGCAAGCTTGGTTGGGTCGGCTCCATCACTTGGTCTGCATTCCCTGGGCAGGTTGCAACCCAGCACCCCCCCCCCCCCAAAGTAGGCCCAACCTGCACCTGGTGCCACCCCCGCAATCCCTGCTGCTGAGACCGCGCGCACCCCAAATGCTGAGCCCGACCTACCCAACTGCTGAGCGCCCAGCCCGCAACACAGCTCCCAATCCAAGGTTATAAATAAAACACCACATCCCCCCCCCCAAGTTGAGTTCTGTCCCCAGAGGTCCTTCCATCACTACCTCAACCCCACTGCTCTACCAGACCACTCCCCCCCTTACTCCTCCCAGTCCACCCCAGCTACTAGCCCCGCCCCTCCTTACACCTTCCAACAACGCTGTGATCCCCTGCAATTTCTGCGCCCAGAACGGGCATGCATGTTCAATTGCTCGTGGTTGACACGCCTGCATTGCTTGCCGTCACGGCCACTGTTGCTGCTTGCTTAGTGAGGGAATGCCCCAGCCTCCCCCTCAATCTGGCACCCGTTCCCTCCCGCGCAAGAGGGCCCGTCCGGACCTGTTTGTGTCATTGGACAATGAAACCATCTTGGAGGACTTGTGGACTCCGCCTGGATCACCCCATTGCCGTTCTTCCCCAAGCTCAATCTGCAATTCCACTTCACCGTTCCGCCGCGCGGGACCTCCCCGGAAGGAGGACTTCCCCAACTTTTTGGCTTACTGAGTGGCTATGCAATTCTGGGCGGACCGCGTCCGGGTTACGCAAGGGGCAAGGGACCCGCATATCAATGAAATCCTTCCACATTGCACGGCTCCACCTCAAGCTCCTACTCCGGTCTCTGCCCCGGCTCCTCCTCCGGCCCCTGCCCCGGCTCCGCAAGGCACCCCTCCACCCCCCATGTCACCCATTGTCATCCCGTTGTTGCCTCCCGTTGGACCAAGCCCCCCAGATGGTCCTCCGGAGGTCCCCTCCTCACCAGCCCTGCCTCCCCCCAGCCCACCCAAGATCCCGGAAATCCCCGTTGTGTTGGCACTACCGGAGGCTGGATTTGAAATCTTTTCTG
Source organism: Puccinia polysora (assembly GCA_025617555.3). Taxonomy (NCBI): domain Eukaryota; kingdom Fungi; phylum Basidiomycota; class Pucciniomycetes; order Pucciniales; family Pucciniaceae; genus Puccinia; species Puccinia polysora. The sequence goes on from CM062644.1 coordinate 4,570,969, forward strand.
AAAGGTCAACTGCAATGCTCTGTGACTTCCTAGAAACCCCCGGCGCAAGCTCTTGGTGTCTTTCCGGGCCTTACTGGCATTGTTGGGGGTGGACATAGGGGAAATGATGAGAATGGCTTAGGCGCATTGCCCCCCCTCTCCCCCTTCCCTTTCTCCGCGTTTTTCTTCCCGTTGTACCGCCCTTGCCTTGTTGAGAGAAATACGTCTTCTGCGCGCTTGTCCTTTCCCAGCAGGTTGTCCTGTGTAAACATCCCTGCATCTCTTGTGATTTTTAACAAGAGTTCCACGTCTGCGTGTCATAAGTGAGAGTGAGAGTGAGAGTGAGATCCGCACCCGCATCCTGGTGAGAATGAGAGTGAGATTGAGATCGGCGCCCGGGTCCTGAGCCAACAAAGTTCCCGGAAGGTACCTGGACCGCCGCAGCCAAACTGCCACACAGTTCCCAGTACCCAACGTGCAACAAACACAAAACCACCCTCCACCAGCGCATGCACACAGTCATCCCAGAGAGGAAAAGAAGTTGAGGAACAAACACTCTGGGGTGTCTAGCTGTTCCGGCTGTGAACCGGCTAGGACACCCCCTCACCAAATCAGACGTGTCCTGTACATTTCCCATGCATACTCCTCACCCATTATGCTGCAGGAGAATAAAACTGATAAAGAGAAGACAGAGAAAAGAACCAAACCAAAAACAGGAAACCAAACCCCAAAAGAAAAAGTTTTTTTTTTTTTGCTAACACCAGGCTTCCGCTCCTCTTCCCGCATTACCCAACTGCGGGGCTTGTCCTTGCGTTTACGGACCCGGCTTGCGCTGCGCCCGTGTCTCTGCAACCAATCATAACCAAAACCAGTACCAACTTGCAAAGCAATGTATTCAAGAAATAAGAAAACAAACATTCTGGGGTGTCTAGTTATTCCAGATGTGAACAGGCTAGAGCACCCCCTCACCACAAATCAACCTGTAACCCTACTCAGTCCCCCCCGGCTTGAAGGCTGTCCTTAGAGGTTTGTAGCCTTTTTCTCCTTTGAGGCAGCGCGTCGGGCATCAACTCCTTGTCAGCCAAAGAGTCCAATCCGTCTACCAATCCTGAACCACCAGCACTGTCCCCTGCGTCCGCGCCATTGCCAGCCATCTATTCAAAGGAGGTGGAGCCGCGTGCAAAGAAGCGCTTCACGTGCAAAGCTGCGGACTTCCGTTTGAGCGGCGCCCCATCCAATTCCTCAATCTGATAACTCCCACCCTTGAGCTTGGATGCCACACAGAAAGGGCTGGTCCATTGGTTGGCAAAAATCTTACCCCACTGGGACTCCAGACTCCAATTGTAAAGCAAGACCAAGTCCCCCTTCCACAATGGATCACGGAGGAAATGGGAACAACGCTTGTCCCAATAGCGGACCAAATCTGTCCTAGTCTTCCGCAACCTTTCCGCAGCCTTTGCCAGGGTCTTGTCCCATTGGAGAAGCTTTTTCGCACGCGCCTCCACAAGCTCTGCAGAGGTCTTCACATTCCACCAGTCCATGCCCAAGAAGGTTTCCAACTCAATTTCCACCAGAAGCACCAGACGCTGCCCGTAGAGAAGTTCATAAGGCAAGTAGCCCGTCAAGCGTTTGACCAAGATCCTGTCCGCAAAGAGGACCACCGGAAGGACCTCCTGCCACCGCTTGCCGTCCTCACCCCACATCTTCACCAGGGCGTCCTTGATAGGCTGATGACTGCATTTGATCATCCCGGCGCCCTCGGGATAGTACTCCGTGACCCTCCCAAACTTAGCTCCACTATTCCGGACCAGCATCATCAAGCAACCCCTGAATTCTGCGCCTCTGTCAACGGTGACCAGGCAAAGAAAACCGTACCACGCAAACCAATCTTCCTCTAGAAACTGAGCAACCTTCTCCTCCGACAACTTTACCAGAGGAAAAGCCTCAAACCAGCCCAATAGATTGTCCCCCGTGACCAGCAGGTATGCAAACTTTCCTGCCTTTATGTGGACCACGTCAAGGGAGACCCGCTGGAACAGCCCATCCTCCCCAATAGGGTGACCCACCTCCCTGGGCAGCCTAGAGCTCTGCCGTTGACACGCTTTGCAAGACTTCACCCATTCACCCACTTCCCGCACCACACCTGGCCACCAGAACCTTGCTTTCACCCGCCTCCGCGTTTTAATCTTGCCCTGGTGGCCAAGTTTATTGTGAATACACCTCAGAATCATTTACTGGTCCTTCCTCAATTTCGCAACCACCAAAGGCACTGGGGTACTCTGCCGCCACAGTTGTCCTTCCTGCAAGTAGAATTTGGTTGTCTGCCGCTTTGCCCATCAAATTACCTCCCCTGACGTACCCTTGGGAAACCAAAGATTCTGCAAAAAGGAGTGCAAGGTTGTGTAACGTCCAGACTGCTGCAGCAGAAGGATGACCCCTGACTCCACCATACCTACGCAGATAACCGGAGACTCCAGGTCCAGGGGTTCCGCCCCCTCAAATGGGTCCTCCCGTGGATACCGCAACAGCGTGTGGGGCATTGTGAATGCCTTCCCCGGAACATGAACCATGCCAAAAGTGAAGAGCTGAAGAAATGCCACCCACCTAGTCATAGAAGTGTTTGGCAGCGTCAGAGAATTGATCATCCGGGCCAGGGCCTCCGCATCAACCCACAGCTCAAAGTGTACCACCCAAAGCAGTTCCTGAAGCCTCCAGACAATTTTGGTGACTCCGCATAATTTCAGCTTTGGCTGCAAATACCAACTCACCGTTGAGGTAAACGTCACAGACTTGTAGAGAGCCGGCCTGTCCTTACCATCCTCTTCCTGCGTCAGGACGCCTCCCGCGCCAAACTTGCTAGATTTGACGGCAAAGCGGATCCCTCACTTGTTGTAGTAAAGGTAGCGGAGGACAATGTTGCGGCCCACAGTCTCTTTGAGCTTTTCAAAGGCAGTGTCACACCTTGCCGTCCATTCCCACACCGGGCCCTTCCGTGTTAGCGCCTGCAGCAGACTTGGGACTTCCGCAAACTGCTCAATGAACATGCAAATGTAACTGCACAGTCCCAGGAATTGGAGGCTATGCAAAGGCGTCCGCAGGGTCAGCCATTTGAGGACTTTGTTCTGTTTCTTCTCTGTGATTCTCCTGCCGTCAAAAGCCACCACATGTCCTAGCACTTCCAGCGCCGGAACACAAACTGCCAACTTGCTCCCCAACACTGTAAGCCCTGCTTCCTCAATCCGGAACAAGACCTGCTCCAACATCTGCACGTACTCCCAGATCAAGCTGTGGATCTTTGGGGCTTCTTCTAACACCGCGCCCCCATAATCTGTCTTTGGTCCCTTGATGCCCGCGTCTTCAATGAAAATCAGAACCCCGTCCGGAATTTTGTCCTGCAGAATCCACGTCATCTGGGCCTGATAAACCGCCACCAAGTTTTTCTTGCCCTGCGGCAACCGCGTTAGCTGCATCCTCCCCAATCCTGTCTCAAACAGGGTTAACAGCCGTGATTCAGGATGGAGCTCACGCTGATCATACCCCCCCCCCCCCCATTACATCAACCAATCCACAACACCAGCACCCTGCCATTGATTCCAGGAACTCATCCACACGCGGAGGCAATCTGCGTCCCGGATGGTGAATGAGTGAAGCCGCTGCAGGTCATGAATAATCCTAAGCGACTTTCCATCCTGTTTAACAACCTTGAAGATTTGGCTAGAGTAACTTGATGTGGACTGCTTGTACAACCCTGTCCTCATGCGCTCCCGGACCAGTTCCAAAAAGGGTTCCTGCACGGTCAGAGGGATTGGAATTGGCTTGATCTTCCGGGGCTTGTGCGGCACTGTGGGGATCACATAGGGATTGCCAACCTTGTTCCTCAGCAATCCCCGCTCTTCAGGCCCAAAGGCAAGGGCCTTTTTGCGGAGTACCAACACCAATGCCAGCAAATCCTTCTCCTCTGCACTCAACCACTCTGTCAACCCAAAATTAAGCGCCTTGATACGCTCATACGTGATCCGCGCCGACCGCGTTACCCACCCGGACTTCTTCAATGGACTTACCCAGGGGTCCTGAGACCAGGAGATTGGCCTTAGAGGCCCGTTCAGTCCCTGCGGCATTGGCTCATTCCGGGGCCAAACCTTTTGTGCCATGGGCTTGTACCATCCTGCGTTTCACCTGACCATCCTTATGCATGCATCGTTGTCCTTGTGAATCCTGGAAATAATTAAACCACGTCTCTTGCCCTTTCTCACAAGTGTGGCACTATGGTAGGGTTTTTGAAACACGGTACCTTCCAATGGCGCATACTGAGGGAGATTACTTACTTCTGCCGCCCGCGCCCTCCGCGTTCTTCTTTCCCCCTCCTGCTCCTTCCTAGTTGACCGCCCGCACAAGACAGGAGCCTGTCCCACGCGGTACCTGCGGTCAACTAGGCAAAATTCTCTGCGGGGAAACCCTCAGGGTTTTCCCCCCATCGGATTCTGCCTCTTCGCTGGCTGCCGCTGGTTGCACCCATTTCCTCTTCCTGTGGTTGCAGATTGTCATCTCAAACCTTGCCCTGGACCCGTCTTCCACTTTCAGCGCCTCCGTCCATTCCTCCGTGTTAAACACCATCTGGGCTCAGAACCCAAACATAAGTGGTCAACCCAAAATTACATCGCCGCACTCAACCAAGAGAAGCAACAGCAGCTTCCTGACCTTTGCAACCTCCACCTCCTCTTCCTCCATTACCCCATCCACCCAACATTCCCCTCCATTGAGCGCCCGTAATCCCATAGCGCACTTCCTTTGAACCAGCCCCAACTCATCCACCAATTTTGAGGGGAGAAGATTGACCATCAACCCGCTGTCCACCATTGCCCACACCTTCCTTCCCACAATCTTCATTGAGACATAGGCAAGCAGCACCAACACGGATTTGGATTGGCACAACTTAATTTCCACTTCCTCCCCCGCTGTGTTCACGCGCTGCACCATTGCCGGAACCCTGCCGCCCCCCTGCTCCCTCAGCGCCTGAACCATTTCCTCAACAACCACCAGGGAGACCGCGGCCAGCTCTTGTAGAGTGAGGGGTATTGGTGCCTTTCTCCCCATCACCCGTTGCACAATTTCTGTGGCCTTCTCTTTCCTCCAGAACTGGTCAAAGGCGCATTGCCTACTGGCCCTTGCGTTCCATTTTTTGGGGTGTGGGTCGACGGCTGCTCTCTGACATCCACATCCATCTTCTCCAACACAATCCACTTGTTTGATGCCAATGCCCTAACCTCCGCCTCCACATGCGGAGCTTGCCACGTATTGGGCCCGGTAACAATCCCAAGTGACACCCAAGTGGCCCCTGCAGGCCGGGCTCTTGCCCTAACCTGCTCCACTGGGGGTGGCTGACTGGCCCCCAGATCCACCAGCTTGCCCGTTGGGAATATGTTAGTCGGCCCGGACGTGTGGACCAACCCCTCTTCCATGTCCTTGGTCATTTCCATGCAACCAGACTTCCAGTGACCTTTATTGCCGCAATAGGTGCACAAACAAACTGAAAACCCGCTCAAAGGCCAGCTACTGGGCTGGAAGCCCCCCCCATGTGAGGCGGCACTCTCCGCGGAGGAGGAGGAGGCAGAGCCGTTGGTGGGGCTGTTATGCAATTCAGAAGTATCCGTAGGTCCCGTAACATATCCTTTACCTTGTTCACTGGTACTTCCATTGACTGCAAAGGGGCTGCAGGCCGCTCCATTGCTTCTGGGCCCCCGGGCGGTACCTGCATTAGAGCCAGAGTGGAAGAGGCCTTTGGTCACCTTGAAACCAACGGGAACAACCTGGCCATATCCTCAATCAGTTCTTCCAAGTTGATCTTGCTTTCTACCGCCTGGTTGATCACACTTAGGTTTGGAAGAAGCACGACACTCCGATCCACTGACCGCAATACCAACCCATGTTTGATTAGATACCGCTGGACCCACGCACAAAGTTGCGGCACAAGCCCGCCTAGAAACGCCTCCTTCATTGCCCCTGTTTGACCCGCTACCACCTGGTTCTTCTCTAGGTAGCTGTAGATGCAGTCAAACATAGATTTGTATTTTGACAATTCACTCCGTGTCCGCACCCCACCTTGCAAAATAGCCTCTGCAACTGCCTGCTCAAAGTCCGTCTCCCCAAAGCGGGGCTCACAGGTCCCCCACCTCGCCATCATCTTGTTCCGGAGACTTTCCCAGTCTTGGGCCTTGTAGCCAGACATATCCTCCACATCCCGGAGTTTATTCTTGTCCGTGATAAAGAGGAAAACCGTACAGACCTTATCCTTGCCCGTTGCGTGTTCAGAGTCCGCAATATCCTCAAACCTTGCCAGAAAGCGCCCAATATCCACGGTGTCAAACCAGAGATGAGGGAAGTTCTGCGGCCTAAGCCATACCCATTGCAGAACCTCAGTCACCTCCAAGGGCTCCAACCAAGGAGGAGCACAACCGCCAGACCAGGTAGCCAGAGGTGGTGGAGGTTTTGGCCCACCAGCTCCCAAACGGAGAGGGAACAAAGGTGGGACATTTGATCCTGGAGTAATTGTTGGCAACATTGCACCCGCTAGCTTTGAGAGACCTAGACAAAAGATTTTTCCCAGCCAGACCCCCAGATGTGGAAACTAGGGGAGGTGGTACCCCTGAAGTTGTCCTTGAGTTCCAGAAGTTATTGGTCTAAGCATCTGTAAGGAGATTGGATGCAATGAGTTTAAGAATAGAGAGAGTGATGATGATAAATTCCTTTCTTCCAATCCTTCCCCTCCCACTTCCTCCTGGTCCGGTCCTCTGCTATGATATGATAATAATCTCCTCATATCCCAACCCAGAGTTGAGAGTGAGGTATTTGGAGTCCTCCCTCTCAACCCTAACCTAGGTACAACCACAAGCAACAAGATAGATGAAATATGACCCCTAGTACAGAGCCCTAGATCCACCCTAACCCTACCCCATAACACCCACCCCGTCCAAAACCTTCCCCTTTGATATCACGTACGTCCATTTTGTCCTTCTCATGGCGCAGCTCTCTGCTGCGCCCTACTTGGAGCCCCCCGGTTTTATCCGTCTGTGCGCGTCCGCAGATCCTGCAATATGTGATTTGGCCGGCACTTATGCCCATGCAAACCTACCCGGCGCATATAACCCCTGATTGCCCTGCCCTTGCCTTCCGGACTAGGCACCCGCAAGCTTGGTTGGGCCAGCTCCATCACTTGGTCCGCGTTCCCTGGGCAGGTTGCAACCCGGCGCCCCCCCCAGAGTAGGCCCAACCCCCACCTGGTGCCGAGCCCCACAATCCCTGCCCCTGAGCCCTCATCCGCTGCTGCTGAGCCCGCAGCAGGCACTGCTGAGACTGCGTGCACCCCAAATGCTGAGCCCAACCTACCCAACTGCTGAGAGCGCAGCCTGCAACGCAGCTCCCAATCCAAGGTTATAAATACAAAACCACAGAGTTAGGGTCAGCCAGCCGTAGGGTTAGAGGTTGGGGGAAACGTGAGAAGAAAACAAAGGAAGGGAAATGGCTACTTACCAACAAGGTTGCCCCCAAGTCAATGACCAATTGTTTTGCACCAGTCAGAGACCGTACGGCTGGGTTTCTGGGGCAATCCTTGGTGGTAGCAGCTGCATCTTAGTCGGGGATTGCTCCGATAAGCTGGGACAGAGGTTGGTAGGGGTTGGTGGCAGTTGGCCACTGTTGCATGTGGGGGGGGGGGGGGGTTTCTTGTTGTGTACCAGGCAGTTGCAACCCGGTGTTGGCTCTGAGGGTGGGAAAGGATGCTTGCCAATGTTTGGGGGAACAACAGTACGCACAGGAACCTCCCAGGAATGCTTTTATTTCTGCGGCAACGGGTTGGTTGCCAGATGCAATGTTGCTCCATGCTGCTTGGAGATCCTCTGGTTTGGGCTGGTGCAGGCTAGCTCTGGAGTTGGGGGGTTTTTGGAAACCATTGTTTGATTGGTATTGCAACGGTTGATGGCGAAGTGGCCAGGTGTACAGTTGCATGGCATTTACGGCATATGGGTTGTCAGCCAAGCCACCATGGGTCATTTTTCTATAGAGGGAGGTGATGATGGATTGGGTATCCCCTGGTTTTGTTTGGTCAATTTGGTCTAGTTGTGGTCCAATGCTGTGGAGCATTTGGGATTTGGTTGAACCAGGTGGAGGGGGTTTCAGTACCAGCATGACTAGGGAGATGAAGGTGTCCAATACAGCGCAGCCCAAGCGGCCCAGTTCTATGAAGATATTCGATATTCTGGTGAGGTTCAAGGAGATGCTTGTGTCCATTGTTGTAATCTTGTAAAAGAGCTCCCCAAGCAGTACAACTTGTCCTGTACAATTTGAGAGTTGAAAATTCTTCTAGACATTTTCAAATTCCTCCCAGGCCGTTGGTTTACTAGCAACAATCGTTTTCAATTTGTGGTCTACAGTGTGGAATTCAGAAGAGGACTTCTCCTTTAATGGTTCCCAAGTTTGCAAGTTGTTGATCCCTTGCAACTGTTCACCCTTCAACTGAGAGATAGAGAAATGAGAGTAAAGATCCTTCCAAAACCTATGATGATCCAATGTCCTCCTCTGTGATCCCATGTCCTCCTCCTCCCTTCTGGGTTGAGGGTGTGGTTTAAGTAACCTACCCCTCAACCCTAACCTAAGTACAACCAGAAGCAAGCAAGAATAATGAAATACAACCCTTAAGTACAGAACCCTACCCCCAACCCTATCCTTCCACCCCATATCCCATATCCCATATCCCATATCCCATACCCCATATCCATCCGTATTGCCGGCCTGCCATTACCTCCACCCAGTTTGTCCTTCTCACAATGCGGCCCTTGTTCTTCCCCCAACTCAGAGCCCCCAGCCCATGTCCGCATCCGCCCAACGTGCCATTCCAGATATCCAAGGTATATCCGCGCATTGCAAGATGTGCAATCCGCGCGTGATCCATCCAATCCAATCCGTTCCACCCCGCATCTCTGGATGCCAAACGCAATTTGACTGCTGCTGAGCCTGCAGCGCGGCTTGCTGCGGCAAAGCTTCACCCATTGCTGAGTGTGCCGCCACTGCTGAGCCACCCATTGCTGAGCCCTCCGCTACTGCTGACCGCGCAGCGCACAGCCCATTCCAACTCGTGTCCATAAAAGACCACCACAATGGTCAAGGTAAATATAGCACTTGTAAAGAGATGCTCTCAAAGTGGTCAAGAGATTTGAGATTGTTGATGTTGGACGTAAAGTTTGATTTTCCAAAAACAAGGAGCCCTAATGTGTTGACTCCGCTAATCCACTTGTTGATGTTGCTGCCATCACGGCGCAGGGTTTCCACGGTCGCTATGTATTTGGTGGGATTTGCCAGGAACTTAGCCCTTGCAGTGCTCATGCCGTGTGGGGGTACGGTGGACGTGGCTGGTTCAGGCTTTTCGGGGTTCATGTTGTGAGGCACGGTATCAGTGTGTTCGATGGGGGTGACAAAAAAGGGTGTGGTCGTGTCGTCCGATTCGGATGATGGTTCTCTTCCGGGTCTGCCAGGTCGTGATTTTCCGCGGCGTGGGTTCATAAACGGATCGGGGCGGCGATAGTGGGCGTCGGGATTGGTAACGGAACGGTGTGACGAGACGTGGACGGACGAAGGAGAGCAGGCTTTTAACCTGTAGACTTGTATAGCTCAATTTAGATGGAAAAAATGGAATGGAGACTCCATACTTAATTTCATCGGTGCGCGTGGACAAGGATTATATACTATATACATATGTCACATATTATGTGATAGGTTAACTCGTGATATCCCATAGTCGGGTTTGCCAAATCATAACAATGTTGGCGGGCCGGATCAATGCCCAGCATTGAGGCAGGGCGACCGTCTTCTCAGGCAATCTGTAGCGTGGCAGTTGCTGATCACAGCATCATCAGATCGTGGTCTAGCCTCCCAAACCCGATTAATTATCTTGTCCCTGGCTCGTTGGAGTTTAGGTTGGAATTTCTGGCTAAGAATCTCAGAATTCTGGTCCCTGTCTCGAACGTTTTTTCCCTTTTTGGACGCTTCTCGTTGTTCTCACCGTGTCCTGCCTACTTTGGTCTCCATACTTGCCCCAGGCAAAATGGCTTTCCTCCCCAAATTTGGGGCATATATACACTAGTGTATCAATATATATTTATTGGATGTCCATGGTGTTCAAGTCAAAGGTACACACTCGCACACAGTAATCAAGAGGATCTTTTCAATGACATAAAGAAAAAAAGTAATGGCAATAATCGAGGCAGTAATATTTTGAATCCACATCAACCATGAAGATGAAGGTTAATTTTTTTAAGCAGTGTATACACAGTGTATATCATATAATAAAATCGAAATCGAGAGGATGAAAAAATAAAAATTGACAAGGAGTTTGAGCGACAGATAGAAGCATGACGATTTCAACGATCGTTTAACGATCGGGAGAAATTGAGTGTATAAAATTGTTGGGGTGACCTTGGTAATGATGACTGGGATATCTCGTTGTATTAATCGAGTAAAGCATCCGAAGTGCGCTGACGACAACGTTTTAAAAACTTTGCGAGGTCGGTCCCACCGGTACCAAGGTGCATGGTAGGGGTAGAAGGACTACCACCACCGCTCGACATCCGCTTCTGATTTCTCTCAGCTTCTTCAGCTACCATCTTCCGATTCCAAGATTCGAGAAATGCACTTCCATCGGGTGGTGGGAGTCGACTCTGAGTGATAATGTAGAGTAAGGCGATCCTACTATGAGTCGACCTCAACCGACCCAGCGCATTGACGCATTCGTTATAACCCATGCGTAAGTCGGACGTGCTAGGTAGTGCTAGTGCGAGCGAGCGAACCGAATAGGTGGCTACTTTCGGTAAGGATGGAAAAGTGGTGGTTCTGGATGATTGGTTTAGAGAATCGGCCAATTCGGTTAAGAATCGACGATGATGATAGGGCATATAAGCTGCCATACGTGTCATGAAGGTCTCCTCGCCACCAGGGCGATCTAGCTTATCGGGAGAGGCTAGGCTTGAGAGATTATTCGATGTGGTTGATGATGAGCTGGAGTTGCCAGAGGTTTTGGAAGGATGAGGATGAGGGTGGGGCCGATGATCGACTCCCAAGAAGACGTCGAGCGCATGGATCAGAGTGCTTTGACCAGCGCTAGGTCCACCGAAATCGGACACGAGCCAAGGCGAAGCTTGAGCCTCTGACGGAGCCTGGGGATCGACGACCCCTTCCATCTCTCGTGATCCACCATGAAACCAGGGTCGAATCTTCCAATAAAACTCAGCTGGATCACAATGGTCCCTAACGCGTTCCACGATATCCGTCAACCGATCTATCAGCTTACTCAGGATGACTAAACTTGCAGCCATCCTGGTAATTGAGAGTGAATCTGCAATCACCGCTTCATCGACCACGACTCTCATCAGCGACAGGCACGCCGTGCCCATGACCTCCACCAAGACTGAAGTTTTGTAGAAATGTTCTTCGGATCGGGTGCCCGTGAACGTAGTCTGCATGACGATGTTACTGACAAGATGAGAAGAAAATCAATTGATTAGGACTTGAGTTCTCACATAAAACTCTACATCGTGAGGCGAAGGAGGGAGAAGTGAAGAGGAGAGAGTCTTGAATTGAAATTTACTCCGGGGTGAAACCATGGGCTGGGTCGATCAATCGCCAGTTGTAAAGAACCGTATCAGCATAAGTGAGAACCGGAGGTAGATCTAAGATTTTACAAATCGCGCATAGAGGCACGGCGATACTCTTGGGGACCAGAGGAATTAGGAGATGAGGGGAAGGAGGAGCGGAAGCTGGTTGGTCGTCGAGGACTCGATCGCTAAAGATGTAGAAGTGCATCAGGAAGGCTAAGACCGAATGGGCTCGACGGAGGGCTCGAAGATCATGACTCAAAGAAGTGATCGGCACGAGTTGGAGATCGTCTCTAATCATTCGTCTCCATCGTCGCGTTAGCTCGTTGGATTCACCTTGACCCAACTCGAGACCCTTGGCGGCATCCAAGGCTTCTTCCCAAACCGAGCATGGACTGAATTCTAAGCGACACAAGGGTGGGAGACTGGGCAAGAAACCGGATCGAACGATCGAATTGAGGTCCGATGACTCTGCCCTGATTGATTCGAGGACTGAAGAGGTCTCGAAGGAAATACTCTGTTCAGAGACCTGATCAGACTCGAGAACATCGGAGCGAGAGTCGAGCGAAGTAACACAACTCGAGTTTGATTTGAGCTGGGCTTCATCAGAGCTAGGCAGGGTGGGCAGATTTACAGGAGTTGAACCGATAACCCCCATTTTTTCTTGGATCAAGCTCTCCTATTATCTGTGATCCGGTAGTTCTCTCTTCTTCACTTCGAATGTTTTTCTGAAAAGGAAGGGGAGACGCTTTATAGATATCTCTTGTGAATGGTAATGAGGATGTTATTTTGTATTTTAAAAAGAAACCAAGGATAATTAGAACGGTGGTTGGGATGACTTGAACTCGAGTGATGATATCATCACGATAGGATCGATACTTATATAGATAAGTCTTAAAACTGTTAATCAAACCCTGGATTTGAAGACAAGTGGGAAAAAAAAAGAATGGATAGAACTTGAGCAGTCGATGGAATCTGAAGATCGATCGAGTCATACAGCAAGACAGGACCAAACGATTGCCGATGCACTCCAGAGACTGCTGGGAGCGGGGCTGTCGAAAGGGCTGGTTATTGGTCGATAGAGGATGGCCGGAAGGAGTGAAAAAAGAAATTTTGAAAAAAAGGGAAAGGCTTGGATAGGGTTTGATTGAGCTAATCTGATGGTGAAAGTGTGGGGAGGGGCCAGGACCTAATTAGGAAGGGAGACAGAGATGAATGGTTTATACTTATATCCTGTGATTCATTCGATCTTCATTTTTTCATTTTTTCATTTTTTCATTTTTTCATTTTTTCATTTTTTCATTTTTTTTTTTTTTCAATTCTACCATTCCGATCGATGGATTGATGAATTGACCAGCGCTTTGAGGCTCAAGTTAGATACGTGTCGGCAGGGTTGCTAGCTCGACTGATTTCCTGTACCTCTATCGCTTGAGGAATGGATGATCGATGGATGCTGGCGATGATCTCAAAATGATGAGTGAAGACCTCCTGGCTCGAATCCTCAAGCGAGGAATGATTGAGAGCGATCGGCGAATTGACAACAGTTCATGATCTCCTTGCCCCCTCAAGGGTGGTGAAGCAGGAGACGACAATGAGATATTCGGATCGATGAAGAATGTTTTTATTCGATTTTAATTTGAAAGAAGAGATGGTGGATGTGATGAGGTGCAATATTGATGAGTGTGCTGGTAAGTGCTTGGTGTAAATGCTCAAAAGTATTGCTGGGAAATTTCCTTGCAGCCTCGACCAATCGACTCCAATTGCTTGGCGCTGTAGCCAACACCATGAATCATTTACAGGCTCATGAGAAACTTCCCAACAAGTGAACGTCAATAAGAACACGATAGCCATGGTCTACGTCCACGTCCACGGTCGATGATTGATTTGATCCTTCATCCATCCAGGCAATCGATCATAGCAGCCCACCACATCGATCACATTCCTACGTAGCCATTATCTCCCTTCTCCTTCTTGATCTCAACCCTTTTGGTTCTTGACCAGAGATCAGGAATGCTGCACCGGATTTCTCGATTGCTTCCTTCGCGGCACAGCCGGATTGGTGTCAGTGAGCCCGTGACAGCAAAGCAAAAAAGCATGGATGATGATGATGATCGATTGCAGCTACAACCTAGCACCTACATACTTACATACCCTCCCTGTGCCACCATCAAGTGGGGGCAAACCAAAGATGAGATGGACGTGGGCTATGTGCCTAAGGACTCGCCGGTCCAAGCAAGTCCACAGTACAAACATGCATACATGGGTGCCTCTAGATCCAAGAATGCTCATCGGTGACGATGGTTTAAAACCCAAGAAAGAAGGGGGGGGGAGTGGCCCAAGGGAGGAAGGCAGGCGGCCAGTCATCGATCTACACTACATACTCACCAACCCATCAGACGAAGCGTATCGTTAGCATTATAAATACTTTGTTGGTCGATCACCGGCACTAGTTTCTATATATTTGCTTAGAACGCTCGACGACCGGCCGCTCTTGGAATTTGTTTTGCTCGTTTCTGCTCTCGTGTTTCTCATCACATTTGGAACGTAGTCCCTCTTCCAGTTTTCCACAAGAGTCGAGTATTCCCGCTCAGGAATGTTCTTGGAGGGCAGATGTCACTGAACGAATCGCTTCAAACGCTCTCGGCCCCAATGCTTCTGCAAGTGATTTGCAAAGGGTCACCTTTGTAAGTGGGCGTGATTTGCAAAGACAACGATGAAAACAAGAATCGTTGGATCTTGACATTCCACTATTTGTGTGCTCCTAGCTTTCGCTCCCTTGACCTAATCCCCTTCAACTTGATAGTTTTATCTCCTCCAGCTATGTGCTGTCCAGTCCTTTGACTGTTGATGACTCTCTCTCCCTTAGCTGTTGAACTTAATGCTGTCTCTTTTCTCATCTCCTCAGCTGTCAACCTTTGACTGTTTGTTTCAATCTCTTCAGCTGTACCAGCCATTGGCCATTCATTATCATCACCTTTGGCTGTTCTCTGTCTCTCAGCCTTGGACTGTTTAGACCACCCTCTACTATTTCTAGTTCCTCTCTCCGATCTTGTGTAGTTGTCCATTTGGGCACCCTTTGAGGTTTCCCTGGCTGTTCCCAGGCCTTCCTCTTTTTTCAAGTTTTTGTCCTACTTTTAATTTTTTTGTCATATATAATTTTTTATGTCCTACAGCTACAAAATCTTGTCTGGTAATTCAGAAAATCCTGTCCTGCTTTATATTTTTTCTGTCCTATTGTTTCAAGTTTTCTGCCTGCATTTTAATTTTGGTGGACAAGCATTTTATAACAGTCTAATGGAGTAAGAATAAAAAAGTACTCAAAAAAAATATGGAGGGTAGGAGCTGTGGTTGCCTGTCTGGTTTGAAAAACAAGCCAGACACAAAACCTGATACAGGCAACCCCTCACACAAAAATTCTGGGAATTTATTTTTCCCTTGTGGATCAGCTTTTTCCCCTTGATTATAGGTTTTTTCCCTATTCTTTTTGGATCTTTTGGCATTTTGGCCAGTTGGACATGTGCAACAAAACACCAGGACAGTTTTCTGGCAACTGATAGTATATGTCCATAGTGGCAAAAATTGTGAAAACAAACAGGTGTGGCAAACCATCAAACCCCCCAACTGGAATACACAAAGCCTACCCACCAAACATCTGCCAGTCTCACTAGCCATCAACTCCTCAATTATCTACTGAATTTCCTAGAGACACCACCCCTACCATTCACAATCAGGAATTCTTCACCTGCATCTTACAGCTCAACTGTCACAACAGAAAAGGCACCACCCTCAGTATGCTAAACCATGAATCCAATTAGGCAATAGCTGTACTTTTACAGAAAATATGGATCAAGACTCTCTCCCTTCCTCTGACCAAACACCCTAACTGGTGGCCAATCTTCAGCATGATTGCCACTCTCCAATCCAACTATTGAATGAAAATGGGGAGTGAAATATGTTAGAGTCAACAGGACATCTACAAAGATAGATTAATCCAGACTAAAAATTCCATTGTATTGCCCAGTCAGGTTCTAGTTGTGGCTAGTTTTGACCCCAAAATTTGTTTTAGTGTTCCATCCTTATGCTCCTCATTGCATATATTTGACTCTTCACCTAGTGTACCTCTCTTACATACTTCCTCTGCCTGAACTAATTTCTCCTATGTGAGCCCCCATCTTTTCTGGCTATCTGCATCAAGCCTTGCTGGTCATCTATCAAAGTTTATAACATCAGTAGATGACCACCCCAGATCCAGGTAGCACAATCTCACAGCAAGTGTACATTGGGTAGGCAAAAGTCATGGGACTGTTTTTCGAAGCAACCACACTGGGGTACTTCAAAAAATTTATATGAAGCCTGGGAATGATTGTGGTTCATCTTGACCATTCCACAATTGGGATCCATCAAAAGTTAACCATGTTCAACAACATCACCCCCTTTTTTTCTGCCATCTCAATCCAATTATTCATAATCAATCACCAAAACAGTGTTGGTGAATAAATTGTTTACAATTTGATATGCTGACCTTAATCTCTATTTATCCTGATTTTTTGTTTGAAATCCATATTTTTCTTACCATTGTTCCATCTTTTAGATCCAGGGATTCAACCGACCAAAAACTTGGAGAATCACACTTTTTCAAATGGATTGTAGAACCATTTGAAGATCTCCCTCTCCAACTGAAAAACAAACAATAACGTGCATCAGAATTAGAAAAACTGCCATTTTTTTAATGGCAGGTTTCAGAAAAATACCCCAATTTAAAAAATGCCATTAAAAATAAAAAAAAACTTATTTCACATCAGACGTGTCAGAGTTACCTGTAAATATGTTGGTTTTTTCTAATATACTATATAAATCTTTATCCTCTCTCTTTCTCTTATATAATTCCTGCTCATCCTTGTCTAATTCTCATCAATCCCCTCATTGCAACTCATCCTCCCTCAATGATCCTGAAATACTTCTACTCATGTTAGGATTTTGAAAATTTAGCAAATCTGCCATTGTTTTTGAAAAAATACACCTTTTTTAATGGATTTGTGGAAAGAAATTATGTGCTACACTTGATGAATGCACCAATTCCGCTTTGATACCAGATACTTCTCTAGCCCTTTAGTTACAATACCCTCTCCACATCAGAATAGACACCTATTCTGCCTTTATGCATCCTACAGAAACTCCCTGAACAAACTTGCAATGAAATAACATTAATAAACTAGCACACAATCCCCTAAAAGCTCTGCACTTGAACTATTCTGAGATAACTCCTAGCTAAATTAAAGAGATGGTTCTTAGGACCTTTATACACAGAAGACACTCCAATGGTAAAAGAATACTCTGATATATGATGAAGACAATAAACTCTGTAATCCCTTGATTACCTTTTCCAAGATTCCCCTGCCTCCACAGACAACTCCTTCATGTAAAAACCTAAATTACAACTCTGCAAACAGCAGGAAATAAAAAAAGAATGACTTCCTAAATTGTCTCCCTAAAACACTCTGCAATGACCCAGCCCACTATTAGTCCTGATCCTACTAGCCAATCTGTCCACATACATTAGATCTGATGAAGTCCTGCAACCTTTGTTGACCTCACCAGTAAATTCGAGCTAATGAATTGCAAAGGACAGATCTCCATTGAAATTCCTCAGCAGATCCCCGTCAATCCTGGATACATCAAGATGGAAGACCCCCATTGATATTCCTTGCAGATCCTTGTTGGTCCACAGGCTGCCTTCTCAATTGCAGTGTTTGATTGTCCCAAAGATTAAACGTCTCCCCCAATCCCAATGCATACCACATATTCAGCATTTTGGACACATTCTACATAGTTCCAATTGCTTGCTTTGGCATGCTTACTCCAAAATCCAAAAGTGCGGAAGAGGGTAGTTAATGACCACAAGTGCCGTTCCACAAAAGGCAAAACTCAGGAAATTGATTCCAGAAAATATAAAAACTTGAGCTATTGCTTCTGAAAATGCAAAACCCAGAATCAGATCACCTTGTGTGCTGTGGAACCTGCAACTGGAAAACCGCTGAGCCTGATTTTCCTCTGCCAAAGTAGAAAAATAGCTAGATATTAATTTTTGAGCCTATTGGGCTGCAGCTTCTGCGTCCACCCACTGCTGAGACACTGAGTCAAATGCCTAAATTTGTCCTACTTGCTTCTGTTTCTATAAATAAACACCACAGCGGGTTTCTGAAATAAAATTACCCCTTAACTGGTGTATTTCAAAATGGAAAGTTTGAAAAATCAAATCTGCCATTTATGCATCATCATCTATCCACCATACATCAACATGAAAACACCCATCCACACCTCCACATCATCCATATCAAAGCCAAAACATTATACCAGCAAATCATACACCTCTTTTTCCATGAGAGAGCAAATTCTACCTCTCAACTGTGCTCAGTTTGAATCATGATGGTCTGATTTTAGACTTGTGAAGGGACAAACACACAAGTATGTATCTTTTTTTTCCTTTTTGTAATCCCACACTGACTAAATTGATCCTTTTAGTCACCCCCACCATCATGCTCCTCCTCCTCCTCTCCCACTCACCAGACTTAACCACTCCTCATCCTCCTCTTCTCCCACTCATTGGACTCAACTCACCCTTGTCCTCCTCCTTCCCTCCAACAACCACCAACCACCTCACAAAACCCACCCACCCTCCATATCCATCTCCATCTCCAGGTTGGTCTCCTTTTCTCAACTCCCTTTTTGATTTCCTTGCTAACACTCCCCGTTTGATCTCCCATATATGTCTCCAGCCCACCCAGTCATGCCCTCCCCCCTCCCTCTCAATCCAACCCCCCCCCCTTTGATCTGCTTTTGCTCACCGCTGATGCCTCCCCCCCTTGACTCCTCACTTGACCCCCAACTTTCCTTGTTCCTCAGGCCCCTCCTTGCTTGGCTTCTAACCAACCCCCTTGCATCCTCCCTCCTCAGCAAATTAGACCACCCCCTTTGGCTCCTCCCTCCTTGGCCAACTGGACCCCCCCACAGCCAAGAAAAATGGCAAAGCAACCCCCCCTTCATCCTTGGCCAACCAAGCAAGAACCAGCCCCCCCTCATCCTTAGCCAAGCATGCCCAGCCAAGGAGCAAGAACCACCCCCCCCACCATCCTTGGCCATTCACCCCAAAACAAGCCCAACCAACCAAGAAACAGCCATCCCCCATCCTTGGACAAGCACGCCCAACCAAGGCCCCAACTTCCTTTTTTCTCAGGCACCTCCTTGCTTGGCTTCTAACCAACCCCCTTGCATCCTCCCTCCTCAGCCAATTGGACCACCCCCTTTGGCTCCTCGCTCCTTGGCCCACTGGAACCCCTCACAGCCAAGAAAAATGGCAAAGCAAACCCCCCCCCCTTTGTCCTTGGCCAACCAAGCAAGAACTAGCCCCCCCATCCTTAGCTAAGCATGCCCAAAAAAGGAGCAAGAACCACCCCCCCACCATCCTTGGTCATGCACACCCAACCAAGGCCAACCAACCAAGAACCAGCCCTCCCCATCCTTGGCAAAGCATGCCCAACCAAGGCTGACCAAGTGAGAACCAGCCCCCCCCTCCCATCCTTGGCCAAGCACTCCTGACCAAGGCCAACCAGGCAAGAACCAGCCCCCCCCCCATCCTTGGCCAAGCATGCCCAACCAACACCAACCAAGCAAACCTCCAGGCCCAAAAAATGCCAGCCAAGAAAACCACCCCCTCCATCCTTGTTCATTAGTAATTACTCCTCTTCCAACAGGAGCTATCACTTGTCCATGTTTGGTCTTCCTCCTTCCTTGACAAATTTTCAATAAAACCTTTTATTTTTCTTTTACTCATCAATAAACCACCACCTATCATTGATCTTGTGAGAATTATTGGCCCACAAGCTTATTCAAAGAGCAGTAATTAAAGCAAAAGAAATGCTGAGAAAAGAATGTCTTATGATTGATCCTTAATATGAGGCAGAGGCAATGGCACACTTGTAAATGTGAATGAATTGGTGAATTAATGGATGGAAAAAAGCAGGGAGAAGAGCTCCTTAAATAAAAAAGATGGTGCTCATGTGGAGCTCATGTAATGACAAGCAAAAGGCAAAAATTCCGCACCAAATGGGCTCTACAGGCTCTACAAGCCTTGCTAATTGGTTTGGGCTTACTCAGCCCACTTGGCATTAGTCCCTGAATGCTTATGACCAGTCTGTACTGGTCAAATTTGGTTTTTCCACCCTTACATGGCTGAACCAGCCCTTTTTGCTGTTCATAACCTGGCTGATTGTCCCTTACAACCAGCGCTGTTACCCCTCTGACCATACTTACTGGCCAGTTACCTCATGCAACCAGCCCCTAGCCCCTCATATGGGCCAGGTGGGACCCAGGACTCATCTGGGTCCAGTCTCAAACTCACACAGGGGGGGGTGTA
This sequence comes from Puccinia polysora, assembly GCA_025617555.3. Classification (NCBI taxonomy): domain Eukaryota; kingdom Fungi; phylum Basidiomycota; class Pucciniomycetes; order Pucciniales; family Pucciniaceae; genus Puccinia; species Puccinia polysora. The sequence goes on from CM062644.1 coordinate 4,591,000, forward strand.
ACTGGTGGACATGCTGTTCCCCCCCTCTTTCCTACCTAGGTGACCATCAGGGGTGGTCAAATCCCCCGCTGGTTGCCTGGGACACAATTTGCCCCAGGCAGACCATTGAAACATGTGGGCTGGAGGGGGATAAGGTCACACCAGCCCTTGGCGCCTCCCCCTTTGTAATGGGGGGGGGGGGGGAGAGCTCCCTGCTTTCTTTGGTGGGGGGGTGGTCAGATCCCACCCACCGTCTTGTTCCCTCTGCCACCAACAGGTGGGAGGGTGATGAAATCCCCCCCACCCTGGTTGGTTGCCACATGCAACCAACCAATTGCTGGTCCTTGATGAGGGGGAGGACCAGCCATCCTCCCTCCCCCTCACAACCAAGCAAGGGGAGGGAGGGAGGCAGGGGCTGCAACCAGCCGGGTGGCGCAACCGGGGCCGCAGCCTTGCACAAAGCATGTGGGAGGACTCCAAATGGAGTCCCCTGCCCCATACAACAGCCCCGCGCGGGCTGTTGGGCCCCGCAATGGGCCCCAGAGAGAAACAAGCAGCCCCAAGCGGGCCGCAACACGGGAAGTGGCCCCAATGGGCTGCAAAGGCCCAAAGACCATAAAGAACATAATTTGGCAGGCCAGCCTGTCTGGCTAAGTATGTCTAAAATAAACCTTGCGCCCAATTATGCTCAGATAAGCCCGTCTGGCTAAGGTGGCCCATCCAGCCTGGCGGGCCCGTTAAGGCATGTGTCCCAAAAGACCTAGAAAATGTATTTTGGTGCACAAATGCCCAAAACCAATAACATCCACATAAGCCCACATGGCCCACTTGATTTCCAATGGGCCATAGAAGCCCATTTGTGCATCCCATTTGGATTACACAATAATAGGCACATTACCTGAGTGCATCCGTATTTTAACAGATCTAACTCTCTTGGTCATTTCTAACCTTCCAGGCTTCCTCTCCTCATCTGTTTGGTAAAAAAAATCCTAACACCTTCCCCAGAAGCACTCCATCATCCACTCATCCAACCTGCACTGGACCAAGCAAACTGCCCCCCCACCCTTGGCCATGAAAGCCACCCCCCACCCCCCACCCTTGACCAAGCAGGCCCAAGAAAACTGCCCCCCCAACCTTGGCCAAGCAGGCCCAACCAACAGCAACCAAGAAATCTCCCAATGTCCCCCCTGCTTCATCTTCCCTATGGTGTCTATTGACTTTATTATACAATCAGGATCACAGCAATTGGTGGAGTGATGTTGAGTTTCAACCTGCTAACATGAGTTATCACCACAGTACAGAGGCTGTAGCCACACATGTGGAGAGCCTAGTTGGTAAAGGCATGACTCTAGTATATTTCTCAGTCTATCTGAGGTTTTGGGTTTGAATCCCACCAGACACATCTTCATTTTCACAGTCTCAACAAGTGATTCAGTCAAATCTGTTGAGATTTCACAGCTCTGGAATTCTGTTCCACTGGGGGAACCTCACTTCCTGGGTTCATCCTGGTCCTACCACACCAAAAAAACTCTCTCCCTGATTGGATCACTACGTCAGGATCTGATCATACAAGCTCCCCCTTCTGACCATCAAATCAACCTTCATCTATTTCTTGTCCTTTCCTCAATCTCTTGCTTTTATTTCTTCTTTCTGTTTCCATTCAGCCACAATTCCTGCTTCCTTCTAAACTCACACCTCCTTACCGTGAATGATTCCTGGTGAGATTCATTGTTTCCCTTCTTTGTTACCTTGATCACAATAACTCACCTTCAATGCTGTCTCAGTCCATCCTTCTCAATTGTTGACTGAACTTCAAGACCTCCTCAATTGACCAGACTTCTGCCAACTCTTGCCTCTGAATATGACTCACGCAGTCTGGACTGCCTGTTTTTTCTCCATTGTCCATGATCTAATTCAATTCTTCTCAGCCTGTTCTTACTTTTCTTCTTTTTTCATCTCTAGCTCTCAGTTGTGAACTCAATCTTCTTCAATACCATATCTTTATGGTTAAAAGCCAAAAGCACTTGCTCAAGCCCAACCAATTGTCAAAAAAACAACTGAGAGAGGATCCTAACTGGGAACTATGGACGTCTTCCGGCAAACAATGCTCAAGACTGCTCTCAAAAAAATCCCTTTACTCAGAGACAAAAACTATGGCATCTGGCAAGATAAGATGGATGCTGTACTCAATATCAGAGGATGCACAACTGCCATGAACAAAAACACCTCTGTCTTGGATGCCGCTGTCAACGACAAACTTAAACTTTTCATAATCTCTAAAATCAACTCTACTTCTCATGAGAACATTGTCACGGCCAAAAATAGGAACTCAGCAAAACTCCTATGGAAGGCCATCATCCACAAGTTTGCTTCCTCTCAGGCCTCAAATTGTGCAAGGTTCTTCAACAGTTTCCTTTATCTCTCATTCAATCCCAAAGATATTGTTGACTTCATCACAAAAGTGAAGGTATGTCTCAAAAAGATGGCCAAGGTTGGAATCAAATTGCCCAATGACATTGTGGCGTATCTCATTCTCTTCAATTTTTCCTACTCTATGGACAAATTCAAAAGGCAAATCATGCATTTGGATAAGGAACTCTTGGTTGAATATGTGCTGAACCATCTGACTCAACTAAAAAACAAATCCATGGCACAATCCTCTATCTCAAACTCAAAATCAAAAGGAGACGTTGCACTTTTTTGGGGAAAAACCACCTCCTCTCATTAACACTCAAGCAATGGGTCTGATCCAAAAAGATGTTTTGAAGGTTATCATCACCCTGGTCAAGATAAATATCACTCAGCCAGAGACTGTTGGCACCGCCATCCAGAAGTGGCTCCAGAATGTTGGAGAGAGAATCAAGAAAAATGGAAAGCAAAGAAGGGCGGATGGAAGGGAAAGGTCAAATCTCATTCAGCTCACTACCTGGCTCTCCTAAACCTGTGGATCAAACACTGCAATACAAACCGGCGTTTCTTGCTTGATAGCAAAGCATCTGTCCACATGCTCAACAACAGTCAATATTTCAGTGAAATGAAATCTTACTCCGGAAATCCAATCAAAACAGGGAAGGAAGGATCCCTTCTTCCAATCAAAGGGAAAGGCACCGCAATAGTCCACTGGAAAGATCTCACCCTTTAGCTCAGCAAAGAATTCTACGTACCTGATGTGACTATCAACCTAATCATTGTGGGTGCCCTGAAAGGCAAGGGTTTCACAATCAACTCCAGCGGGAAACAATTCATGGTCCTGCATGCAGGAAAATCTGTTCTGAAGGGAGTGATTAAGGATAATCTTTACACTCCACCAACTCCCTCTCATGACTCATCTTCCTCCCCCAAGTCTCTTTTCAATTCTCTCAATTTGCAACCCAAGGAGGTCTTACTCAAGATCCACAGAAAATACAGTCATGCGTTGCTTTCAAGACTTGGTCCTCCCATCCAACACAATCCAAATGACATAAAGCAAAAATTTCAGTGAGTCAAATGCGTTAAGAGCAAGATCACAAAGTCATCTTTCAAACACTTGTCCACAAGGTCCTCCAAAGTTTTCAACCAGATACACCTGGATCTCATGGGACAAATCCAAATGTCCTCCAAGTGTGGCCACAGATTCATCCTCTCCCTGGTCAACAAATCCAGTGGCTATCAAGCCGCCTTCCCTATGACATCAAAGGACAAGACTTCCAAAATAATTATCAGCCTGCTTGAGAAGGAGTACCACCATTTTGGGTTATATCCCTCCAAGGTTTGTTCTGACAGAGGAACAGAATTTGTCAACTCCAAATTGTCATCTTACTTGGAGGAAAGGCACATTAGCCAAATTGTATTGGAACCTTATCATCCTGAGCACAAAGGTCAAGCCAAGCAAGCCAACCAAACTATCATTGAATCCACCAGAGCCACACTCAAGGACAGTTGTCTTTATCCCTCAACCTGGCATGAAGTAATCAAGGGATGCTGCCTCATGCTCAACCACATCCCTCTGAAAGGGGAGACTTTGACTCCTTGGATGAAGATGCATGGTTGAGTTCTTCCTTCTTCTTTCCTGAAACAAATTGGGAACCCCTGCATCTACCTCATCAATAAGAGACCAAAGGGGTCCAAGTTTGATTGGAAGGGTGAAGAGGGCACATTAGTAGGCTTCAATCTGCTTCTTCTGTTGTATCAAATTCTAACTAAGCATGGCTCTGTTGTCTCATCAAAGCACATCATATTCCTCCACATGCCTCTGCCAAGAATGACTGGCCTGGAATTTGATATCAACCCCAAGAAAAATGGAAGCAAACCAGCGCCAGCTCCAGACTTGGCTCCTTAACCTCCCCTCAATCCTTAGGTACCATGGACCGGCTATTGCAACCAATCCAACAATTCAATCAGCTCAGTGGATGAAGCAGAGTCCATCTTTCAGTTTTTGGATGTTTCAGATTCATCCCCAACTGCAGGGCAAACAAGTCCAAAGGGAACTCAGGAGACTAGCAAACACAACAGCAAGCCATCATTCTCTCTGGTTGGGTCCTTAGAGACCACTCATGGATCATGCCTCCTCAAAGATATGGCTTCTATCACTATTACAAGCCAAAGACGTACAAGGATGCTCTTGGCTGTGACAAATACCTTGAATGGACCAAGGAAATGGACAACAAGCTGGATTCAATTGAAAATCTTCTTGTATTGCAAGAATAAAATGTTGCTGAGCCAAAGAATTTTCTCAAGAAAATGTGGATCTACAAGATCAAGCAGAACAGCCATGGAGGGCCTTTCAGATATAAAGCTCAATTGTGTATACAAGGGTTCAATCAAATTGAGGGACTGGACTACTCAGAGACTTTTGAACAGACGGGAAAACACTCAAACTTACAACTTCTTCTTCTCTATGCGCTCAAATTTAAGCAGAAGATCCAGCAGTTTGATGTCAAAAGTGCCTTTCTGCACTTGCCAATTGATGAGGAGGTCATCGTCCACACCCCAAAGGGCTCTAAAAGAAAATCTTGATTCCTCAAGCTCCAGAAATCTCTCTATGGCCTCAAGCAAGCTCCAAAGAATTGGTATAAAACTCTCATAGCTTGGTTCAAAGAGGTAGGATTCAGAGAGTGGGCATACAATCCCTGTCTTTATCTGTCCAATGATGGCAAATCTCAACTCTTCTTCCACAGGGAAAACCTGATTCTTGTCATTGAGGGCAAAAATTTTGAAAAGAAGTTCATGAGTTCCTTCCTGGGTTCCACTGCAAAGGACACAGACACCATCCTGGGAATGCAAATTGAGGTGAAAGACAACAAAATTATACTTAGTCAACCTAAGCACATCAAGAAAGGACTAAAGGAACTTGGTCTAGAGGATTCAAGAGCCAGAAAATCTCCTCTCAATCAGAATTTAAAACTCAAACTGGCAACCAATGAGACGTTTGAGCATTTCAGGGCCCTCAACATCAACTACCAATCAGCCATTGAGCTACTCAATCACATTGCATGATAATCCATGCCCAACGTAAGTTTTTCTGTGTCCAGATTGTCAAGATTCAATTTCAAGCCCAGCCTGCCCCACTGGAACAAGCTGAAAAAGACCTGGAAATATCTTAAAGGCACTCCTGACATCAAGCTTTGTCTGAGAGTCAACAGTGGCAATTCCCTGATCTCAGCCTACTCCAACGCTTCCTGGGCAGATGATCCTGACACCAGAAAATCTCAAACTGGGCATCTTTGTGCCTTCTACGGATGTGTGGTCTGGTGGAACAGCAGCAAACAAAAGAACATCACTTACATTTCCACCAACGCCAAACTCAATGCTTTTGTTGATGCATTTCATGAAGCCACCTGGATCAGGTCCCTGGCATGTGAAATCTTCTAAGTTGGGATCTCCCCCATCATCATTCACACTGACAACAGAAACTTACCAACAAGCTTGAAAAGTTTGGGTCAAACTTGAAAACTTGCCACCTAGAACTGAAAACCAAAGGAATGAGGGAAGAGCTGAAGTCGGGGAAAATTGAGGTCAACCTAGTCAAGTCAGAGGGAATGCCTGCAGACCCCCTCACCAAGGGTTCTTGTCTTGCAATCCTGAAACTTCTCCAGTTTTTCTTTTCATTGGTTGTGTCTGAATAACTCTGATCATTTCAAATTCCTCAGTTTATTTCATTTCCTTTTCTTTTTCTGGTTGTTCTGTGTTTTTTTGTCTGTTCCATTTCAATTCTTCATTCCATTGTCTCTTCATCTCTCCAGGCACGGGGAATGTTGAGATTTCACAGCTCTGGAATTCTGTGCCACTGGGGGAGCCTCACTTCCCGGGTTCATCCCGGACCTACCACACCACCAACACTCTCTCTCTGATTGGACCACTACGTCAGGATCTTTTCATACAAGCTCCCCCTTCTGACCATCAAATCAACATTCATCTTTTTCTTGTCCTTTCCTCAATCTCTTCTTCTTCTTTCTTCTTTCTGTTTCCATTCAACCATGATTCCTTCTTCCTTCTAAAATCACGCCCCCTTACTGTGAATGATGCCTGGTGAGATTCATTTTCAACCTTCTTTGTTACCTTGATTACAATAACTCACCTTCAATGCCATCTCAGTCCGTCCTTCTCAATTCTTGACTCAACTTCAAGACCTCTTCAATTGACCAGACTTCTGCCAACTCTTGCCTCTGACTATGACTCACGCAGTCTTGACTGCCTGTTTGTTCTCCATTGTCCATGGTCTAATTCAATTCTTCTCAAAATGTTCTTACTTTTCTTCCTTTTTCATCTCTAGCTCTCATTTGTGAACTCAATCTTCTTCAATATCATCTCTTTAAAATCCTTGGATTTTCCCCCTGCTTCACCTTCACTTGGTTTTCCTTAAATTTGCACGGTTTTTTAAAGTCTCCACAAATAAATAAAAAGGTACTAGTGGGTAGAGGTATGTCCAAAACCTCTCAGAAAAGGTTTTCAGAGTTTTTGGTATAGTTTCAGGCCTTCAAAATTTGCTTCAAACATTTTAACAAAAAAAAATTCTGTCAAAAATTGTTTCCCTTTTTTTGTAACCCGATTTTCCTAATTATTATCAAAAATAGAAATAGATAGCAAGTTTTTCAAAAATGACAGGCAATTCAAATATAATTTTTCCAGATTTCTAGTACTTCATTTTCCTTCCAAAAAAATGGGATCAATATTAAAAAAAAGAATTTTATTTTCAACTATTTTTTACAATAACTTCCTGAAGAGCTTTACAATTTCTGAGATTGCAGTCTTTTAGTGGGAACTGAAAAGGGCACAAAAAAAATCATCTGAGTACTTTTTGTAGGTTTTTTTGTCCTCCCCAAAAGAAATCCATAATTTAAAAATGCAAAAGTGGCATTTTTTGATTTAAATCATTGATTTGATAATAAATAGAAAAAAAAAATTAAAATTCAGCGGGAAAAAATCATGATATGGATGGCACAATACTGTCATTATTTTTAAAATTGAACTATAAATGAATCAACCAAGAGAACTTTGGTTACTCCAATTTCTGCTCAAATTTTCTCATCTTCAAGTTCACCTTATCCTACATAGTGGGGCAGGGCCAAAGATTTGAGGTGGCAGAACCCAAATGTGGTCCAGGGGCTTCCTTCCCCATCCAGAAATTATAAAAAAAAAAGTTAAAAAGAACATATTAGGGTGTATCAAAGTTTGAAAACCTGCCATGAGAAACCTGCCATTTTTTTTGGCAAAACCCGCCATTTTTAATTGTGGGTTTCTGAAATACACATACCCCCTAACTGGTGTATTTAAAAATGGTGTGTTTCATGGAAATGGCGGGTTTCAAAAATCAAACCTTCCATTATCATCTATCCACCATCCATTTCATGCAAAACACCCATCCAAACATCCACCTCAGCAAATCCATACCACTCCCATCTCCATCAAATCACACATATCATATCTCCATTGCTACACATCTTCATTGCTTCACATCTCTGTTGCTTCACATCTCCATTGATTCACACAAATCCCAACATCATCTTTCTCAAGATGACCAATCAAACTTCCCACAAGCAAGTTGAAAATGCAAAAAAGCTGACTGAACTTTTTTTATTATTTGACTCTGATTCAGACTCTGATTCAGAATATAATATGGAATCAAATTGATTAACTTTGAATTCTCTTTTGTTAGAGAAATAAATAGTTGCACAAAGACACACTCTCCACAACCCTATATATGAAAGGCAAATGCTTCATATAATTCTCAACTTGAGGTTCCAGCAACTGTTCAGAAATTTATTTCCTTCATTCATGAAACTTCTGGAGATGATTGAAGACCCCCACATCTTCCAGAAAAATCATTGGAATCCTCAATACAATCCAGCTATCAAACTGGCTGTTTCTCTTTTTAGATTGGGATCCAATGGAAATTGAGCAGCAATACATCAGTTAGAAAATCTATTCTCAGTTGGTTATTGATCCATTGACTTGTACACCAAAAGAGTCATGATTGCTATTGTATCTTTCTGTCACTCATTCCTTTGTTGGCCAACCAAAGAAGAACACAAGGAGATATCTCAAGTAATGGAGACTGAAGGCTTTCCCAGTTGCATTGGTTTTTTTTGATACAGCCACTATCCCCTTGAGTCAAAAACCCAAGCTAGATGGCAACCAATATTTTGATCTGAAAAAAGGCAATTGATTCATTTCCTTTCCAAAGCCTTTGATAATGCACTGGCCAAATATGTTTTATTGGTTTTTATAGATACTCTGAGTCACTACAACTTGTTTTTGATAACAACAAGAAGTTCATATCCATCCATGCTGGCCTTCCAGGTTCTTGTCACAATTGACATGTTTTCAATTGGATGCTGATTGCCCAACAACCAGATAAATACTTTCAGCAAGATCAATACCTTTTGGCCAATTCAGCTCATTCTAGCGGGAAATATGTGGCTCCAGAATAATTCAATTTTTCATCCAATGATCAAGCCAAAACCAATTTCAACTATTATCTTTCCCAATCACAAGTTGGGATTGAGCATGCCATAGGAATCCTTAAAGGAAGATGGGCCAGCTTATGGGAGATGCAAAACCAGCTCAAATCTTCCAAATACATGAATTTCCTCATCAACTGTATTATCACTTGTGTAATCCTTCAAAACCTTCTTGCCAACATCAAAGATGAAGGGGAAGAAATATTTGAAGACAATATTCCCAATCCTCCTCAATTCATCCCGGTCTCATCTTGTACCTCATCTTCTGCATTGAGAGAGCAGATTCTAACACCCACAATGGCTCACTTTGATGAGTAGAATTCAACTGTTAAATAGGTGAAATATCACATCACAGAATTTCTTTGGTTTTGGTTGTTCAAATCCTTGGCTGACTTGGTTTTTTTTTTTTCTTTTTTTTTTTGGTGGACTTAGAAAAAAAAAAGAACCATAACTTTCAAACCAACCACCCCACCAAACCACCTGTCCAATCCTCCTCCTCCTCACAAAACCACCTCACCCCACCAACCCACTGGTCCACACCTCCCTCCTCCTCACCAAAAAACCTCACCCACCACAACCACCTCACCCACCACAACCACCTCACCCACCACCTCCACCTACCTCCAAGTTCACCTTGTCATCCTCATCCTTATTCTTCTTTTCTCAGCGCCCCAGGTAAGCCCCCCTCCTCCTCTTTGATTGATTGGAGCTGACCTTCCCCCTCCTTCTACTCCTTTTAAATATCCTGCTTGTTCCTTGCTTGGTACCTCTGGTAATCACCCCCCTCCTCCAGCTCCCCTTCAGCCCCTCCTCCTCCTCTTTGGTCCATTGGCAAAAAATCTCTTGATTGCTTGCCAGTCAACCAATTCATCCATTAGCAAGAAAACAACCTTTGCTTGCCATTCAGTAGATTGATTGCTTGCCAGAAAACCAATTGATCAACTGGCAAGAAAAAAATCAATTGATTGGTTGGTCAGCAAGCAATCAATTTTTTGCTTTCCAATTGATCAATTGGCTAACCACCTCCTTCCCCTCATCCTCCTCCTCCTGATTGATTGATTGCTTGCAAATAAATTGACAAATGACCTGCCCCCCCTTCAGCTCCTCCTCCTTCTCCCTGATGATTAAAAGGTGACTGATTGGGTGTTTTTTTTTTTGTTTTTGGTAGGAGAATTTCCGTATTGTTTTGTTATTTTATATGTTTGTTGATCATCTAAGTTGTTTATACCGTAATAATGAATTTTTTTTATTTTTTTTATTCAACGCAATGCAATTGGAAATTACAACACCTTGACCACCCTTTCTTGAATGCCCATTCTTCTCCCTCAAAAATAAAAATATTACAACTAATGGATTTCCATCTTGATCCTCACCCTGATCAAAGTATACAGCTCAGAGGGAAAAAGATGGAAGGAGATAGTCTGATAAACATACAGAGAAGTGGGAAGAAAAGGGCTTCTCAGGGAAGGATGGCTCAAATGCAGGATTCTGAAATTGCATTAGAAGTGACTGAGGAAACAATTAATGAAAAGGTTGTTTGGCCTTCATGCAAACTACGTCCTTGAACCTGTATCCTTTCATTGTCAAAAAAAGTCAAAAACCCACCCCTGAAGAGTGGAATAGGACAAACAGAAGATAAAAGCATTCCATTTCTTCAGCTCTGGAAAAGTATATGTTCAAGATCAATTGGATCATGAGGCAATGGTTTCAATAATCAAATTTGTTCCTTTGAATGAACTCTCTGAGCAAGAGAAGAAGAACATCAACTCTGTAACAATATTCCTTCACCAAACCAAAAAATTTGTCAACACTGTTGGTCCCTCAACATCTTGGGGTGGGAAAATGTGGGAAATTGGATGGCAAAAATCAATGCACCCTCCTGAAATATTTGGACAAAATTTGATGAAATTTGCTTTCAAATACTTCCCTAAAGAGTATTATTCTTTGAACCTTAGGTCTGACAATGTCTCTCAAATATTGGGCCAAATGTTTCAAAAATTAGCCAAAATTTCATTTGATTCCAACCATGAAGCTATGATTGACAACAATATCTCTTCCTTCTCCTCATTGGAATTTTGATCTGGCCTCACTCCTTTTGACTGCTCCCCTCACATCACCTTCACCTCAGAATCCTTCTACAACTCTCACCATATTGACAAAGGTGATGTCTGTAAAGTTGAGGGAAATCTTTAGGTTTGATTGCCTACAAAGACCAATAGAGACTGGCAAGTAAAGCAAATAAACATATTGATGAAAGAAAGTGATTACAAATGAAGGACAACGGTAAGGTCTTACCCAGGTTATTTTCTCTGGTATTGAGACGGACGTTGGAAGTGAGAAACGCAAGGAAATGAAGCAAAGGAATAGCACAAGGAAAAGAATGAAGAGGGACGTTGTGACAACAATGGAAAGGGAAGTTGAGAATGTGGTTGTAGAGCAATGAGAACCGCAAGTGAATATCTCACATCTGATCAATTCAATTATTTTGAGAAAAGTTTTTGGGTTCGTGGAGCAATGATGAAGTTGATGACATTGAATTCGGATTGGTTGAGGTTGAGGGGATTGAGGAGATAGCGGGAGATATGAGGATTTGGTTGGATGGGAGTAGGATTTTGTTGAGAAGAGCAGTCGTAGGTGGGGTAGGTTGAGTTGAAGAGGGAAAGTGGCGAATCAGATGAGATTTTATTGTGGTTGAGGAGAGATGATCAAAGAGATAAGGAAGAGCTTGGATGAGGATCAGGATCGAGTAGTGATGGAGGAAAGCAATGGATGGATGCTTTGAATTTGGAGATTCAGCACCGGGAACAAACTGGAGGGGGGTTGCGGCTTCTTCTAGTGAGCAGGCAAATGTCAACACACTGCCGTGATCAGATGTGAGGAGATAAGACGGTAGAAGTGAGGTTGGCGATGGAAGATCTTAAGGCTGCTTTAGTGAGGGAGTCGGCTAACATTTGATTGGAGGGAATGAGATGAGTTATAAGAGAGTGATTGTCCCGCTGTTCTTGCAACCATTTGATTTGCATGTTGACATGTTTCAGTGCACCATGGTGAGATGCCTGAATTACTAGGTCTTTTAGGGCTTTATTGTTGATGAAGGAGCAGTAGGTGTGATTTGATGAGGGATTCATCTTGTGAAGAAGTTGCGAGAGCCAGATCTTTTCTTGAGTTGCTAGGACTAGAGCTTTGAGCTCTCCTTTGGTGGACGACAGAGAGACTGAGCCTTGAAGTTTGATATGGCAGGAAAGTGGGCAGCCGTAGAGCAAGATCAAGTAGCCGGTGTGACTTCTTTGTGATTCAGGGTCGTTGCCACCATCGGAGCCACTGTAGACTTCTATGTTGTATTGAAAGGACAGATTCTGAAGAGGTAGGGCCATTTCTTTAGTTGTGTTAAGGTAGCTCCAGGCATGTTTTGCTTCAATCCAATGTTGAATGCCAGGCCTGTTGTTGAAGCAAGATAGGTTAGACACGGCGTAGGAAAGGTCAGGTCGCGTTTGGCTGGCGATAAATGAAGAGTTGAAGAAGGACTATATTGCCATGAGGGATGAAAAGGTAATGGAAGGCTATGGAGGAGCCTGATGAGGAGGAATGATAAGGCTACCAAGAGCCAATAGAGAGAGGATATGTCTTGTATAGTCAAGAGGAACTGATCTGATGAGGAGGAAGGGGCACTCCGGTATTGTTGACTGGTAATCAGATGTTTTTCATTCCTGGTCCAAGGGAAGGACCAGTATTTATGGAAAACTAGAGAACCCCAAAGGGGGCCTAAGGTAGCAGGGTTAAGACAACTAGAGAGCCCCCAGAGGGGGCCTGAGACAGGAATAATATCTTAATGAAAGCAGTAAGATAGAAATAAAGCTGACTAAATTTGTCAGTTACAAAATATGAACAGAAAAAGACAACACACCACCTTAACTGACAAATTTAGGAACCAATTTGAGACCAATCAACATTTCAGAGGAGAGTATGAGAAGAGAATATGAGAATGAGAGATATGAGATTTGAGAAAGGATGACAAGACACCAACTTGTCAGCATATGAGATGGGGAATGAAAGCCTATTTTAAGAGGAGCAACGAGGACCTCAGGCATAGTTGCCTAGCTTAATATGGGAGGAATGATAGCCTATTTTAAGAGGAGCAACAAGGACCTCAGGCATAGTTGCCTAGCTTAATGGGGAGAATGATATGATGATGATGATGATGATGATGATGGTGATGAGAGTAATGGTAATGGTGATGGGTATGGGATGATGATGGTGATGGTGATGGTGATGGTGATGGTGATGATGGTAATGGTGATGGTGATGGAGTTGGTGATGGTGATGGTGATGGAGTTGAAATGGATTGGTGACAGTTATAGGATAATGGTGGGTGATGACAGTATTGGATAATAATGAATGTGTTTATTGTAATGAATGAGGGTGGAAAATAGGAAGATATAAACAGATAGTATTGAACAAAAGGAGGAAAGGATTCCAACACACCAGCCTGTTCAATACTAGATGGGAAGGAACATTGATTTGTTGTTGAAGTTGATTGTTAATGTTGTTGATGGATGATATTTAGAGGTTGATATGGTTGATGGTTGATGTTGATTTGGAGTGAGTGATTGATGGATGAGTTGTTAGAGGATGAGATGCGATGTTGGAGGGAGCAGAGGTGTAGGTTGAGGATGATGGGAGCGTTGATGGGGAGATGGAGCAAATTGATGTAGTTGATGGAGTGGAGGAGATGGAGGAGATGAAGCGATTGGTGGTTGAGCAGGTGGAGCGGAGGAGATGGATGGGAGCGAGTGGGCGGTTGAGATGGACCAATGGAGCGATGTGGGGATGAGAGGTGACAGGACGGGCCAAATGAATGGACCACCCCAAATGGATGATTGAGATTGGATCAATGAATGAAGAGAGGAGCAAGAGATGAGTAGCGATTGAGATCGCAAGTGAGGTTGGGAGAGAAGATGTTGAGAGAGAGTGAGCTTGCGAAGATTGGGGTGACCAGCGATCAAGGTAGGAAAAGCGGGACTGGAGAGGGATCGAGCAAGGTTGAAAGGTGAAAGAACGAGCGGGATTGCAAGGAAAGAGCGAGCGAGATTGCAAGAGAGGATGCGACCGAGGTTGCTAGTTGTTGAAGATGCGAGCAAGGGAGCAAAAAGGTCGCCATCAAAGTCTTCATCAAGGCAGTGAGAGAGGGAGCGGACAAGCAAGGAGGAGCGCGCGAACGCCAATAGGAAAGCAAGGGCGACTAGGGTTGAGCTGAGAGGTGATTGAAGTCGCCATCAAGGCAGCAAGAACAAGAAGGAGGTAGCAAGGGAAGAGAGTGTGAATGATGTCGCGGATGGAGGAGGAAGCGAAGAAAAAAAAAAGAAATTGTGATTGAGATTGAGGAGGATGTGAGCCGGGGAGGATCTGATGGAGTTGTGGGCAAGGTCGCGGATGGGAGCAGGATTGAAGGCCAGACAGCCAGGTTGTAAAGTTGGAGAGCGATAGCGGAGGATGATGGGGTTGGATGAGGAGAAACGATCCATCGGAGGTAATCAATACGGATTGTGAGTTGGTTGCATAGGATGAGGATTGATACGCCAAGGGCAAAACCCGCCTGGAGGGATAGGAGATGATAGCTGAGTCGGATGCAATGATGAGCGAGCGTGGATGAGAGGTTGATGATGGATCTGAGGACAGTTTCTTATAATCAGATAGCTCAAGGGTAAGAAGATCGGTTCGGGTAATTCCCTGAGAAAGCGCTTGAGTAATGAGGCGGCTAAGAATGGGCCATCGGGGTAATCTTGGAGGATGACTGGATGCCTACAATCGTAAGCATCCCTGATGATTTGAGTCATCGTGAGGGAGGGAGTTCTACGGAAGAGCCCTTCAGAGTTGATGGCGGATGATCTGATACAGGTTGCACAATCCTGAACGATTTGAGGGATTCCGAGTTGAGCGTTTGAGCCCATGAGGTGTTCTAAGGGGACACCGAACAGTGGAGGTTGACGGAGTGAGTCAGGAACAACAATTGAGGGTTCAATGGTGAGATCGTGCTTGTGAACCTCGGGAGGGATAGGGATCTGATGGATTGGGACGAGTAGGGCGAGTGAGGAGAGATCCTTGACCCAATGGACCTTCCGAGACATCTTCCAGGAGACAATCGTTCTGAGGAAGAGACCGATGATCATCTTAACCCAAAAGGTAGGATGGACGACCCAGATTGCCTTGAGGTTCTTACGGATGGTAGGTTGGATGGCACGATAGGAGGATAGGATTGAAGGATTGCAGATTGGATGAGAGAGTTGAAGTGAGTGATATCAATGGATGAGAAGCTTGAGGTAGAGATGACGAGTAATGGATGAGATTGAGAGTCGAGACCGGCGGTGAAGATGGTGTGAGGAAGATGGTCATGATGACTGGAGGAGTGAGAGGACGGGGGTGATTGGAAGAGGAAGAGGAAGAGGAAGAGGAAGAGGAAGAGAAAGAGGAAGAGGAAGAGGAAGAGGAAGAGGAAGAGGAAGAGGAAGAGGTGATGGAGAGCATGTTGGAGGAATGGGAGGATGTAAGATGATAAATTAAGGAGGAATCAAGTGGATGAGATTGAGATGATAGAGAATAGGAAGGTTGATGAGGGAGAAGGAAGGAGATAAGAAGGATTGGTTGTGAGGGGTTCAAAGGAACAGGGATGGTTGAAGGAGTAAAGGTGGATCATGAAGATATGAGGATGAAATTGGATGGTGAGGACAATGAAGAGTGTAGGGAGATGGGCAATGAGTCAACCAGTTAGAACAATGAAGTCAACCGGATGACTTAGTGGGATGAGCTTTGGCTTTTAACCGTGAAGAGTTGAAGAAGGACTATATTGCCATGAGGGATGAAAAGGTAATGGAAGGCTATGGAGGAGCCTGATGAGGAGGAATGATAAGGCTACCAAGAGCCAATAGAGAGAGGATATGTCTTGTATAGTCAAGAGGAACTGATCTGATGAGGAGGAAGGGGCACTCCGGTATTGTTGAATGGTAATCAGATGTTTTTCATTCCTGGTCCAAGGGAAGGACCAGTATTTATGGACAACTAGAGAACCCCAAAGGGGGCCTAAGGTAGCAGGGTTAAGACAACTAGAGAGCCCCCAGAGGGGGCCTGAGACAGGAATAATATCTTAATGAAAGCAGTAAGATAGAAATAAAGCTGACTAAATTTGTCAGTTACAAAATATGAACAGAAAAAGACAACAATAAAGTTTAGACAGCCAGTGGATGACCAAAAGTTGATGTCAAGCTTGAGGAAGGCTTTGTGTTCATCATCAGAGGCGCCAGTGAGTTTGATGTTAGGGTTGAACGTAGTGCTGATTGGTTTGCACTTGGTGAGACCGAGCTCACTCAGTGCGGTGTTGATGTGGTTGGTTTGGAGTAATCCATAGCCGTCTTTGGTGTCAACTAACTGATTTCCGAGGATCTTGCTTAGGGGTCCGTCTTGCAAGATCTTGAATGCAGTTTTGAGACTGTTCCAAAACTTGACCGAGTTCCCAACAATTAGCAAGTCGTCAACGTAGACAAACACATAGAGCTGTTGGGATGTGCTGATGTAGAGACAAGGGTTGGCACAGGAAGTGGTGAAACCCTTGCTGAGTAACCAGGTCTTGAGTGTCTTGTACCAGCTCTTGGGTGCTTGTTTGAGTCTGTAGAGTGCTTTATTCAGCTTGAGGTATGGAAAGGGGGAGTTGTATCCAAGGGGAGTTTTGATGAAAATGTCTTCGTTGAGTGGCGCGTGGAGAAAGGCGGACTTGATGTCCATCTGCCATAATGTGGGCTTATGAAACAATGCATAGACAAGTAATACTCGCAGTGTTATGATTGAGCCCGTCGGGGCATATGTCTGTCCATAGTCAAGAAACTCTACTTGCTTGAATCCTTGAACACACAATTGCAATTTGAAAGATATTCTGGATTCATCGGGATTTTGTTTGATTCTGTAGACCCAGACTGTCGTTAGAGCGTTCTTGCCTTCAGGAAGTGAGTGACATCCTTCCCATACTTTCATGATCTCGATGCCATTTAGTTGAGACTTCATGGAGTTGATCCAGTTTGAACTTTCTTCACAGTTGGTGGCTTTGTAAAAGCTTTTAGGAACAGAACGGGCAATGAATCCATATTGCTGGGGTCTTTGAAGGGAGTTTTGATCACAAAGTGTAGGTGCAGATGGGACCAGCAATTTATCGGCAATTATATTGTCTTCATATGAGTTGGATTTTGATGATTCAGAGTGCGAGTCGGAATGAGTTGAAGGGGAATGATTGGGAATGGTGGAGTTATTTGGAGAATAGTTCTGAATGGAGGAGGATTCAGTGGTAGGAGTTAGAGCATCATTATTAGGATTGGAGAGATCGGAAGAGGATGAATTGGAGTTTGAAGCGTCAAGGAGAAAGGAATCGTCAGTAAGAAGAGAATCAAAACAGGAATCGGAATGGGGATATTCTTCAGAGAGAGAGGAAGAGAGGGAAAGATTTTCAAATATTTTGACATGTTTTGAACGGACTATAGATCTAGATGATGGACAATAAATTCAATAGGAGTTAAGGTCTAAATCAAATCCAGTGAGAATGCCCTCTAAACCTTTTTTGTCTAATTTGCCGGGAGCATGAGTCTGATTGAGGACAATGGCCTTGGATCCAAGAACACAAATGAGGTGTAGTTTGGGAGAGGTTCCGGTCCAGAGTTTGTGGGCTGAGACTTTGGAGTTAAGAGATGGAATAAGATTGAGCACTAGACAGGAGCTGACCAGTATCTCATCCCATAGGAAGGAAGGAATGTTCATATAAATCATTGTTGTCCTTGCGGCCTCAAGAATGGTTTGGTTTCCTCTCTGGGCAACTGGGTTATGCTGTGGAGTATAGGGTTTGGAGGTTGAGTGTTTGATTCCATTCTATGAGAAGAAGCTTGAGAGACAATTATTGACGAATTCACCACCGTTATCAGAGTGAAAGATCTTCAGCATTTGACCTTTCTGATTGGCGTGCAGCTTGATGAATTTCATCACCTCGTCAGGTACGTCTGATTTGAGTCTGATTGGCACACATGTCTTGAACTTGGACCAGTTGTTGGTGAGCAACAAAAAATATTGACATCCAGAGAGGGACGGTGGATTAATGGGACCACAGACGTCGGCATGAATCTGCTCAAATGATTCTTGACTAGGAGGAAGATGATTCAGGAAGGGTTGTTGGTGAATTTTCCCTTTTGCAAAGGAAACGCAGTCGAGGAGATCGTACTTGAGATTGGGAAACTCTTTTGAGAGGAGACAGGTTTTTTCAAGATGGGGATGGCAGAAGTGTTTATGAATAGTAGATAAGGAGATGAAAGAATAAGAGAGAGCGGGGAGATTGAAGCCTTTGTTAATGAAGAATAGATTTTCTTCAATAACGCCGGACATGATCTGTGTATTATTGAAGAGAATGGCGAACTGATTTGGAGATGAAAGCATTAAGGAGCATCCTTTTTGAATGAGTTGGCCTAGGGACACCAGGTTTGCAGCGAGATCAGGAACATAAAGAGAGTTTTGAAGGTGAAGAGTGGCCGAGGTAGTTGTGATATGAGCTGTTCCTTTACCAAGAGAGGAGATAGGAGCATTTGGGTTTCCAGTTTGTACCTTGGTTTCGTCGGGGTGAAGATGAGGGAAGAAATTTGGGTTATTAAACATGCAATTTGATGCACCAGAATCAAGAAGGACTCAATTCGAACTGAGAAGGGGTGACAAGACCATTGCAAACATATAGGCTAGGTGGGCGGATGACCCCTTTTGGGGATTTGAAGGAGCGTTGGGTGGAGTCGTTGAATCGGGACCACTTGGAGAGTTATTGTAGTTGGGTTGGAGATGAAGATAGAGCCACCAACACTTGCTTCTGTCGTGGTTGGCCTGAGGATTGTGCCAGGTTGACCTACACTTAATGGTGTTGTTCCTAGCTATCAGAGCTGAGGCGTAGGATCCGGCCATAACCTTGTTTTTGACTTGATTGAGATGACGTAGGACTAGATTGTCCTCAATCTTGGCTTCTCCAAGTGAGTGGGTGATAGTCGTTTTGAGATGTTTGAGAGGAGGAGGAAACTTGTAGAGCAGTAGATAAGCAGCTATGTTGTCGTCCATCTGGATTCCAATCTCAGCAATTTGAATCAAACATGATCAGGCGTTGGTAATGAATTTTTCAACTCTGTTTGGGTCAAACTGAAGGTTGAGCAGATTAAAGAAGACCCTGGAACAATTGGCCGTTTGAGAGGAGGCGTAATATTCATTGATTGATTTCCATAACTAAATCCCGTTTGTTAGCAGGTGGTCCTTGACGCAGTTGATGTAGGTACAATTGTCCAGTTTTGCAAGGAGGTATCCTACTATTTCAAGATTTACTTCTGGGGGAAATTTCTTGGGTTCAGAGGAATCAAGCCAGTGTGAGATTTTTTTGAGAGAGAGTATCGTAATGATTTCAGAGCGCCACAACAAGAAGTTAGAGTCGGAGAGAGTGGGAATAGAGTCTGTCAGAGTCTTGAGCAGAGATTTTGAGGAATCCATTGGCCTTTATTGGTCAAACGTTGGTCGGATCGTTTAGGTTGCTGGAACGTTCGGCTTTTAACCGTGTTAAGTTGAGGGAAATCTTTAGGTTTGATTGCCTACAAAGACCAATGGAGACTGGCAAGTAAAGCAAATAAACATATTGATGAAAGAAAGTGATTACAAATGAAGGAAAACAACAAGGTCTTACCCAGGTTATTTTCTCTGATATTGAGACGGACGTTGGAAGTGAGAAACGCAAGGAAATGAAGCAAAGGAATAGCACAAGGAAAAGAATGAAGAGGGACGCTGTGACAACAATGGAAAGGGACGGTGAGAATGTGGTTGTAGAGCAATGAGAACCGCGAGTGAATATCTCACATCTCATCAATTCAATTATTTTGAGAAAAGTGTTTGGGTTTGTGGAGCAATGATGAAGTTGATGACATTGAATTCAGATTGGTCAAGGTTGAGGGGATTGAGGAGATAGCGGGAGATATGAGGATTTGGTTGGATGGGAGTAGGATGTTGTTGAGGAGAGCAGTTGTAGGTGGGGTAGGTTGAGTTGAAGAGGGAAAGTGGCGAATCAGATGAGAGTTTATCGTGGTTGAGGAGAGATGATCAAAGAGATAAGGAAGAGCTTGGATGAGGATCAGGATCGAGTAGTGATGGAGGAAAGGGATGAATGGATGCTTTGAATTTGGAGATTCAGCACCGGGAACAAACTGGAGGGGGGTTGCGGCTTCTTCTAGTGAGCAGGCAAATGTCAAGAATGTCTCCTCCTATTCCTTTTTACTGGTGGTCCTAACCAAAAAATCAAATGGACAAATTATCAACAAAAAGGATGAATATTCAGTATCCAACAGCCAATTTGTGTTCCCTGACTTGGGTTTTGGGATTGATTTCAAACAAAAAGGTGTTGTTAAAATGGATTGGGCAGCCAATAAGTACAAGCACTGTACTTTTCCAGCTGGGGAGTTGGCCACTAATACCAGGATGGCCATTTCTATGCAAATTAATAAAACAAATCAAAACAATAGCAAGGACTTGGCCAGTGGCAAAATATACCTTAGGAAAAAAATTTGAATAAAATAAAAAATATTTGTGCATTGGTGGTGTTAAAAAAACTCTAAAACATTGTTGCAATCAAAAATATTTTTTTGTTTTTATTGTTAAAATTTTTATCAAATTAAATATATTTACAAGCCAAGAAATTGAGTAATTCCCTTTATTCCATCCACAGTTCTACTTCTAGCAATACATGCCATGGCTACCAATAAGCTATCTTTTTTTTTTGGGTGGCTAGCCTTTCCCTCTCCTTTTTGAGTCAGTCTTGCTCTTGATCCTTCTCCTTTTTGTCTTTTTGAAACTCCAGCCTGGCCTGTTTGATTTGCCACTCAGCATCCAACTTGTGTTTATGAGACAAACTCTCATCTTTCCGCTTTTGAAAATCCATAGCCACTTGACAATCCCACTTATCCTTTTTAAATTGAAGTTTTTTGGATTCAATTTGTGATTTTACTGTTTTTTGAAGGAGGGGAATAGGAATCAGCTTGATTTGGAAAGAAAGCAGAATCAATCAATGGACTTACTTGAATATTTCTTCTCCATGATATTCTCAAAGCCACAAAAATTAGAAGTGTTTCTCCGCTTTTGATGGGTATTAGGGTTGAGGTTGATGGAATTGGAGGCCTCTTGCTTTCCCTTTGCAGAGGAGGTTTGTGTGGGAACATTTTCAATCTAATTTGAAGGCAATGTGGGAGGCCCCATCAGCTTGAGTTTTTTTCCAATCAGGAATGGATGAGCCTGTTTTTTTACAATTTAAATCAGTCAGGATTAACCAGACGGAAGAGAAAAGAACTTGGTACCTTACTTGAGCAGATTTTGATGTTAGTGGAAATACAGGAATAAACTGCTCCTCATTTGCCAAGTTTTTAATTTCTTCCACCCCAGGGAGAGAGAAATACAAAGAAGGAAGTGAGGGGTCCAAGGAAGGGTTTGTCAATGCTGATGTAGACATGATTGGAGCGGGTCATGTTGAAATTTCCTCCTCCACATTGGATTGGGGCCACTCATAGGTTTTGTCTGGATCATCATTGCTTCGCTGAGGATCCACAGCCAAGTCCTCAGCTTCAACAGATTCAGATTGTTGGGCTTCAAAAGCAGCTAAAGGGGTGATTTTGGCCTTCTTTCCAAACATTTCATCCATATGAACATAAAAAGGAAAAATTGAGTCCAACTTATCAACAACCAAGGTGATGCCTTTGGCTTTATCAGAGTCAGTGATGCCAAATCCAGTGGATATTGACATGGAGTGGGCTTTTTTTTACTTGGTTTGATAGTTCTTGAATTGCTCCCACATTTTTTTGGATGAAAGATTCAGACTACCTTTGGTTTTATTCTTCAGTTCATTGGCCATCAGGAGATAACAATTAAACTCAGAGGAAGGAGGTTGGCCAACTGGTGTTTCATTGTGGGATCCAAAGCAAGAATTGTAGTTGGACAGAATTTTGAGCCAGTTTACCAGAATGATGTGATCAGCTCTCTTGAGCTGACTTGAGCCTTTGGAAGCTGATGGGGGAGGATTGTTGGATTTTGTTGGCCAATTGATTGATTGGAAAGCAAAAAATTTATTCCTTGCCAATCAATCAGGAGGAGGAGGATGAGGGGCAGGAAGAGGTTGACCAATTGATTGATTGGCAAGAAAACAATTGATTGCTTGCTGGCCAACCAATTGATTGATTGTTTGATTTCCAGTTGATCAATTGGTTGTCCGGCAATCAATTAATTGACTGAATGGAAAGAAAAGGTTGTTTGCTTGCCAATGGATCAATTGGTTGACCAGCAAGCATTCCTGGGGATGTTTGCTTTGTTTGAGTGTGATTGCATGGGGATTTTTGCTGAGGGGCCATTTAAAAAGAGTAAGAGTGCTGAAGTGATGAAGCAATAAATTGATGAGAGTTAGGATGTGATGAAAGGGGGGATGAAGTGATGAAGCAATGAAGCAATGAGAGGATGGATGTGATGAAAGCAATAAAGTGACAAAAGTGATAAAGCAAGGTGAGATTGATGAAGTGATGAGGGGATGAGAGTGATGAAGTGGAAGAGATGAGATTGATGAAGTGATGAGAGCCATGTTAAAATGCGGATGCACTCAGGTAATGTGCATAGGAGTGTGTAATCCAAATGGGATGCAAAAATGAGCCTCCACGGCCCATTGGACATCACGTGGGCCACATGGGCCTATGTGGGTGTTATTGGTTTTGGGCATTTGGGAGCCAAAACATGTTTTTATGGTCTTTTGGGACACGGGCCCTCACAGGCCTGCCAGGGTGGATGGGCCACCCAAGCCAGATGGGCTTATTTGGGCATAAAAGGTCCCAAACTTTATTATGGACATACTTGTCCAGATGGGCTGGCCCGCCAAAGTATGTAATTCTCACAATTCGGGCTTGGGGCGGCCCATTGGATCGCCGCCCCTGTCCCATCCCGCTAGGGGCTGCCGCCCGTGTTGGGGCCCGCTCGGGGCCGCTGCCTGCGTTGCAGCCCATTCAGGGCCGCCTGTGTGCCTTGGTACGGCCCACGTGGGGCCCGACGGCCCGCGCGGGGCTGTCAAACGGCCAAGGGATCCCGCGCGTGCCCAGCTGGTCGCGCACGGCGACCAGCACCGCGGAGCTGGGGCTCGCGGCCCCGGCTCACTCCCCCTCCCATTGCTTGCCATTGCGGGGGGGATGGGGGCAAGCTGGCTGGGTTGAACCAGCCAGCGACCGGCCGCAACAATGCGGTCGGTCAGGGCAGGGGGGACCTGACCACCCCCTTGCCCAAGGAGGTGGCGGCGCCGGCCGCAAGCGGAGCAACCGGCAGGTGGGGGGGAATTCATCACCCCTCCACCGTCAATCGTTTGAGGCAACCAAGCAGGGGCGCTCTCCCCCCCCCCTTTACCAAGGGGGAGGAGTTGTGGGCCTGGGGGGACCTGATCACCTCCCAGGCCAACTTACTTGACAACGCCCTGGGGGTATCAACCCCCAGGGCCCCTGGTGAGGGGATTTGACTGCCCCCACCAGGGATTTGAGAGAAAGAGGGGGGGGACAGCATGTTTGCTGGTCACACCCCCCCATGTGAGTCTGAGACCAGACCCAGGTGTGCCCTGGGTCCCACCTGGCCCATTTGAGGGGCCAGGGGCTGGCTGCATGAGGCAACCAGCCCGTAAACAAGGTAATGAGGTCATCATGGCTGGTTGTAACGGACAACCAGCCAAGGGGATTGAACAGAAAGGGGCTGGTTCAGCCCCGTAACGGTGGAAACACTGGAATGGACCGGAATAGGCCTTTTGTAAGGGTTCAGGAACTGACGCCATGTGGGCTGATGTAGTTCCAACCAAGTAACAAGGCCAGTAGAGCCTGTAGGGCTCTTTTGGGGCGGAAAATTTGCCTTTTGGCTTGTTGTATCATGGGCTCACAAGAGGCCAATCTTTTGTACTTAAGGAGCTCTTCTCCCTGCTGTTTTCCATCGATTCATTCATCATTCCAATCAAATTCATCCAACATATTGCCCCATTGTGAGAGCCCCATTAGCCAATATTGACACCCAGTGTCCAGAATTTCTTTTGCTTTAAATAATGCTCATTTGCCTAAGCTAATTGCTGGCCATAATTCTAACAAGCCATGAATCAAATTTATGGATGAGGTTGGAGGTTGAATTTTTTTCAATGAGGTTGGAGGTTGAAACCAGGGGTGATGATGTGGAATGATGTGTGGTTGAGCTATTGAAGGCCTTGATATACTTTAATTGAAAAAAACCACTTATTTCATGTTGACTTTGACATGTCTTATCTGAAATAAGTGGGTTTTTTGAGTTTTAATGGCGGGTTTGAAATGGAAGATTTGGGTTGAAAACGCCATTAAAAAATGGCGGGTTTGCTTAACTTTGATACACCCTATTTTATTCTTATGTTCATCCCTTTTTTTCTTGGTTGGAAAACAAACTACAAAAAATGGGGAAGAATGATGTTTGGATCTTTCTGTTGTGTTTTAAAAACTTTCTTTCTCTTCATTATCTTCAAAATCAATTAGTAAGAAACAAAGATTTTTTTTTTTTTTAAAAAAAAAAAAAAAATTTTGGGGGGGAATGATTTGTGATGTCACATTTTTTCTATTTTTTACTTTTTCAAATTTTTGCGTCAAGTTTTGAAGTCCTTAAAAGAGACCAAAAAATCTGAAGGAAAGAAAAAAAAATGTTTTTTGGAGAGCTTTTGGACATCCCCCTACTGGCTAGGAATTCTAGTAATCTTTATTTTGGAAAATTTGAAAAACTGTGCAAATTTAAGGAAAAATGAGGGGATATAGAAGCTGTGTTGATTTAAGGATTGGGTTGATGAAAAAAATAATGCCCTTGAACAGTTATTGATCTTTGAGCAAGTCAGAATCAACCAAATATGACAATAGTAAATCAGATACTTCCTGAGATTCCCTGCCAAGTTCAATCCACCACAAATAATAAAATAAAGGAATAAGATGGAATAAAAAAGACCAACTCTATTGAATTTTTGATTGAAAAAATCAAAAATCAAATTGGAAAATTTTCTATGTTAAAATTTTACTAATTCAACAAATGATTCTAATTACTCATTCCTTTGGAAAACAAACTGTTTACTTTCAAATCCTCTATAATATAGGAATGCAATCCAGAATTAAAAAGATCGGAAATGATTTTTATATAACCAGATAAATTATGAGTGAATTGAGGATCACCATTATTGGGAACTGTATGAGCACTAGAGTATGAGTTTTGGGAGGACTCAAAATCAGGTTATTGATCTTTAACCATCAAGTTTTGCAGACTGACACAGCAATTCATGAGATATTTGAATACTTTGATATCCCACAAATAGCATGTGGCTGATTGATGATTCCACATCTTGCCTGAAACTCTCCAAGGCCTCTTTCAATACCTTTTATAGCTTCTTCCTGAAGCTTGGAAAAAAGGTTTGCTTGCATCATCTTGGGGTTGGGAGATATCTTTCACAAGGTTTGACCCAGAGAGATATATATTCCATCATAATGATGATATACTTGATTTGATTCATGTCAATTTATTGTTAACTTTATTATTTGGTGTTTTTCAACCAAATTATTCAAAAAATTATCAAAGGAAAAAATAATGAATCAGTTTCATGCAAAATATAAACACCAAATCAAGGGTTGATTTCAGAATAAATACCTGATAATAATTAATCAAAAATATGAATTCTGTGGAGTATTTTGATATCATTCTTTGCACCAGGAGATCCAGAGAAACAATGCCAAATAAATCAGATTTTTACTTGCTATAGCTTCTGGAATCATAGTTGGGTTTTTTTACCCCTTGCCTTTGAATTGATCCTCCCACCCTTTTGTGCTATTATTCCATTCCCAGTGCATTCCATCAATCAAGCCAATACATCCTGGGAAGCATCTTTCCTCAAATTCTTTCAGGATTGTCTTCCATTCTTCATTCCTTGGAGGCCTCAAATACTCACCCTCATGGAGCCTGACTACATCATTGATAAAGTGCTTTATCTTTTTCAGAAAACTTGATCCTCCATTTATTACCTATTCATTGATGCTATCTGCACTTCTTCCATAGGCTAGTTGACAGATTGCAGAGGGAGGTTTTTGGTGGAGAGAAAGGCCTATCTGGCCACAACAATCAAAATACAAAACAATATTAGCTGCTTGAAAAAAGAAGACACCAATAATGTAAGGAAAGTTACTGCCTTCATGATCCAGAAGCTGTTGGGTTTTTTTGGAGAGCTTCTAGGAGTCTTTCAAATATATCCTTGAAGCTCATCCTGAATCTTCTCTCAAAGAATTTGGAGTTTTAATTTGGGTGATGGCTAAAGTAGTCCTTGGTGAGCTGTTTGGGGCCTGCTAAACAATCACAAAGAAACAATCACAAAGAACTTCTTCTTTCTTTCTTTCATCTTGATCATCCAATTATTTTTCATCATCATCATTAAATAGTAGATACAGGATGGTTTTTTCCTTCTCAAGGTTAAGCAGGTTATTTTTGTTGAAAAAGTTCAAGTTTGGAATGTTTTGAGCTTTTTGATTCTTTTTTTTGCTGATTGATGCTTGATTTTCTGCTTTTTTACAGTTTATGATGTCTTAATGGCACTTGAGTTTTTTTTTTTCAAATGCTTGATGTGGTTGGTGTTTTTTTTTTTTTGATTTGAAACGCCTATAATGATGGTGTTGAGCTGGGCATACAAGGATAGGGCAGCATCTGATCACGTGGGGCCAGAAATGACCCTTATTGAGATTCACAGAACCAACAATGGTGGGACCCTTCCCCAAAAACTGTTGCACGGTGTGGTGGTCTTTTATAGACGCAAGTTGGAATAAGCTGCGCGCTGCGTGCTCAGCAGTAGTAGCCGGCTCATCAGGGGAAGCGCGCTCAGCAATGGGTGCGGCCTTGCCGCAGCAAGTTGCGCTGCGGGCTCAGCAGCATTTGAATAGGGCTCAGAATCTGGAGAAGCGGGATGGATGGATTGGATTGGATTGGACGGATTGCGCGTTGCAAGATGCAGATTGGGGTCGCCCGGATATATCTTGGATATCTGGAATGGCGCGTTGGGCAAATATGGACATGCGTAGGGGGCACCAAGTTGGGCGTGGTGCAAGGCTGTGCAATGAGAAGGACAAACTGGGTGGACATAATGACAGGCAGGTAATACGGATGGATATGGGATATGGGACATGGGATATGGGTTATGGATTATGGGATGGGAAGGATAGGGTTCAGGCTAGGGTTCTGTGCTTAGGGGTTTTATTTCATTATTCTTTCTTGTTTCTGGTTGTACTTAGTTTTGGTTTGAGGGGTAGGCAACTTAAGCGGCACCCTCAACCCAGATATCATGGAGGATTGCTATGGGGAGGATCATTGAGAGTCATAGGTTTTGGAAGGATCTTTACTCTAAATTCTCTATCTCTCAGTTGAAGGGTGAACAGTTGCATTCAGGGTTTACAGACGCAAGGGATCAATAACTTCCAAACTTAGAACTATTAAAGGAGAATTAATCTTCTGTATTCCCCAACCGGCTCAATTTATTTCAACAAGGATGCAAAATCAGGTTTTGACAGTTATTGAACCTTGCAGGACTTGAAAAATTAAGAAAACATTTTCAATTGAGATGGTGGTAGATGGTCTGACTGTTTTTGTCAGCTTGCTACTATTGCAGAGCAAGCTGCAAAAGTAACAAAAAATAACATAAAAGTAATAATAATAAGATTAACCTAAGAAGGAGTAGGAAAACCATAAATATTATTACCAAAATGCATTCCCCACCCAAAATTAGGTAGGGTCACTCACTGACCCCACCCTTGAAATCCAACTCCTTATATTTTTAAATAATTAAGGAAAGAAAGACCAAAATACTACGGCTCCACTATTGAGTTTTTTTTCAATTAAATATTTCACACAATTTGTCATGTGTAGGTTTCACACCTAAAATTCAGTCAGCATTGAGTTGTTGTGTATATTTTAGGAGTTACAGATGGAAATGTGTTTTGTCAGAATTCCCGCACGCAGCTGCAGCAGCCAATGCACCCGCGCGCGGCTGAGATAAAGCACTGTCACTCCGTCATGGTTGTGTACGCAGCCCCGGGCCTCTGACAAGTATGCAGCCACAGGACTACGGGCTGACAGAGTGACAGGTGGCCTGAGAGGCTCAGGTACTGCATAAACATGCTACAACCCACATGGGAACATTCTACATATGTAATAAATGTTCCTGTGGATAGTAGATAGTCTAAAAATACATAATATTATATAAAAATACATAAATAATCCTTATACGTATTTTTATTTAATATAATTCAAAGTACCAAGAATGTCGAAAATAAGACAATGAAAACTTCTAAAAATATATTAAAATACTTTAATATACTTTTATGAGGATTTCTAGACATCAATATTTTTGTGCCATACTAAGAAAACTCATGATGTAAAAATATTACATGAATTCCCATGACTTATATTTTTAAGTAATTATCTTAGTAAATCAACTGGAACTCAAAAATAAGGAGTAAAATCAATATCATGACTTTTACTCCAGGTATATAATACATAATGAGAACTTACCTAACATCAACAAGTCCTTAGAAATGTCTATTTATATAATTATTAAATTACTGGGAACATTTACTAAGGATGAGCAATTAAATAATACATAAATAGGACAGATTAGTGTTATTCACACGTCCCAATATCTATTATAAAGTAGAATAATTCCCATAACCTGATGAATTAGATGCTATCCGTGCTATAGCACCAGAAACACATGACAGGCTACCTCTTGCTACCCTGCTAGCCTTAGTGTCCATCCCTTTGAGCCCCTGTACCCCTCAGAAGGACAATGTTGGTACTCCAAAAGCTATAAATAAAGAGCTCTTTTGAGGATATTGATGGGCAGAGACCCAGTTATATTCATATCCAGATACTGTGCCAAGGTAATCAAGTACTTATAAGAGATAAGTAAGTGATTTATGGCTAAGTCTGATCAATAATATCCATCCTCAACCTCTTTTATATCAATTAAAACTGCTGAACAACCTTATTACCCCAGTATACAGGTATAACCCATCAGTGCACGTCTCAAACAGATACCCAAAGGATTTGATAATATACAAGTGAGTTTCATTATCCTTTCTATGTTGTGGCAGCTCGGCTACAAGGCCCTGCCACTCCACCGTGTATTTTATATACATATTATCTTTGGCTAAAATATTCTTTAAGCTAAAGAGCCCAAAGTAACCAGGACTACGTGTTTTCATACTGAAATCCCTGAAGAGAGTTGTTAAAGATCCCCAATATAATTGTGGCCCCTCTATAAAAATATTTAATAATCAATTTATTCTTATTGATTCAAAGCAATAAACAATAACCGAACCACTTAACCTTGCAATAAGCTTAATCCAAATATTTTACGGATTTTTGCTGCACTTATTAAATAATATATTTACTATTTATTCTATCACCTCTGGTAGCTAAATCATAGCAAGGGTCTTGGCATCCAGGAGGCTGACAGTTTTTTTCTTCATCTCTATCTTTTTTTGAAAAAAAAAACTGAGCAATGTGCACATGTGTCAAACATTTTCCTGTAACTAACTATGTAAAAAAAACCACTGACTGCATGTTAGGGTCATTCCACCTTTGCCCAAGTGAGGGCTGCCACAGATTTGATCTACAAGGTGGTTTTCAGCATGTATTGTCAACGCCCAGTGGCCGCCAGTGTGGCTAACCGCACCAGTCAGTAGATGCAGTGGCTGAGCAGTATGTGACCAGCAGGTAGTGCAAGACTGGGTGTTGGATGGAAGAGAGTCATCTTTGGTGATTTAGAGTAACCCTTTAGGAGGTCCTATGTAAAAGGGGACTCTGGATCTGAGATCTTTGGTCCTGTGTTGTGGTGTTGTTATATAGCCTTGGATGGGGAAACGTGTTTCAATTGGCATTCTCAGAATTTGGGATGCGTGGAGTCTCAGCAGCAGCCGCTAACAGCTCAGCAGTAGGTGCCGCAGGGCTCAGCATGCCGGGCGCAGGTTGGGCTAAATTGGATGTGGCGGGCTGGAATCTGCTCAGATGTTACAGACCCAGGAATGGAGCCAGCCCAACCAAGTTTGCAGAGCGGCTAGTTTGTGGAGGTAAGAGTGGGGAAATTGTGGAGTTTATACAAGCAGGGTGGGCATGGGAAATCACAGACCTACCTGCGGGTCCCGGGAAAATCAAGCTGGTTTGTCAGGAGGATATGGTTATACAAGTGGGGCAGACGCAAGCAAGTGAAGGCCAATCCAAAGGGGGGTTCCAAGTAGGGCGTGGAGCAGGGCTGTGTCATGAGAAGGAAAAACTGGATGTGCACAACGGTAGACAGTGTGGGATTGGGGGGCATGGATACAGGTGAGGGTTAGGCTAGGGTTCCGGTTTCTAGGGTTTCTTTTCCTATTTGTTGTTGGGCTGTCATTGCATTTGTACTTAGGTCAGGGTTGAGAGTGAGGAAATAAATTCCACACTCTTGGTGGCAGGTTGGGAGGGGATACCATATCATACCACACACGTACAACCACAGACAGGGGCAGGGAAGTAATAAGATCTTGTTTTACTCTCTTCTCTCTCTCTCCATCTCTCTTTAAAGTGCATCCTTATGCTTACATATGCTAGGACAATTAACTTCAAAACTTAGGGAAAACTTGGGGACTACCAATTTCTCTTGTTTCCACAGCAGTGACAGGAAGATGACACTCCTAGCCCATTGGGTGCAATGCCGCATGGTACACATTCACTTTTCTTTACAAAAAAAGAAAAGGCTGCCACAGGTTATGTAGTACATCCTTGAACGGTGGGTTGTGAATTCATTTGCAGTCAATTCTTTGGCAAACAAGGTGAATGAAAGAATCTATGGTTGAAGAAGACTTACACCGGCTTCTAGGTAGCACATCACAAGGGTGGATGGACTGGGGTCATACTGATTATTGCAGTCCAACACTTGCATCAAAGTTTATTCCCAGTTGATTATAGTTAGGTACTAGCTTGTTACTGAGTTGAATAAGTATGTTAATCATACATGAGCATCCAGGTTAAATTTTCCCTGGTAAATTTGCTACTCCACTCTCAAGTTTTAGAGCCTCTCCATCAGCATTGGTGAAATAGAAAGGCTTATTTTCAGTTTACCAACAAATCTGCTGCCTACCAACAAATCTGCTGCCTTTAGCAACCCAAATTGCTGCGCCATCCAGAAGCTTTGGTGAAACCAAAGGTAAATGAGATTTCACTCATGTGAAACAAATCACCTCTGCGTTTGTGCTCTGTTTTTTTGGATCAGGTTTGTTTCATCCCTTTCTTTCTTCCAATTTTATTTCCATCAACTGCCCTGTTTTTCCCTTCATTCTTTGATTAATTTTTTTTCATCTCATTATTTCTTAAAATGCTCCTCCCATTCTTCTTTATCCTTGCTGATTTTTCAAATTGTTTGCATTTCTTTCAATTTTCCCCAGATTTCATAATCATGCTCCAAAAAAAAATGTCTAAAAAATCCTCAACTTCCAGATTCTTCTCCTCTTCCAACAAATTAAATAATGATCATTGATAATCACCTCCACTGGTAACTTGGTTAAAAAACAAAAGCAGAGGACTGAAGAAAATAATCATCATGGATCATTCATGAATTTTCTGGCAAATCCCAATTGAAACTATTGTCAAGGATTCCAAAAGCTTTCCAAAGATTACTTCTCTGAAAACCCAGTGTACCCCAATCACACATTTTTTTGAAGGTTTCAAATGCGCTAATCTCTATTTCTAAGGATTCTAGAAGCTGTTGAATCATAAAATAACTAATTTTTTGAGAAGCCAAATGCCGCCAGTAAACTCAGAATATCCTCACTTCAAAAAAGTGACATCAGCCATTTGCATGATTGCTTATGGAAACTCCGCCAATGCAAACAACAAATACCTCAGATTGTTGGAAACAACATCTTGGGAGTGCCTAAGTTGATTCAGTCATTCCATAATAGCTATCTTCAAATTGGAGTACATGTGACATCCTACCCAATTGGACCTTGAGCCAATCCTGGCAATATCTGAAAAACAAGGCTTCCCAGGAATGCTAGGATCACTAGAATGTATGCACTGGGTGTGGAAGAATTGCCCCTGTGCTTGGCATGGGTAATATACAGGTAAAGAGAAGGAACCAGAAATTATACTCAAGGCAGTAGCATCTCACAACCTCTAGTTCTGGCATGCTTTCTTTTGCTTAACTGGAAGTCACAACAATATTAATGTTCTTGACTCTTCCCCACTTTTCAAGGAACTTCACCACAGAACTGCACCAAGTTGCTACTTCAAGATAAATGGTTGAAAATATGATATGGGCTACTATCTTGCCAATGGGATTTGTCCTGATTTGGCCACATTAGTCAAGACTATCTTGCAACCCCAAGATACATAACAAAGGCACTTTTCTCAAATTAAAGAAGCTTTCCAAAAGGATGTAGAAAAAGCCTTTGGAGTCCTTCAAGGAAGATTTTCAATCATCCAGCGTCCATACTGTGGTTGGGACCAATCCAATGTGAAGGCAATAATGGAGACCTGCATCATCCTCCATGAAATGATTTTGGAGGATGAATGAGACTTAGGTATGGAGCCAATTGTGTACAACAACAACATCACCTTGGGAGCCAATCAACCAAACCCACCCATGGATTTTTCCTTTTTTCCTAGTCAGATTTCCAAGATTCAATCATCAAGTGATCATTATATTCTTAAAAATGATTTGATTGAGCACCTATGGGCTCACAAGGGCTGCAATGGGTCTGAGGAATAAGCTTGTATTATCTTTTTAGCTTATTTTGGTCTTTTTTTTGCTTATTTGTTTTTTATTTGGATTTTGCTTATTTGTTTTTCATTTGGATTTTGCTTATTTGTTTTTTATTTTCATACGCTTGTATTTCTTTCTTTATTATGATACGCTTGGATGGTTTTTTGTTGTTTATTTGCTTTTAAAAGCCCAAAAATCTCAAAAACAATTCATATTTATTTGCATTGTGAATCAGGATGAAAAACATTGAACCAGCAGATGTGTGAAATAAATAGTACAATGAGTGCAAAAAAATAATAGCATTTTTTGATTTGATAGGTGAAATAAAAACTAGTACAATGGAATTAAAATGGGATAGATAAGCAAATCAATGAAATATATCAAGAGTTGATTGTATTATCAAGAAGAAGAAGAAGATTGAGCAGTAAGACTGCTGGTGTTGATCTGGTACTTTTAAATTATTTTCCTCCTCCTCTCCTGAATATAGAAAGCCGTGGCCCATTTGTCAAGGTTACTGATATCTTTGGTCATGACTTCTTGTGTATGCATCTGATGAAATACCTCTACCTGGTCATCCAATATTTCATTGGCCCTCTTTGATTTGCATGCTATTTCCAAATGGACATGGGAAAGTTGTTTGATATCTTCATCTTCTTCTTTTTCCATGTGTGTTCTATGTTGAGTTTTTTTCACACTGGGAGGTCTGATGGTTTTGGAAACATCAATTTTTTTTTGCTGTGGATGGTGAGGAAGGATCAGCAGTGTGATTGGATGCCTGAAATTTGGTTGCATTGCTATATTGGGCTGATTTGTTCTTTGGTATTTCTTTTTTTCCCTCAAGTCTATGAGTGTACTTGTTCCATTTTAGGGCGTGGGAAAGGATATTGTAAGCCTGAAGATGTTGGAGTCGATGATCAGATCATGCACTATTACTCGAATCAGAAAGTTGAGGACCGGATTTGAAAGAAACAAAGTCAATAAGTGAATTTCAAGGTCCTGGAAAATACCACTTTAAGTAGACATTTAGAGAGCCCCTCACAGGGGGCCTAAGGCACTTGATGACTAATCAACCATGGAAGAAACTATATGGATAAATGACAAGATGAGGAAATATGGAGTAAGCCAATGAGAAAGTATTTAAGAGTCAATAAAGAACTAGCTGGAGGGATCATGGCTGGCAGCAGAAAACATAATACTCCAACACAAGATGCAAGAATGAATTGGCATACATCTGCTTGTAGAGCTTGTGGGCCAAGGTCAGGCGATTATCTTGAGTTTTCCCACTAGGATTGGTTCTGAAAATCTGCTTAACACAGCCATTGAACTTGTTCACTACAGGTTGAACAGCGCTCCATTGATTCTTGAGGCTCACAGGGGTGCAAAGAGGGAGGGTTATTTGGTGGTGAAAGTGATCATACACTGGTTTCCACAATGTTGCAGTGATTTGGTTTGTTCCACTGAGTGGATCTTCAGATATTTCAAGCCATGATATGCATATTTGAACATCATCATCAATTTTGAGTAGTTTTGGGCTTGAGCTCTGACAAGGGGCCAATTTACCGACGCATGTAGAATAGCAACGGCCATATAGCAGTGCTGCTGGAGGTTGTTCTTGGGCCCCGCGTCGGTCAACTTACCTCTGCGGACTTTTCTACCAAGGCTGCTGCTGGAGATGCTCCAGCTAGGATGCTTTTGCTCAGCGCTGGCAGCCATGGCATTGGCGGGATGCTTCTTGCGCCAAAACAACACGCTGTACTGTGTGCAGTGTTTTATGATTTGTATCTGTTAAGTGATCTGCCTGGATCACCAACGCCACGGTGTAAGTTCACCCGCTGCCAAAGATAGGCTCAAACTCTGATGAGTGGATTACTAACCTGCCCAGATCACCAACGCCATGGTGTAAGTTCACCCGCTGCCAAAGATAGGCTCAAACTGTGATGAGGAGAGGCCACTTCAGATCAGCGGGTTGTCTGGTTTATATACATGACGGTTTTGCTCTACTAGAATATCACATAGTTTATGTCTATAATCTGTGTTATGTATCTAGTTATGTGTATGGTTTTATCCAATTTGCAAAACGTGTATATGCATACCTTTACACCCCCCCCATGCATTTTGGAAATTGTACCGGATGGAGGTTCAGGTTGGCGATTGAGGAAGTAATCTTGTTTGGGCCCAATCTTTTTGTCATCAGGTCAGCTTGCTGGTCGTGGGTGCTGGTCCACTGAAGGTTGACGTTTTGCTGGCGTTCGAAATTGTTGAAAAAGTAAAATTCCCAAGAGAGATATTTGGTTTGCTTCTTTGATGCATTGTTGCTAGCAATCAGTATGGCGGACTCATTGTTGCAGAAGATGGAAAGCTGGGGGCATGCCAGGTCGGACAGTACATTGTGCAGGTAAGCTAACTGCTAGGTGCCATCCAAGAGTGTGATGTACTCTGCGGCACACGTAGACAAAGCAACAACATTGTGCCTCTTGGAACCCCAAGAAACTGAGTTACCGTGGTATTTGATAACATGCCCCAAGGTTGAACATTCATGTTCTCCTCCCCAACTTGCATCACTCCAGAGGTCCAAACCCGGCGTCCCCTTCCAAAACAACAGCGCAGTTGATTGAGTGTGTTTAAGGTAACCTATCAACCAGTCAAGGGCATCCCAATGGGAAGCTGATGGCAAGCCAGTAGATCAAGCCAAGAGATTGACTGGGTAGGACAAGTTGGGTCTTGTCCCAGCCGCAAGATAAATTAGGGACCCGATGAAGTGTTTGAATCTTTCAGCGTTGACTGGGTCTCCCTCGTTTGATACAATGGGTCCCTCAGGAAGCAAGCTTCTTTTTGGGTGGGCTACACGGTCATAGTCCTTCATGATCTGGTTGGGAAGGACGTGTTGAGAAAGGGTAACAGCGTTGGCTGTACGGGAAATAGCAATACCAACCATTTTAGTTGGCTTCAATTGCCACTTGAGTTTAACACGTTGCTCCATGCCTTGGCGTAAGACTACAAGGAGGCTTTCATTGGATGCTATAAAAAAGCCATCATCAACGTGCATCCAGAAAATCACAAATTCATCTCCCTTCTTCAAAAGATAGAGGGATGGTTCTAGCTCCTGTGAGACAAAACCAAGGCCTGACATCATGTTTTCAAAGAACTTCCACCAACACCTCGCAGCCTGCTTGGTGCCATATACCGCTTTCTTAAGACGCATGACCAATCCCTTCCATTTGGGCCTAACCTCCGTAGGTGGTTGGCAGTACAGTTCTTCTTTAATTGGGCTGTATAGATAAGCAGAACTGACATCAAACAAGGCCATTGGCAGATCTAAGTTCAAACCCCAAGAGATGAGCATACGGAGTATGTTTAGGCTGGCTGTCGGCACATAAGTCTCATGACAGTCCAGCCCCATCCTTTGATTAAAACCCTTCAAAACAAGGCGGGAATGTGGCTTGATAAGCTGGCCTTGCTTGTCTAACTTGTTGGCAAGGACCCATCTCATACCCAGTACCTTCATGCCAGGGTGCGGTTTCACGGGCTCCCAGACGTCAAGTTCATCAAACTTCTCCACCTTGTAGGTTGCTGATGCCAACCACTGCTTCCCAAATTCACCTCTCAATGCCTCTGGCAGCAATTTTGGTAAGTGGTGGTCAATCATGATTGGAATCGACCAAATAAAATTTCTCTTGGCCTCAGCAATTTGATCTGTTTGCTCTTGACCTAGGTGGAGGTATAATTGCTTAAGCATGAAGTCCACACTTGCCTTGTTGGGTTCGGACTTGACCGGCAGTTTCTGGAAATCTGGAAATACAGCCAATGAGGAGTGGATCACGCGACCCTCTTTGGGCAACCAGAATAGCCAGCCCGCCCCTGCGGCAGGGTAGGCAAGTAAGCAACAGTGCTGACCATGTTTGTCCAGCTTTGTTTGACGCTTTTCCTTTGGGACGTGCACAATCGCCCACGCTCCAGACAATGTGGAAAGAATAAAGGTTGTCCCCCTATGATTGTCCCAAGGTTCAGAAGTTAACGGTTCCCTGCGTTTGAAAGGAGATGAGGATGTCCAAAGTCACACTTAAATGAGAAATAGAAATAAGGAGATAAAGAGATAAAGAAAAGTAGAGAGAGAGAGAAATTGCCAATCCTTCAATCCTAAGAACATTCCACCTGGATGTGTATCCGGTATGAGTTCCTTTAATCTCTTGGTTAGATGAGTGATCCAATCCGATGATGTGATGGTCCAATTCCCTTCCTCTATTCCATGCCTCCCTCCTCCCCAACCCAGAGTTGAGAGTGAGGATAAGTCCTCCCCCTCAACCCTCACCTAAGTACACGCGCTAATAACAGTATGACAAAGAAACATAAAACAATCCCAAAACAGAAACCCTAGCCTCCTCTCCCCACCTCTTCACCAAACTCCCCCAACGTCTGTATGCCGTTCCTTCCATCCGGTTTGTCCTTCTCATGACGCGGTCCTTGCACCGCGCCCTACTTGGAGCCCCCCGCACCTGTCTGTATCTGTTTGTCCGCGCCCGTCGTGGATGTCCGGTAATATCCGGCATGATCCGCGCGCTTGCCCGCGCACTCCATCTGTTCCTTTATAGCCGGCGGATTGCTCCGCCCCTACGTATCCAAACCGGCGCGCCCGCAAACCTAGCCAAGCGCACTACGTTCCAAATCCAATCTCCGGGGCGGATCACCGCCCCCGCCGCATTCAATGCTGAGCACAACCCGTCCACTAGGTGCAGATCCAAACAGCGGCTGCTGCTGCTGAGCACCCCGCATACCCTAATGCTGAGCCCGCTTGCCTCCAATGCTGAGTGTGCAGCCGCGACGCAGTTCCCAATCCGTGTCTATAAATTGACACCACATCCCCCCCCAACTTGAGTTCTGTCCCCAGAAGTCTTCCATTGCTTTGCCATACCACCACCCCCGCTACTTCCACTCCCACCCCCACCACTCCCACTACCACCTTCCCCCGTCTTCCTCCTGCTCCATTGCCATCATGCTCCCATTCGAGTTCTGCGCCCAGAACGGGCACGCGTGTTCAATCGTCCCTGGTCGACGCGCCTGCGTTGCTTGCCGTTGCGGCCACCGTCGCTGCTTGCTTAGCGACAGCATGCCCCAAGCTCCCCCCCAATCCAGCTCTCGCCCCAGGCCGCGCAAGAGGGCTTGTCCGGACCCGTTTGTGGTTTTGGACGACAAGTCGATCTTGGAAGGCTCGTGGACACCCCCCGGTTCACCCACCACCTTGCACGTGAGCCGCAACTCAGCATCACCTCTCCGCCGTGCCGGACCTCCACAATGGGGCAAATACAAAACCTTGGAGGAATGGCGCGCGGCAACCCGCGCTTGGGCCGCCGCTGTCAGCGTGAACCAAACGGTACCGGACCCAAGGCTTTTTGGAAGATCCGCAGCCGCGCCAGCACCCCCTCCTCCTCCTCCACAACCGCCACCAGTGGCCTTGGATGAGAGGCCTGCAACCCCTGACGTCCCTCCGCCTCCGTCACCCATAGTCGTCCTGTCATTGCCTCCAGCTGGACCAAGCCCCCCTGTTGGTTCCCCGGAGGCCCCATCTTCACCGGCCGCTCCTCCTCCCAGCCCTCCCAAGATCCCGTAAATTCCAATTGTAATGGCGCTCCCGGCGGCTGGCTTCAAGGCTTTTGCGGAAAGGTCAACCACAATGCTTTGGGATTTCCTCGTGATCCTGGCGCAAGCTCCTGGCGTCTTTCCAGGCTATACTGGCGTCATTGAGGGGGGAAATGGAGGAAATGATGAAGATGGCTTAGGCGCATCTCCCCCCCTTTCCCTTCTTCCTTTCTTCTTTTCTTCTTTTTGGTTGTACCGCGCTTCCTTTTCATTAAGAAAATACACGTATCCGCGCAAAGTCCTAACCTTCTGAGAAAAAGTGCGCGACCGCGCTTTGTGAGAGTGAGCTTGAGGTTGAGTCCGTGTCTGCGCGCTTTGCTTTGTGGCAACCGTAAGTGACTAGCTGTTCCAAAAGAGGCACCTGGACAGCCCCAGACAAACTACCACACAGTTCCCCGTACCCTTCCTGTAACAAACACAACAACCAAAACACCAGCGCGTGCCACCGTAAGGGAAGAGAGAGAGAGAGAGTAAGAGAACGGACATTCTGGGGTGTCTAGTTTTCCCGGCTGTGAACCGGCTAGAGCACCCCCTCACCAAATCAAGTGTATTCCCATACCAACCACCCATCCTTGAGATATCCTGAGAGAAAAGAAAAGAAAAAGAGAAAAAGAAACCAACAGAGAAGAAAAATAGAAAAGAACATATATATATATATATATATTTTTCCGCACGACTCCCGTAGACCGCCCGCAAATTGCTCTTTGTCCCGCTTCCCCCATCCGCGGGATTGTCCTTGCATCCCGGTTCCGCGGGGCTTGTCCTTGCATTTACGGTGTGGTGATCCAAAACCTAACCTATAGCCATCAGACTCACTTTTCTAGTATAAGGACAGCTCCAATCATCAAACAGACCTCAAAAATGGATTCTAAACCAAAAATAACCCCTAGTCACTCAGCCAAAGTACCCCTCTATCTCTCATGGTTTAGAAGATACAGCTCAAATCAACCCTGGCCTGCCCATACCCCTACCAGGTGTCACAGACCAGTGAAAGTTCATGGACATACCCAGGAAGCCTTCAAGTACATACCCCATACAGTACAACCATACATCACCAAACAAACCTGCAGCAGTATGCATAATTAATATATGCAAGGCACTGCATGAAGAACCAAACAGATCACATAATACAGAAGCAATATATGCAAGGCACTGCATGAAGAACCAAAAAAATCACCTGTATACACAGCAATAAATGCAAGACACTGCATTCAGAGGCTGTACAGAATCATACAGGACACTATACAGAAGTAATTTATGCAGGGGGAACCTGTATCAATGCAGCACAGCAATGCATGCAAGGGTGTACATGCATGTAGATCCTGCACAGCCTCCTCCTCTGACCAGCAAAAATGCCTCATGAACTGTATTCACTGTATCAGGGAGACCCTCAGGGGCAGCCCTGAGGGCAGGATTTTCTATAAATAGAGGGCCTCTCTCCCCCATCCAGGTCCCAGCAGTTTCCCCCATCCTCCCCTCCAGGGATCACCATGCCTCCTAGGCACCCTTAACCCATACTTTTACCATCCTCAACCATTATCCAATAACCCATACTGTAACCATCACCAATCCC
Organism: Puccinia polysora; assembly: GCA_025617555.3. NCBI lineage: Eukaryota > Fungi > Basidiomycota > Pucciniomycetes > Pucciniales > Pucciniaceae > Puccinia > Puccinia polysora. The sequence goes on from CM062644.1 coordinate 4,630,988, forward strand.
ATATCCCATACCAACAAACATCACCATCATCATCATCAACATCAATCATCACCATCAACCATCAACCCCCACCATTACCCTTGGCCATCCACCATCATCAACACATACTTTTGACCATGACCCAACCCAATAACCCATACTTTTGACCATCCACCACCACCATTATTTACTCAATACCCCATACCTTTGAACATCACCACCATGTACCCATAACCTGAACATCATCATCATCATCATCAGTCATCATCATCACCTACCATCATCATCATCAATCATCATCATCATCAGTCATCATCATCACCATCCATCATCATCAGTCATCATCATCACCTACCATCATTATCATCAGTCATCATCATCATCACCTACCATCATCATCATCAGTCATCATCATCATCACCTACCATCACCATCATCAGTCATCATCATCACCTACCTCATCCATCATCATCACCTACTTCATCAATCATCATCATCATCAAACATCATCATCAGTTATCAACTATAGGCTCAACCATTTCAACCCTTATTCAAATCATCACCTGTATCATCAAAGAAGTATCAATCAGTAACCAATAAAACCATTAAAAAATATATATATATATAAAGGATAAGACTAGATAAAGGATTCTTCCCTTACTCAGCTTCATTCCTCCAAGTCACTATCTGTTCCACCATTTCTTCCTTATCAAGCTTGAAAACATTGATCCTAGGTCTGATAGAGACTACTATAGTAGAAACTCTATCTGAAAATCAGCCACCAAATCTCTTTTCTTTTATTGTTGTGAGACTACTATAGTACTCAGAGGGGCAGGCAATTCAAAACCACCCTTAGTATTCCTCTATCTTATTTGTAGTTGTAATACTAAATTCCCCCTCAAGTGACTGCCAGCAAGCTATTTGCTAAACTTTTACCCAAAATCCCAAAGGAGTCTCCACAACGGACCCGGCTTTGTGCCGCGCCTGCGTTTCTTGCAAAAACCCCAAGCCAGCAAAGACCCCACAATCCAGATAAGAAAGAAACATAGAGAAACAAAAATTCTGGGGTGTCTAGTTGTTCCAGCTGTGAACTGGCTAGAGCACCCCCTCACCAAATCAAAACTTATCCCCTACCCCCTCTAACTCCCCCCCCAACTTGGCCACTGTCCCCAGCTGGTCGCAACCGCCTACTCCATTGCAACGGCACGGCCTCCCCTTCTCTGCCCAAAGACAAATCCCCGGATCGCGTTCCTACACCATTTCCGCGCTCCACACTCCCCTTGTCAGATACGTCACCCCCTTCCGCTGTTTTGTCAAACAAGGTAGATCCTTGCGCAAAGAAGCGCTTGACATGCAAAGCTGCCGCCTTCCATTTCAGCGGAGTACCGTCTAATTCCTCCAACTGATAGCTGCCGCCCTTGAACTTGGACGACACGCGGAACGGGCCGTTCCACTGGTTAGCAAACAACTTTCCCCACTGAGACTCCAGACTTTGGTTGTACAAGAGCACCAAATACCCCTTCCGCAAGGGATCCCGGAGACAATGCAAGCAGCGCTTGTCCCAATAGCGCACCAATGCCGTCCAAGTCTTCTTCAGCCGGTCTGCCCCCTTTGCAAGCATCCCGTCCCGTCGAAGGAGCTGTTTGGCGCAAGCCTCAAGCAATTTGGCGGAAGTCTTCACCTTCCACCAGTCAACCCCCAGGAACGTCTCCAACTCAATGTCCACCGGAAGCACGGGGAGCTGCCCAAAAGTAGCTCGTACAGCAAGTAGCCTGTTGACCGCTTCGCTGAAATCCGATCCGCAAACAGAACCATTGGAAGGGTCTCCTGCCAGCGCTTACCGTCCTCCCCGCACATCTTGACCAGGGCGTCCTTGATTGGTTGATGCCCGCGTTTGATCATGCCGGCCCCCTTGGGGTAGTACTCCATTACTTGGCCAAACTTGGCTCCGCAACTCTTCACCAACTCGACCAAACGGCCGCAAAACTCAGTCCCATCCCGCAACTCCTGAACCATCTCATCTACCACCACTGGAGACACAGCCGCCAGTTCCCGCAAGGTCAGCAGAACTGGAGTCTTGTTACCCATCACCCTTTGCACAATGTCCGCCGCTTTCTTCTTCCCTACAGGAATTGCTGCTGGTGCCTCAATTCTGGGCGCGCGTGCGGCCGGTTTTGGAATGGTTGACGGGGGTCACTCCTTTGCATCCACCTCCATCTTATCGGAGACTGCCACCTTCTCTTCTGTTGCCACTACCCTTACCTTGGCTTCCACCCAAGGTGGTTACCACAATCTGGGACCGGTAACGATGCCTAGTGACGCTTGCGCCGTTGTTCCCGCCTCCTGACCCCGTATGCGCACCTGCTGCATTGCGGTTGGCTGGCTTGGCTCCATTGGAATCTGTTTGCCCGTTGGAAACATGTACCCCATCCCCGCCGGTCAAACCTATCCCGCGTGGAGATCCTTTGTAAGCTCCTTGCACGCCAATTGCCAATGACTGTTTGCCCCGCAATACAAACACCCCCTTGGCACAAAGGTACTGGGCGGCCAAAACCCTTCCACCATGTGTGGTGGAGGCCCTCGCGGCTGCTGCTGGACCATACGGCTCATGCAGATCTTCAAATCCTTCATAAGCTCCGTCAATTCACTTACCGGAGGGGGGGAGGAGGGTTGAGGAACTGGAGCACGTGTGGCAGTAGGTGGAGCCGGGGCCGGAAATTGCGCCGGAGCCAAAACCTGGGGGACGGATTTCTTTGGTCCCGCTGGGAAGGACTTAGCGGTATCCTCAATAAGCTCTTCTAAGTCAAACTCGCTCTCCACAGCCTGGCAAATGACAGCCAGCTCTGGAAGGAGCGCAATGCTCCCGTCAAATGACCGCTTTACCAAGTTGTGATTGTAAAGATGCCGCTGCACCCTTGCCTGGAGTTGAGCGCCTAAACCACCCAGAAATGCGCATTTCATGGCCCCCGTCTGTCCCGCCACCACCTCGTTCCTTGAAAAGTACCAATAGATCCAATCAAATGTTGAGGTGTACTCCGCCAGCTCCACCCAAGTTCTGACTCCTCCGCGCGCGCTTGCCTCTGAGGCCACGCAGTCAAAATTGCTTTCCCAGAATTGAAGTTCGCGCCTACCCCACCGCGTTAGGATCTCTGCCTTCAGTTTTGGCTGATCTTGATTCTTGTAGCCTTCCATTTCCTCCACATCCCGGGGCTTCTCTTTGTCCATAATGAACAGGACAACAAGCCGGGCCTTATTGGCGTCCAACGCACCTTCCGCATCTGCAATTCCTTTTTATCTTGAGATGAATCGCTCCACGTCCACGGTGTTGAATCGGATGTGAGGGTAGTTGCGCGGCCTGATGCAAACCAGACAAGTGGGTTCATGGTCACTGGAGACTGATGGGGGAATGGCGTAGCTTGTCCTGGGTCGAGCGGAGGGAGGGGGAGGAGGAGGCATGGAATACAAGAGTGGGGTCGGAGTAGCAGACCCGGAGACGGAAGGAGAGGGAGAAGGAGAAGAAGAAGGAGAAGGAGCGACTGTAGGGAGGTATGAATAGGACATCATGCCCAGTAACCTTTGAAAGACAAGGAACAGAAGGTTAGTTCCCGGCCAGAACCCCAGATGTGGAAGGAATAAAGGTTGTCCCCCTATAATTGTCCCAAGGTTTGGAAGTTAATGGTTCGCTGCGTTTGAAAGGAGATGAGGATGTCCAAAGTGGCACTTAAATGAGAAATAGAAATAAGGAGATAAAGAGATAAAGAAAAGTAGAGAGAGAGAGAAATTGCCAATCCTTCAATCCTAAGAACATTCCACCTGGATGGGTATCCGGTATGAGTTCCTTTAATCTCTTGGTGAGATGAGTGATCCAATCCGATGATGTGATGGTCTGATTCCCTTCCTCTATTCCATGCCTCCCTCCTCCCCAACCCGGAGTTGAGAGTGAGGATAAGTCCTCCCCCTCAACCCTAACCTAAGTACACGCGGTAATAACAGTATGACAAAGAAACAGAAAACAATCCCAAAACAGAAACCCTAGCCTCCTCTCCCCACCTCTGCACCAAACTCCCCCCAACGTCCGTATGCCGTTCCGTCCATCCGGTTTGTCCTTCTCATGATGCGGTCCTCGCACTGCGCCCTACTTGGAGCCTCCCGCGCCTGTCTGTATCCGTTTGTCCGCACCCATTGTGGATGTCTGGTAATATCCGGCATGGTCCGCGCGCTTGCGCGCGCGCTCCATCCGTTCCTTTATAGCCAGCGGATTGCTCCGCCCCTACGTATCCAAACCGGCGCGCCCGCAAACCTAGCCGAGCGCACTACCTTCCGAATCCAATCTCCGGGGAGGACTGCCGCCCCCGCCGCATTCGATGCTGAGCCCAACCCGTCCACTAGGTGCAGAGCCAAACAGCGGCTGCTGCTGCTGAGCACCCTGCATACCCTAATGCTGAGCCCGCTTGCCTCCAATGCTGAGCGCGCAGCCGCAACGCAGTTCCCAATCCGTGTCTATAAATTGACACCACAATGGGAACAGGGCATGCAGATCACAATCTCAGCCAAACAGGGCCATCCAGGGGGAGACGCCATCTGTCCGGGTGTTTGGAATTTGGTTGTGGATGTGTGTTGCAGCATGGTAGGCGTAGCTCCAGTACTGACTTGCCATTTTGCTCTTGTTGAGCATGGTACGAGTTGCATCGCCAATGGTTCTGTTGACCCTCTCAGCCTCTCCATTTTACTCAGGTGGGTAGGGTGGGACCGTGGCTAGTCGAATCCCTAGCGGTTCCAGTTTGTTGGGCAGGGTGTTGACGTATTCCGCCGCATTGTCCGATCTGACATGTGTCGGCACCTTCCCAGTTGCATTTCTGAGATGCTCAATCCAACCTAGTATCTTGGCAGGTACCTTGCTTCTAGTTTGAAGCGCAGCGCCAAACGTGTAGGTCGTAGCGTGATCCCTGAACGTAACCCAGAACTTTCCCCCATTCAAGTCTTTTTCAAAAGGGCCTATTACATCCGCCACACATAGCTGGAGTGGTTCATGTTGCGGAAATCCGGACAAGGCTCCCAAAGACTTACGGTCAATTGATTTAGACATCGCACAGCGTTCACAGAAGTAGGACTTCCACGTCCCTCTTAGTTGCTTTCCAAAGTGAGACTCCCTAAAGTTTTGGACCACATGTTCTGACGCGTGCCCCAATCTGAGGTGCCATTTATAAGCATCGAGCGAAGGATTCTGGGTGATAGCCAAGCAAGGTTTATTGCACAAAGGGGGGATAGTCCAACAAAAGTTACCAAAGATTGTATGAAAAATCTTTCCTTCAGGACTGGTAATTGACAAGTTTGTCCCATGATGATGTAGCTCCCAGCCATCCTGGGCCAGCCTCCCTGTTGACAGTATTGTACCCTTCACACCATCGCAGAAGTACACATCATTCACCCAAAGTATTCCCATCCGGGTCGGCATTGCCAGTCTACCAATGTATCGAACCACGGCAGAGTTAGTCGGCACAGCCATTGTCAGGTTGATTGGTACCTTGAGCTTCTCAGTGATCTTGAAAAATTTGGACTTGAGACTCACGTGTGCAGTTGATCCGGAGTCCATGCGTATCTGTCCTTCCGAGATGGCCTCAACGTCAAGTTGTCGGATTTGGCCCCCCGGTGATGGAACATGTCGAGGTCGCGTCGGAGGAACATATGGGATCCATGATCAGCATGGTTCCCCGGCGGCGCTGGAATGACTCCCATGCGTACATGGTCCCAAAAGTCGTCGCAGTCAGCATACCAAGGTCCCGACTTCCCACAGTAATGGCAGGAGTAGCCAAACTTGCGAATGAGGGAGTCATTAGGTAGCCGGCCTTTGAATTGCGACGCCTTGTCAATAGAGAGCTTGGTTTGAGCATGAGGACGACTATCGGCGGAAGCTATGGCCCGTCTTTCGGGGGTGATGTACTTATTCTCGGGATTGTGTTGAACGGCCTGTACTGACATTTCAACGTCCGACGGGAGAGTGCCTGTGGGGAGAGCTGCTCGCGTTCTGAGTTTGTTTGCGCACGACTGGATTACCGTGGAGACCTCGGTGTAAGTTGGTGTGTTGCGGGCATCATCAAGGCTCTGGCTAACGGCATACTCAAAGTTCTGAAGATCAACTCCGTTCGGTGCCACCGCACTAGCTTGGATGATGAGACCGTATAACTCGTCGAGGGACACATCAACGCGCTTCAAGTCGGCTATAATTTTGTGCCACCCAGAGACCCAGAGATCATCCGGGCCACTCTTATCGTTTGTTGCATTGATGAAGCTGTCGATAATGGCCAACTTATAGCGCTGGTTGGTTTTACTGCACTTTTTCTTAAGCAGTTCTAGGAGCGATTGGGCATCTTCGGTCCCAGAGCCTTCAACGATGCTCAGTAGAGTGTCGTCAATGGTGTTCCTAATTAGGATAGTGATGGATCCTTGGTGGTCTCTCGATAGGTGATTAAAGGCCGTAGGATCGTTCAGGAAGCTATTATCCCGTCGGAGGGCTCTCCTCAGGGTCCTATTGACGGCTGCTTCCCATTGGGAGTAGTTTGATCCATCGAACAAAAGTGTGACTTTCTTTGGATTCATTGTATTGTGTACAGCAACCGGGTCTTCGAAGAACTTCTTTGTGACCAGGTTGGCACCACTCATAGCGTCATTGTGGGGGAAATGGGGTGGTTGTACTCGTTCTGATCGCTCTACGCGCGCTTGTAAGTTGTTGATCACTTCAAGCAGTGATTCTATGGTGGGGCCGCTCATGGTGCTGTGTTTGGCAAACTGCCTTTTGTCTCTTGCTGAGTATAATGATGATTCCTCTGACCGGAGGCGTTGTCTGATCTCGTCTGACTCGTTGCTATCTTCTAAAATGTCCCGAAACAGGGCCATCCACCTACCGGTGGGCTAACAAAAATGTGGGCCTACCGGTGGTCGACTCAGGTTGTCCTTGTTCTTTCAGCAGCTGGTTGATCGGCAATCGCCGGCTTTTAACCTGTTATGATTTGTATCTGTTAAGTGATCTGCCCGGATCACCAACGCCACGATGTAAGTTCACCCGCTGCCGAAGATAGGCTCAAACTCTGATGAGGAGAGGCCACTTCGGATCAGCGGGTTGTCTGGTTTATATACATGACGATTTTGCTCTACTAGCATATCACATAGTCTATGTCTATAATCTGTGTTATGTATCTAGTTATGTGTATGGTTTTATCCAATTTGCACAACGTGTATATGCATACCTTTACACAGTGCACCCCATCGGTCGTCGTCCCCCGGAGTCAGAGGCTTGTCGTGGGCGGAGGAGGACTGAGTGACTGGATGCAGCGCAGGATGACCTTCGATTTCCACATTCCACATCCCACCACGAACCTCAACTCACTCTCGAACTTGAAGCCCGTCGAAGGCCAGCCAGCCTGAGCTAACAGACGACGATCGCAATCTGCAGACGACCCTTTCGATTCGAAATCGGCCATCATGGCTCATCGATGCTACGTCGACGAACTGGGTGAAGCGTTCGAGAACACGAACTTCTTCCGTCCCGATGATCCTATCCACCACCACCATCCACCCGAGCCGATGACGATGACGATGACGGCTGCCTCGTTGCGTCCGAATCCGACCAAGAAACAGATCTTCAAGCAACACCCGCGACCGACCGAACCGATCCTCGAAATCCCTAAGAATCAACTCTTTCATTCCTTCCTCTGCCTCGATTTCGAATCTACCTGTATCGACTCCGACGACCCTAACCTCGAGAATCCTAGGAATCTGGCAAAACATCAATTGGCTTGGTTGTATCCCAACGAGATCATCGAATGGCCTGTCATCCTACTCCAATGGTCCATGAACTCCAACGACGGCCTCTGGCAGTTACGCGAAACCGCTCGTTATCGTCGGTTCGTCAGACCGGTCTGGAGGCCAACACTCTCTCAATTCTGTATCAATCTTACCGGTATCTCTCAGGTCTGATAGTACTCCAGCTTGGTTTTTTTTTTTTTTTTTTTTTTTTTTTTTTTTTTTTTTTTTTTTTTTTTTTTTTTATTATAAAGAAGATAAAAAAATCAGTCATCCAATCATCATCCAGCTCTCGGGAGATCCTTGACCGATCCGTAATATGTATCTTGGACCAGTCAACTATCTGTCTCTGAGAATTGAAAGGATTCAATAAGCCCTCTTTTTCCAGCGCCTTGTCTTGAGTCCTCAGTAGCTCTTTCCTCATCCTTTCTTCTTCTTATTATGTTTTTTGATCGTTTGCGTCTATTCTTCTCCTCAATGTGGTGGATGTAGGTTGACATCGACAGAGCGATGACGTTGGATCAAGTTCTGCGCGATTTTGACGCGAACTTCATCAAACCCCATAAACTCTTTACGGCCGAGAATCGAACGGTTTGGGTAACGGATGGACCCTGGGTGTGTGGTGTGACGCTTCTTACTCTCGTCTTTCATCTCTCAAGCTCTTGCTCCAAAGGTATAGATGGGTGATGATGCGAGCCCCCTAACCCGATCATTAATAAACTCTCTAACTCTAGAAGGTCATCATGCTGACCTCCTCCACAAACTAATCTTTCCTCTCAGGATTTTCGTGATCATTTTGTCAAATCGACCTTCTTGGCAGCTATTCATCATCACGCATTACCCAGGTATTTGCGATCACCAATACCGCTAATCGATCTACGGTTTCTATTGAAAGCGTTCATCCCACAAGTTTGTTTTGGTACCGCCCCATCCTCGCTCAGCTTGACTAACGCCTTGACCACTCTAGGCTTGGAGTTCGAAGGCCATCAACACTCTGGGATCGATGATGCTCATAACATCGCTAGGATCTTGTCACAGATGGTCAAGCTATCGACCTCTCGTCAGGATTCTCGTTGGATATTTCGGGTCAACAAGAGTCTGGTCCTCAACTTTCGAAGGTACTTTTGGATGTCTAAGAACTTTACTTGTACTTGGACTTTACCCTGAACAAGGATTTCTTCATTTGTCTGTTCTACACCATCCTACTTCTAATTTTTTTTTTCTTAAAACGATCCGAGACAATGTCGATGATGTATTCTAACCCTGTAAAAGTAGTGAAGAAAAAAGTCTTTTTTAGCATTCGTGCATCATGAGTTAAATTCAAAATCCAAAATCGTTTGATCTTGGTTAACCTCCATGCCATTACCCGTCTTCGCGTCACGTTTTGTTGATGCCATCTGATGACATTTCTCCTATGGTTACTCTGAGCCTCTCATTCTACACCGTCTCCTTCAACTTCATGGTGGTTATGTCCATCAGCTTCCATGCTGTTCGGTCCTCTGACCGCTGATCCTTGTATGCTCTCAGCTGTTCAACATTCTGCGGTCCGTTTGCTTACCTCCTCAGCCGTTCCTCCAGCCTTTGACTATTTATCCTTGTCATTGTCCTCAGCTGGATCAGCCTCTGGCTGTCGACTCTTGTCTGCCCGTCTCAGCTGCTATCTTCCCCCAGCCTTTGGCTGGCCGCTATAGTTCCTGTCGTCTGTCTCACTCGACTCCTGGAGGTGTAGTTTGGGCCGCCTTCTTGTGGGTCCTCCCTGCTGCTCTCAAGGCCCCCTTTGGGGCCCTCTAGTCGTTCATCTCTACCAACTACAACTCGACCGAGGATAACTCCTCGCATTACTCTTCCACACTTTCCAACTCCACTGAAACTATCCTAAATCAGCTAACTTCCTCGGCACCTCTCTCAAAACTCAAGATGGGTGATGATCCGACAAGAACCAACATTCCCAAACTCACGGGACCAAACTTTCCTAGCTGGAGGAATGCCATCATTACCCAATTAGGCTTCAAAGACCTTGACGACTTAATCAAAGACAAACCTCCGGTTAACCCAAACCCACAAGAATGACTTAGACTCAAACAAGCCACTACATTCATGCAAATGCACCTTGATCATCAAAATTACACAATGTTTGTGGACAACCCTTACGAATACTTACCCAAAAACCTATGGGATGCCATCTGTTCCCATTAAGTGACAAAATCCATGGAGAACATCTCCAATACCATTGGAAAGATGCACAACATCAACTTCTCCTCCGGAAACCTCACAGGGGCAATCAACGAATTCAGAGAACTCTTCCGACTGCTCCGGGAAGTGTCTTCAGGAAAGTTTGACAGACACACCTTGGAGGCAATGTGGAGCTATCACATCCTTGAACAACTGCCTGACTCCTTCCACGTTTTCAAATCACTGCAGTACTCTCAATTCAAAGACACTGACAAGATTGAGCTCCGCAGTCTACAAGCTGATCTTGAAACAGAACTAAGAAGGCTCCTCATCCAACACCGCTCTACTGGTGAAAGCCCCTACTGGGACGGGAGGTGGTCAAATTTGCAAAGAAGGGCGCAAACCAATTAGACAAAACTACTGCTTGGACAGAAAGCACAACCCCCTTACTGCTCACTCAGAAGAGCAATGCCACCAACAGCATCCCAAACAAGCCATAGCATACTATAAAAGTCTGATTGAGAAGCAAGCCCCTGGAAAGAGTGAAGGCCATTGTGCCCACTGCCTATCATCCAACTTGCTACCCAACTCCATAATACTGGACAGTGGCGCCTCCGGACACTACCTGAAGGAAAAAGAATATTTTTCAACCTACATTGCATGCTCCAATTTCCTATTTGCCGCCAATGGATCAAGCATACCGGTGACTGGATGGGGGAAGGCCCTGATAAAGCTCAAAGATGGAGAACTAAATATTGTAAAAGCTTTTCAAAAGCCTACTCTCTCTCACTTTCTGGTACCACTCTCAAAATAACTCAAACTTGGGTACTCTCTATCTCCTGAGTGTGGAGGTTTCAAGTGCAGCAAAGAAGACAAAACAATCTTCACGGGAAGCATTATAGAAAACTTAATAGTCCTGGACCCCCAAATCAATCAAGCACTGACCTCCACTCCCAATGCAATATGTCTACACTGAGCTCTAGGTCACCCCAGTCAAAAGTACCTGCACACCTCATTCCCAACTGAACAACTGGATAAGGTGCAGTGTAGCTTGTGTGACCTGTCTAGAATGCACCGCCAACCCTTCTCAGGAATCTTTCCTCAACCCATCAACAAACTGGAAGTGATTCACATGGACCTGTGCGGACCAATGAACCTGGAAACAAGAGGGGGAAACAAGTACTTCCTAAAAATCATCAAAGGCTACTCCAAATACCAATTTCTATTCACCATGGAAAAAAAATTGTAAATGTTCAAACTCTTCCAACGCTTCCTCAAACTAGCCAAAAGTGTCAAGTTCATTTTCTCAGACCATGGCGGCAAATTCATCAATCACTCATTTCAAAATCTAATGTTCTCCAAGGGAATCACTCACCTAAATATGGCTCCATATACCCCTCAACAAAACCCATTTTCCAAAAGAGGCAATCAAATTACTATAGAAAAGGCAAAATCTATGCTGCTTGACTGTGGACTGCCTCTAGATTGGTGGGGCAAAGCAGTAAGTACAGCAGTCTACCTGGAGAATTGTTCACCTGATTGCTTGATAGGAATGAAAACCCCCTATGAAATGTGGCTTGAAAAACCAGCTGACCTTTCCCATTTGAAACCCTTTGGTTGCAGAGTAGTGCTTTTCACCAAAAAGAGGACTCAAGAATTAAAGTTCTCCCCATCCGGGGTAGAATGCATCTTCCTTGGGTATGAAAAAGGTCACCATTCTTACCACGTGTGTGATCCAGTTGCAAACAAGATACATCTCTCACACCATGTTTGGTTTAAGACCAAGAATTTTCCTTTTAATAAGATCAAATGCCTAATCCAACCTTCTGCTCCAGACTCAACTTTCTCCTCTTTCTCCATCTCCTTCTCACTCTTCTCCCACTGCTTCCATTCCTACTCTGCACAAGTCTCCTCCATCACCCACTCCCAATTCTCCCACTCCCAATTGGTCTCTTCCTTCTTCTCCTTCTCACACTCCCCATTCTCCATCTACCATCTCTGAATCATGCCCTCCTCCTTTCAAAGAAATTACCTTTTCCACCTCTTCCAATCAAAAAAACCATGTCTTCCAAACTGATGGTGACGCTTCCTGCATCAATCCTCTGGGCAAGGGATACACCTAAGTCCCACACTTTGAACTTGCTCCAAGCAACATTGACCTGAGTCTAGTTCCTCATCATATTCTCAACCATCCTTGACAAAGGCGCACCAATCAAATCATTGAAGAACCTAGCTCACTTTCTGACCAAACCTCATACAAATTTGTCTGCCGCAGGTCCAATGCAGCCAAGTGGATAAAGGAAGAGGACTCTGAACTAACCAACATTATTTTCCATGGAGTATGGGAAGTTGCTGAAAGGAAACCTGAAAAAGGTATGCTGGACACCATGTAAATGTATCAAAGCAAAAAAGATGCCAACAGCATTTTAGTGAAGAAGAAAGCCAGACTCTGCCTGCTTGGAAACTGTCAAGTGGAGGGAATAAACTATAACAAAACTTTTGATCCTACAGGTTCCAAAACTTCCCTACAAATGCTCCAAATGCTAGCCACGTCTGAAGATTTTGAACTAGAACAAATGGATGTCATGTGTGCGTTCCTTAATGCCCTGACAGACATGCAAACCTTCATCAAGCCTCCCAAAGGGTTAAACATCAGCCTGAAACCAGACAAGGGTCTCTTAATCAAGAAGTCAGTGTATGGTCTCAAGAAAAGCCCCTGCTGCTGGTACAAAGCCTTATCCTCAGTCTTTTCAGAAATAAATTTCCAACCAACTCTTTCCAATCCATGCCTATTCATCTTGTCCAATCACTCCAACCCAGTTCTGATCTTTGTTCATGTGGATGATTTGATAATTACCGGAAAGAACATCCAACCGGGCAAGGAAGCACTAAAATCTAGATTTTAGATGCATGACCTTGGTCCATGTGAATCGGGCCTGGGAATGTGCGTTGTGGTGACCAAATCTGGACACCTCAGGACCACTGCAGAAAATTTAAAAAAACTTTATGATTTTTTTTATGGCTATCATTCATCATCAAAAAAAAATATTTTCCAGAATGATTCCCTATTTAAGTTTCCAGTTCCCAGTCTTCCATTCTCCTAGTTGTCTAGGAGGATATCTCAGGTTTTTAGACCCCTGTGCCTGGTGTTCAAGTCCCTCTTGCTCCACTCCTCATCCTCTGGTTTCTTTTTTCCAAGCGCGCGGGCAAGGCTGTCTCAGCTTGGCTCAACCCTTGCCGGCACCAGAAATCCTCCTCATCTTCTCTCCCTCATTGCTTGACCAACCAACCAATTGATCATCTTCATCAGCCTCACTCAACCCTTCCAGCCTTCTTCTGCCCCTCAACCCAATTCCCAAGTCAGGCTGGAAGGAAGCTTGGTCAACAACAAGCAGCAGATCATTTCCAGGGTGGATGGCAATCTGCTCCACCGCTCGATCTCCTCCTATTGTCACCATCTCTCAATTGCCATCACTGCTCTCCAATTGCATCACTCCCTGACCCTTGGCTTGCAACTCTCCAAATATCCCATCATCCTCACACCTGGTCTGGGACTCTTGTAATCTCTCAAATGCGGTTGTAGTTGTCAACACAGGATAACTCTGAAAAAAATCTCTCATCTTGCATGCCCGTTGCCCAGTGCCCATCCATGATATCCAATTGAGCCATCAAAAGCTTTCCGGGATGATGCTACCATCCTGACCATGGCCCCTATTCCAGTTGAAAATCTAACCCATTGACTTCTCCAACCTTGCTCCCGGTGCTCATCCAACCTCATGACCAACCCCCCCATAAATTCCCAATCCTCTGGCAAGATTGGCCACAGGAACAACCCTCATCAACTGACCTGATTGGTTTTTCACACAACCAATCTCACTTCTCATCTCTCTCCACCGGTCATCCCTCATCCCATCCAATAACCACGGCAACCACTGTTGATGTTGTTCATCCTCAAGGCCCGCGCCCCCCAAAGTCCCCTGACCGCGCGGACTTCATGTTGTCCGTGCAGTTCTCATCTGCTACTTGTCACCCACGGCCATCATTGGCCCCAGTTGGGATCTCTCTTTTCCTGTTCAGCTCTGTCTTTTTTGTTTTTCTCATGATCAAAATTAAATCAAAAGAAAACCTTTTTTTTCAACTGTTGTCATTTTCAGCTCTATCGATGTCATCACCTGTAAATAGTCTACAGGGACCCATGGCCCATAAAAGGAGAGGCTCTCCCCTACCTTTTTCAATAATCCATGGGAGTGTGTGCGTATGTCCCCCCCAGTATCCTAAGTAATTCATCATCATAATTATCCTGGGTATATCCTTGATTTCCCCTTGATCCATTAATCCTTAAGTCTTTGCCACTCTGTGGTCTGATCCTTATCACCAATATTGAATAGCCTTTCTGGTTGAAGAGAATTCTGTCTTTTGGAATTCTTGAGTGTTTTATGCCACTCATTGATCCCTTTCTTTGACCATACTGGTCTTGATCCTTCCTTGATCATCTTTCCGGAGCCAATCACGTTTGATTGAAGAGTTTTTATTAAGATTAAAGCCTGGAGTATTATACCTCCTACTATTTTTCAAATTTGCATTCTGCCAGGCTACTCTTGAGTTCCTTGAGAAGTGTTTAGGTTATCCCTGTTTGAATCAGTTACTGTTTGCTTTTAGAGCTTCTCAAAACATTGTGCTTTGTCTTGTAAGACCACCCTCAGTTATCTGGTACCCTTCAAGCACTTGATTGAGGAGAGTTGGGTGGGTTCATTGAGAAACTGGAGGTTGGTTGGGTTTTGAGTTGATCATCCTTGATCTTCTGCCGAAAACCAGATTCATTAGCTTGGGGGCATTGTTTCAATACAACAGCTTTGTTCTTTTGAACTTTAAACAAACCTTAAGTTCTTTTTTTCAAATATCTCCCACATGATCTTTCCTCAGTTAGTGCTGTTACATTTCTACCAACTATTATCAAAATTTACCCTTTACTACTTGATTCCTCACTTAAAAAGTTCTGGACCTTGATCTTTGTTACATTTAAATATTTTTGTAACACTCAGGAGGGCAGCCTAAACAGCACCTTTACCCTCAGCAGAACTGCCATGGCCTAGCACCGTTTGGAGTCTTACATTTGGTCCCCTGGGCCAAGATCAAACCATCAACCTTGGGATTTAAAGTCCCAAACTTGAAGAATCAACTCCAACATTCAATCCTTTATCCTTTTTTTCTTTTTTTCTTTTTTTCGTTATCATCCAGATCTGATCCGTGGAGACAACTTGTTCCAGAAGTAAGTACTCCCAATTCTGCACCATCTGGGCAAGATTCTTGTTTTTTTGTGAAATTCTACTCTTGCCACACCTGTGAGCCATGTTGGAATTCTGCTCTTTGGATCTCTTAGGAACTCTACCCTTTCAAAATGGAATCTACTGGTACCTCCTCCTCTGTTTGGGTCAAGATGGTCAAGATCAAGCCTCAGAACAAGAACTTAGGCTTCAATAGAACAAATGTCAAATGATTCTTGGAATCCTATTAGATGGCTGCTGAAGTGGATGGTGCAAGTGAACATGATATGGCTTATCAGTTATAATTTTTTATCTCCTCTGATGAATTTACGGAAGTGATCAAATTGTTCAATGTATTCAAAACTCATAACTGGAGGCTCTTGAAGGAGATTATGTTGGCTTATTGGGGAAAATTGGATGTGGCTAGGTTTAACTTACAGGACCTGGATGCTCTGGTTTCTCAACCAATCTCCAATGGTGGTGTCTCTTCAGCCTCTGATTATCAGTCTTTTAGAAAATCTTGGGATCCTATTCAGTCTAACCTCCTCAGAAACAATCACATTGAAACGGTGGACAAAATTTGAGTTTGGTTTTTCCAGTCTTTTTCTCCAGGAGTGCAGGAAAGGATTAGAGATGAATTATTTAAATCTGGATCTATAATTACTACTAGAGATAATTGGTTCAAGCCCCTGTTTTTCTGGTCCAAAGGAGCGCAGTGGATAAAGTGATGAAAGTTCAAAAAGCTCTCAATTTTGAAAAAAATAGAGTCACTGAAACAGAGCATGCTCCTTCCTTTAAAGATTCCAATGAAATAATGAACAAGATGGAAGCAAATTTTAGACCTAAACAAAATCCCCAGGCCAATACAAAAACTGCTACCATAGATGAGATCACTAAATTACTTCAGGCCTTTGAAAGCAAAATAGATCAGAAAATTTCTTCTTTAGATACTCCTAAACCTTCTAACTCTGTTCCTAAAACCACTCTAGTCTGCTATGAATGTCATAGGGAAGGCCATGGTACTGGGAGATGTCCTGAACTCCAGAAGGAAAAGGAGGAAAAATTGGTGGAGCAGAAGGGAAACAATTTCTTTCTTCTTAATGGTGCCTTGATCCCTTTTGATTTGTCTCATCCAATACATCATGTGGTGGCCTCTTATCAACCTTCAACTACCAAGAAGGCATCCTTGGTCTCCTTGGATTTTTGATCATCTTATGTCACTTTAAAACCTTGGTATCCACCAGCTTCTCTGGAACTTATCAGTCTGATACAGCTAGGAAACTCCATGAGGAACCCAAACCTCACAAGTCTCCTACAGTTCCATCTTCAATCCTTCAAAAAACAGTCAAATGTCAATCCTCACCTGAGTCCTCTTCCTCTGATGTGGAAGACATGCAAGTGGAAAAGGAAACACTTATGGAAAAGTTCCAGGACCACTCTGATCCTCCTCCTGTTCAATCTGTTCAAACTCCTCAACCTTCTGATCCTGTTCCAGTACCTGCTCAACCTGATCGTCCTGTTCCAGTGCCTGCTCAACCTGATCATCCTCCCTCCACCCAGCCCAAAGTTTGATTTGAGAGGGGCATTTCCAAGGATCACTCAAATGCTGTGGAAGGAGTATTAAGGAAAATCTCTGATCTGTCTGTGGCTGAATTACTGCCAATCTCTCCATCTGTGGCTGAAGGAATGAAGAAATGGGTTTCTTGTTGACGTGTGGAGATTGGTCCGGACAAATTAAAAGTTTCTTCTGGTACTTTGATAGAGGACTCTGGTGGAACAGAACCCTCTTCAGATGCCAACTTGTATTCCTGTCCCCTTGTTTTCCTCCCCTGCTATCTTGGTGACTCTACTAAAAAATTTTCTCTTCTGGTGGATTCTGGTTCCCAGCTCAATTTAATTTTGGATGTCATGGTCTGCAAACTCAAACTCAGCCCAAGAGTCAGCTTTAACTCTGCTGTATATGGTATAGGGAATCATTAATGCAAATGAGTTGGTATTGCTGAGGATTTCCTGGTTTGAATTGGAAAAAATATTGTTGGCACCTGTCATTTCTGGATTACTTGTTTGGATGTACCTATGATCTTTGGAAGGCCTTTCTTAATGGATTTGGGTGAGACCCTAATGTTTTCTGATCAATTTGGCGAGAGAATTATTCTTCCTGATGCTGATGGCAGGAAGATTGAAGTCCCCCTTTGCTGCTTGGATTCTTGTTGTTGGGAACATGATTTTCCTGGTCATGCTCCTAAATTGGTTCTGAAAGGAAGGACACCTCTTCTTCCTCTCATTCTCCTTTTTTATGGGATTAGTTGGTCCTACTAAGAGTTTTAGTTCTTCCCAGCCTCAGAATTCAACTCAAGGATCAACTTCTGTCTCAGAGGCATATTTTTATTTTTCCTCATCATTTCCTTCTCATCCAAATAAGATTAAAAATCAAAAACATGGAAAATCCTAAAATCCTAAAAATATTTCTTCTCTCTCTGAATCTGTTTTCTCTTCTTTTTCTTCTTATTTTCAGCCTTATCATTCTTCTCCTATTCTGGTTTTGAATCTCTTCAATAAGTCTAAACTAGATCCCAATCTTGATTCTCTTCTTGGTGGTTTTGGTATGAAGGAGTATGGCCTTAGGTGGAGGCAATTTGGGGTAAAAGTAAGTCCTCCAAATTGTGCACCATCAGGGGCTCCTACTACTTTCATTTTAAAAACTCTACCCTGTGCCACACATGTGAGCAATGGGTGATCTTTTGGATCCTCTTTTATGGAAAAGGAAACTTTCAAGGACGTTGCAGAATATCAAACTTGGAAGATGTTGAAACTTGGTCTCAGCTTTCATAGTCAGGTCTTGCTGGTCAATGCTTGAAGGAAGCAAGGATTTCTCCCTTTTGACACTAAGTATAAGCCATCTGCCAAAAAGGTTCAACCAGTCAACCAACCAATGCCTTTCAACCTCAATCCTCCTCTTATGCATCCTCCTCTATCTTGTGATCCTTACTGTGGTTTATCTCAATCTCTCACTGGTCCCTTTGTTCCTCGTGGTTGTGTTACTGACAAACATCTGAAGGTGATCAACTTTGGTCCAGATGGATGGCTCCTTCGTGATGAGTTAAATTTGATCAAAAATGTTTTAGCTCTAAGAGAAAAATCTATTGGTTTCTGTGAAGAAGAGAGAGGTGTCTTGAAAGAATCCTATGGCCTACCTTATATCATTCCAGTAGTAGAACATGATCCCTGGCAAAAGAAAAAGATACCTATCCCTGCTGCTAAGTTTACAAGTTCATCAAGTTGGTCCACAAACAAGTCTGTACCGGTTTATATGAGCAGTCAACTTCCAGGTATTCCAGTCCTGTCTTCTGTGTCCTCAAAATTAATGGTAAACCTAGAATAGTTCATGATCTCAAGCCTCTAAATAAGGTTACTATTAAAGGCTCTGGTATTCCCCCTGCTACTGAACAATTTGTCAAATCTTTCTCTGGGAAAGCTTGCTATGGTCTAGGTGATATTATGGGTGGCTATGACAAATGATCCTTACATCCAATTTCTTGTGCTCTTACTACTTTCAATACTCCTCTTGGTTGATTCCAACTTACTTGTTTTCCCCAAGGTTCCACCAATTTTGTTGCAGTCTATCAGGCTCAGATGGTTTGGATCCTCCAGGATGAAATCCCTGATCATGCTGGTATCTTTATTGATGATGGAAGAATTAAAGGTCCAGTTTCTGACTATAACAATGAGCTCTTACCTTGGAGCTCAGGAATCTGTTGATTTATCTGGGAATATTCAACCACTTTGGAAAGGATCTTGTTTCAAATTGAGGATTCTGTTCTCACTGTCTCTTGATCCAAATTGGCTGCCTGTGTCCCTACTCTGGAAATTGTTGGTCATGTGGTCTGCAAGGAAGGAAGAAGAATGGCCCCATCCAAAGTCAGCAAAATCATCTCTTGGCCCACTCCAATCAATCCCACTGAAGTCGGAGTTTTCTTAGGTGTTGTCATTTATGTTTGGATCTTCATTCATTCTCTATCCAAAATCTGTATTCCCTTGTGTCACTTAACCAGGAAGAATGCTGAATGGCTTTGGACCCAAGCTTGTGAACAATCATTTCAGAAGCTCAAAAAAATTGTTGGGAAAGACATTGTCTTGATTAAGATCACTTATGGATCAGGAGCTGGCAAGATCAAGCTTGCTGTCAATTCGAGTTATAAATCTGTTGGGGCTGTCCTTACCCAGGAAGAAAAAAATGGTTTGGATTGTCCTGCTCTGTATGAATCTCTTCTCTTTTCAGATGTGGAATCTAGGTACTCCCAGCCAAAACTGGAAATTTGCGGTTTGGCCCAAATGTTGAAGAAGCTCCAAACTATTCTCTGGGGTCAACACTTTGAGTTACAATTCAACCCACAATCCATAATCAAAATGATCAATGCCCCCAGCCTTCCAAATGCTCAAATGACTTGTTTGGTGGCTTTTATCCAGTTGTTCTCTTTTGATATTTTTCATAGGCCTGGAAAGTCTTTTACCATGCCTGGAGGTTTATCTTTATGTCCTCTTGGAGATGAAGAATTGGATGTTGGAGTTGATTTCAGTGAGGAGGAACCTTTTATTCAACCTGTTTTCAGCTTTTCCTCTCAAAATTATTCTGGCTTCCAGAAAGAGTCCTGGCTTAACCTAGAGCAGTACCTTTCTACTCTCCAAAGACCTCCTGATCTCTCAGCTAGATATTTTTGATCCCTTAAAAGAAAGTCCTCCGATTTCTTTGTACAAGGCACTAGGCTTATGAAAAGAGGCAATCCTTGTGCTCTTATTGTTGTCACTATCCCTGCTAAGGAAGATTTGATCTTGGAAAGTCTCCATGAAGGACTTGGTCATCATGGAGAAATGGAAACTTATCAACAAATATCCAAACAATTCTGGTGGCCATCTTTGAAGAAATCTGTCTCTCAATGGTGCAAGAGTTTTGAGGTCTGTCAGAAACGTGATCTTAAGTGCCCGGCTGAAATTTTCTATTCAACTGGAGAGTCCACTGTCTTTGGAAGGATTGCTATGGATGTGGTTCACATTAAGGCTGGTGGAGCTAAGTACCTCATTGTGGCTAGAGATGATTTTTCTGGATGGGTTGAAGCAAAATTACTTAAGAACCTCAGTTCTGAATCAGTAGCAGCTTTTCTCTATGAGACTTGGACAATGTGCTATAACTTGGCCCAATCTTATTCAACTGATGGTGGCTCTGAGTTTGGTGGAAAACTGGCCGAAATGATCCAATCGTTTCCTGGTCAACATAGGGTGACCACTCCTTATTATCCCAAAGGTCAAGGCATGGTGGAAAGAGGCCATGCTCCTTTGAAGGCTGCTCTGGTCAAACTGGCTGGTGAAAATGGGAAGAATTTTTGCAAATTCCTTCCTCTGGTCCTTTTCTCTGATCAAATTTTGACTAAACAAACCAATGGCTACTCACCCTACAAAATCATCTTTGGTCAAAGGGCTGTCCTTCCTCTGGATCTGGATCTGGAATCTTCCTTGGTGATTCCTTGGGAAAAGGATTCTTCGACCACTGATGTATTAGTTGCCCAATCTAAGCAACTGGAGCAGAGTGAGGATTTTTGCAGTGAAGCTTATCAGAAGATGATGGAATAAAGAGAAAAATTGGTTCATTATTGGTAAGATAAACATTCAAGGCAGATCAGGGACCCTTTGAATCCTGGTAATTTTGTTTTAGCTTATAATTGATCCTTGGAAACTCAGTGGGGAAAGCTTTTCTCTCATTGCTGGAATGGTCCTTATCAGGTGGTCTTCCAATTCAGAGGTGGATCATATGTTTTGGAAGAACTGGATGGTACTCAGATGGACAGGAGGTTATCTGATGATCAATTCAAGAAATTTCATTGTTCTTGAGGCAACTTTGAAGTAAGTCCTCCCAATTGTGTACTGCCAGGGTCATCTGCTGCATCTTTGTTGTAAAACTCTACTGTATGCCACATATGTGAGCACCTGGTACGCCTCCTTTGTTTATCTCTGTCACTTCTAGGACTTTTCTTTGGATGGATCAAGATATTTTTTTTCCAATCACCCTCAAGATCAAATGGCCATTCTTTTGTTCCAATCATCTTGCTTCTTTTTTTTATATATGTCATCAAACTCAGATGCAGACTAGGGACAGTCTGTAAGTCTGGGAGAGATTTGGTGACCAAATCTGGACACCTCAGGACCACTGCAGAAAATTTAAAAGAATTTTATGATATTTTTATGGCTATCATCATCAAAAAAAATTCTTTTCCAGAATGATTCCCTATTTAAGTTTCCAGTTCCCAGTCTTCCCTTCTCCTAGTTGTCTAGGAGGATCTCTCAGGTTTTTAGACCCCTGTGCCCGGTGTTCAAGTCCCTCTTTCTCCACTCCTCATCCGCCGGTTCCTTGTTGCCAAGCACGTGGGCAAGACCGGCTTGGCTTGGTTTGATCCTTGCCAGAACAAGCAATCCTCCTCATCTTCTCTCCCTCATTGGTCAGCCAACCAAACAATCAATCATCTTCATCAGCCTCCCTCTGCCCCTTGACTAGATTCCCAAGTCAGGCTGGCAGGAAGCTTTGTCAACAACAAGCAGCAGATTATTGCCAGGCTGGATGGCAATCTTCTCCACCACTTGATCTCCTCCTATTGTCACCATCTCTTGATAACCATCACTGCTCTCCAATTGCATCACTCCCTGCCCCTCAGCTTGCACCTCTCCAAATATCCCATCATCCTCACACTTGGTCTGGGACTCTTGTAGTCTCTCAAATGTGGTTGTAGTTGTAAACACAGGATAACCCTGAAAAAAATCTCTCATCTTGCATGCCCGTTGCCCAGTGCCCATCCATGATATCCAATTGAGCCATCAACAGCTTGCCGGCATGACACTCCCATCCTGAACATGGCCCTGATTCCAGTTGAAAACCCAACCCATTGACTTCTCCAACCTTGCTCCCAGTGCTCATCCAACCTCATGACCAGCCCCCCCATAGCTTCCTGATCCTTTGCACAAGATTGGTCATGGGAATGATCCTCATCAACTGACCTGATTGGTTGTTACCTTGACTGATCTCACCTCTCATCTCTCTCCACCGGTCATCACTCATCCCATCCAATCACCACGGCAACCACTGTCACTGTTGTTCATCCTCAAGGCCCGCCCCCCCAGAGTCCCCTGATCAAGCAGACTGCCTGTTTTCTGTGCAGTTCTCATCTGCTACTTGTCACCCATGGCCATCATTGGCCCTGGTTGGGATCTCTCTGTTCCTGTTCAGCTCTGTCTTTGTTGTTTTTCTCATGATCAAAATCAAATCAACAAAAAAAAACTTTTTTTCAATTGTTGTCATTTTGTGCTCTATCTGTGCCATCACCTGTAAGTAGTCTACAGCGACCCATGGCCCATAAAAGGAGGGGCTCTCCCCTACCTTTTTCAATCATAAATGGGAGTGTGTGCGTATGTCCCCCCTGGTATCCTAAGGAATTCATCATCATTATCCTGGGTATTGTTGACTGTTGCTCTCAGCACTGTACATTGATCCATTCAGGTCTCTATTATACCTCAGCCATCTTTCATCTTTACTTCTGTTCTACTGTCATGAGTTCTTCCTTCTTACAAGTCTCACATCTTTTCATTGCATAAATAGATGTCACACATGTTGTTGCAGTGGTTGTCTCATTCTCTTTAGGCTTGTACCGCCTGTCACTCAGAAGACCATGTACCCTCTCACAGGGAAGCTCCTCATCCATGACCGTACTGTCCTTTCTCCTCTATATATAATCAGTTTCTGTTCTTATCAACACAATCATCAGCTCTTAGCATTTGGACCCATTGACATTAACAGATTGGAATGGTACTTGACTTCAAACTCACAAACCAATCATCCCTAATCATCAATAGTAGGGTAGGCATCAATGACTGATTGAATCATCAACTCAACCTCAGGTAACATTTGACTGACCTTCTTACTTAGTGTTGGAATAATAACAACGTTCCCATGAATATGCTCAAATAATATTTTTCATTTCTTTGTTGCTTTTTCATTCTTTTTGCTGCACTCTCTGTTTTCTATTTTAATTTTCTATTCTCTTGTCTGCTGTTCTCTACTCATGGGTGTCATGTCCTGTCTCCTGTCATGCTGTTCCCTGTCTGTCAGCTCTCATCCTCAAATCTGCCGGCAACAATCTGACAAGCTGCTGCAAACGCTTCAGTCCAAAGCTGCCCGCAACAATCTGACAAGCCGCTGCAAAGGCTTCAATCCAAGCTTACCCAAAGCTTGCTCATCCATAAAGCCGGCTGCATGACCCGGATCCTGGGGAATTTTTTCCTTGTGCAACCACAAGATTGCACCATTGACCCCAGATTTCTGAGTCAGGTAAGCTACAATCCAGAATCCCATTCTCCTCAATTTCATCTCACCAACTGATTCACCAAGCTTTCCTCAACAGCTGAACCTCAACCATTTCTGCATCACCATCCTACCTAGACCCACTACGCTATTGACAAACCATGAGATTCAAAGTTTCCTTTTCTACTTTTGTTTCTATTGCAATCAGTGATTTGGTTGGTAGAGGTCTTAATAATAATAAACTAAGAATGTTAATTGAAAATAACAAAAGTGAATGAGTGTGTATGAATAATCAAACGTAGATACAAATGAGGGGTGGATGAGGGGTCCTTTTATATTGAAGAGACCTCTCATTGAAGAAGTGAGGAACACAAGATAAACATAAGGTGAGAGACTATTTACAATATGAGGAAGAGAATTCAAAAGCACACTTTCTTCCTGTGTGATCCTTTGTTGGTGTGGAGCTTTCTCTTTCTGGGAAAGTTCCACCGTTCTGAGATGAACTTGAAATTATCCAAAGCATTTATTGGGTGTTGCTTTTTATTCCAAGCCCACTTGGAATGTACCTTTCTCTTTCTAGGTGTTACAGCTGGGATAGCGGTGAACCTGAAAGCTTCGGGCTTTTCTCTTTTACTTTTCTTTTTAATTTTGTGGTATGCTTTATTTTCAGCATTGCATTTATTCATTTCATCCTTAAGTAATAGGTGCATCGCATCTATTATATTTCTTTGCATTTCTTCATTGGAGCTATCATCCTGCTCCTTTGCTTGAGTCAACGGACTGAGACTATGTCTCTGTGACATTCCTGTGTTATGTTCCACAGGAATTGAATCTTTAATAACTTCCACGTTATTAAACATATTGATGTAATTCTTTTTTTCATCATGATCCAAATTTTATCCTCTTTCCTTTGGTGATGGATTTGGATTGATAAAAGCAAGATTTTCTCTTATATTTCCCTCAACAGGGATTACATCCTCAACACCCCCCTTAATCCTGTAGGGGGAAGTAAATTCATATCTATGGAAAACTTTATATTTTTGGTTCTATCCAATGCTTTAGTCATTATGTCTGCAGTCATATCTGCAGTTGGAACATATTCTAATTCTACTTCTTTATATTTTACTGCTTCTCTGATATAATTGTAATGGACATCAATGTGCTTTGTTCTGGAGTGAAAGACTGGGTTACTTTCCAACTTTATGGCAACTTGATTATCAGAATAGATTAGGGCATAAGCTTGAGGTTTATAAGTGTCTTCAAGTATTTTTCTTATCCATTTGGCCTCCTGAGCTGCAGAGAGGTAAGCTCTGTATTCAGCTTCAGTTGATGATACACTTATTGCTGATATCTTCTTTGATCTCCAAGAAATCAATCTATTCCCAAGAAAATAGGTAAAACCACTTGTTGACTGTTTTAAATCATCTTCTGCCCAACTTGAGTCAGAATAACCCACAAGGTTAAAATCACCTCCAACAAGATACTCAAGACCCAAATTTTGAGTTCCTTTCAAATATCTAACACATCTCTTGAATGCATTCCAATTTTGCATTCCAGGATTCTCTAAATGTTGAGAGAGGATCCATACAGTATAAGTTATATCTGGTCTTGTACATTGAGACAAATAATTCAAAGATCCTACAGCTGCTCTGTAGTCAAGACCTGATTTCTTAAATTCTTCAATTTCATTGTCAGTAGCTTTCTCCAACTTCAAATTGGATTGGAGTGGTGTTCCACAAACCTTTGCATATTCCATATTATACTTTTTGATTAATCCTTTAACATAATGTTCTTGGTCTACTCTGATTGACCCATCTGGTCTGTTGGTTATCTTCATTCCTAGAACATGTTGAGCCTTTCCTAAGTCCTTAATTCTGAAATCCCTCTTGATCTCATTCAAAAGTTCTTCCTTCTATGGCCCAATGACTATGATGTCATCTACCCACACAAATAAAATTGTGCCATTATTAATGAATAAACATGGGTCTGCTTCACTTGTTTGAAAACCCTTTGAATCTAACCACTTGGCAATTGTGTTATACCAAGATCTTGCTGCTTTCTTAAGTCCATATAATGACTTCTTGAGTTTGAGTACATACTCAGTATTACCCCTGCTCAAGAAGGAATCTATATGCTTCATTCTAAATGCTTCAGGCTTTGTCTCAACAAGCCATTCCTTAAACCCTTCTGGTATTTTCATATAGACTGTCTCATCTTCTTCTAAAATAGCATTCAAGTATGCTGTGACAAAATCTGCTTGTCTTATCTCCTCACCTCTGTGAGCTACTAACGCAAATAAATATCTTAAAGTTGATAATCTTCCAGTTGGGAAGAAGGTTTCCTGATAATCAATAACTTCTTTCTGTTTAAATCCTTGAGCTACACACCTAGCTTTGTATCTTTGTAGCTGCCCCAAATCATTGAACTTCTGTGTTAGAACCCATCTGGTTCCAACTAAGGTTTTCTCTTTTTCAACCTCTTCTCTTCTAATAACCTCAAAAACTTGGTTATTCTCTAAGGAGTCTAATTCCTCAAATATGGCATGCTTCCATTTTTGCCTGTCTGGAAACTTCATAGCTTGCTCAAAGCTATTTGGAAATACATTTTTCTCCATCTCAAATGATGCCTTAAATGCCATTATCTCTTGTTCTTCTTGAACAAATTCTTCAATGTTATCAAAAACTGCACAATGTGCCTTCCATTCACCATATCTGTCAGTCTTTCTCTTATTTCTCTGACTCTTCTTCACTGGTTCTTTGTCCAAAACCTTTTCTTCTGGTTTCTTGATCCCTTCTGGATTTCTATGCACATTGCTGGCTTCTTCTAATTGCCTAATATCTTCTGTCCCCTTAAGCTCATTGCTTACTTCTTCTGACTTGGTTTTATCCAAGTGCTCAATTAGGGGATCAACAAACTTGTCATGGTTTGTCTTCAAGGGAAACACTTCTTCTTCAAATCTAACATCCCTTGTTCTAATAATCTTCCTGTTTTCAATTTCATACAGTCTATAGCAGGTACTCATATGATCATATCCTACTAAAACTCCTTTTCCACACCTGGCATCCAATTTGCCAGAGTTCCCATAATGGTGCACACTGTAATAGGCTAGAAATCCTATTACCCTTAACTTCTTAGTATTTGGAGCCTTCTCCATAAACCTCTCATATGGGCATCCTTTGCCTTCATCAATGATGTTATGTAAATAACTAACTGTTGAGAGTATTTCAGCCCACAAAAACTTGGGCAAGTTTCCATCTATCATGATGGTCCTGACTCTATCCATAAGAGTTCTATTCATTCTTTCCACAATTCCATTGTTCTGTGGGGTATGAGGGGTGGTTGTGATATGTTCTATTCCAAACTCTTTCAGAATATACTCAAATTCTTTTCCTAAGAATTCACCTCCTCCATCAGTTATAACTCTTCTGAGTTTCTTCAAGACTCCTTGTCTTTCCCATTTCTTAAACCAATACTTTATCTCATCAGCTGTATCAGATTTATTTCTGATGGGTTTTACCCAGGAAAAATTGCTAGCAGTGTCTACTAGATTAATGAAGTACTTTGAACCTCCCAAAGACATGGGGTTAAATGGTCCAGCTAGATCAATGGAGAATTCTTCTCCTACTACTTCTGTTCTTCCTCTCTTCTTGGAGAACTTGTTTCTGGTCATCTTTCCTAGTTTGCAGCTTTCACAGTTCTCATCAGTTACTTTGTGGCCAGACCTTCTGTGTACCACAGATGAGTAAACACTTATCCCTTCCATATGAAGGTTTGCCTCTAATAACTTTGACTTGACCATACCCTACCTTTTTGTCATTCTTGACTTGAAATTTATCACCTAAATTTTCAATCTGACAACCTTTCTTCCATAAAGAACTCAGAGACAACAAGTTATATGGCAAATCAGGGACAAAATAAACTTCCTTAAATTGAAAAGGTCCAAAATTTTCTGTTTCAAGTTTAACACAACCTATCCCTTGGATTTTTATGCTTCTACCTCTTTCACCAATATTTACAACACCACTATGTGGCACAAAGTTATGAAAGTATTCTTTCTTGTTGAACATATGACCAGTACAGCCAGAATCCACTAGTATTCCACTTGATCCTCTATCTTTATTGGAAAACAGACCACATGTCAGGTCCTTCTGCTGGCTGTCCTTGGTAAAGGGTTTACTCACATCAGCAAGGTAACCTTCTTCATTATCCACAAATGGATACTTAGTCAAATCTGCTTCATTACTGTTATTGGGTTCTCTTTTGAACCCTGCTTTTTCTTCCACAAAAGTTTCAGTGGTAAAAAGGTCTTCAATTTTTGATCTCTTTGCCATAAGACTATTTACTTCCTCCACTTCATCCTTCTTGGAATTAAAATTTCTCTTCTTTGATTCAAAACCTTTAGCAGAACTTCCTTGAACAGACTTACATTCATTGGCAATATGGCCCATCGTGTTACACTTGTAACACTTTACATTCTTCTTGTTGAATTTCTTCTTACCAAAATTCTTGGTAAATAGGGCTTGAGTATTCTTTTCCTTTCTGTTGAAATGGCTAGTATCTTTCTCAATCCTGCTGAGAACTTCCTCTTCATCCGGGATTGGGTTCATTTGTGAGATGATTCTCACCAGGGATTCAAAATCCCTTGGAAGCTTTTGGAGAATGTTTAATGACAGACATTCCGAATCCATCTTCAGGCCGGATGCCCTAAACCTTGCAATCGCTTTTCGCATATCCAAGATAAATTGGTTGGAGTTTTGGAAGCTTACATTGTGAAGGTTGTTGTATGCAACGTTCTTCGCATGGCTGCTATTGCCCGCAAATTTGTTCTTTAGGTGCGTCCATAAAATGGAACCACTCCCTTTCTCTTTGGGTTTGAGGAAGTTGGCAACAAAGCCAAGCATCTCTTCATTTAGGTACCGGATTAGGAGATGGTAGCCCTTGTGCTCCATCTCCAGGTTCGTCTTTGTCGGGTTGCCCGTTGTTATACCAAGGCACCCTATATTGTCAAGCTTGCTCTTGAGCAGAATCAACCAAACAAAGTAGTTGTTGCTGTTGAGAAACACTCGCGAGCTCAAACCGTATGCGGAGCTTGCTCCGTCAGCCATCTAGATCGTATGTTGGTTTGCAATGTCTTGCGGCTTTTGGAAAGCAAAAAAAATGGAGCGATTCAAGTGACGATCAACAAAAAAAGGATTTGATAGTTGGGTCAATCGGTTAGCGGTGCAATCCAGAGGGTTTCGCAATGGTATCTGGCCGTCGCGTGTTGCTACCTTTGCAAATGTGGCGTCGATGAGGAAGTTTGTTGAGGGTACTGTTTTTGACAGGTTTTGCGTCGTTGGTACTGATAATGTATTGCAATTAGCGATTTGGTCGGTAGAGGTGTTAATAATAATAAACTAAGAATGTTAATTGAAAATAACAAAAGTGAATGAGTGTGTATGAATAATTGAACGTAGATACAAATGAGGGGTGGATGAGGGGTCCTTTTATATTGAAGAGACCTCTCATCAAAGAAGTGAGGAATGCAAGATAAACATAAGGTGAGAGACTATTTACAATATGAGGAAGAGAATTCAAAAGCACACTTTCTTCCTGTGTGATCCTGTGTTGGTGTGGAGCTTTCTTTTTCTGGGAAAGTTCCACCGTTCTGAGATGAACTTGAAATGCTCCACAGCATTTATTGGGTGTTGCTTTTTATTCCAAGCCCACTTGGAATGTACCTTTCTCTTTCTAGGTGTTATAGCTGGGATAGCGGTGAACCTGAAAGCTTTGGGCATTTCTCTTTTACTTTTCTTTTTCATTTCGTGGTATGCTTTATTTTCAGCATTGCATTTATTCATTTCATACTTAAGTAATAGGTGCGTTGCATCTATTATCTTTCTTTGCATTTCTTCATTGGAGCTATCACCCTGCTCCTTTGCTTGAGTCAATGGACTGAGACTATGTCTCTGTGACATTCCTGTGTTATACTCCACAGGAATTGAATCTTTAATAACTTCCATGTTATTAAACATATTGATGTAATTCTTTTTTTCATCATGATCCAAATTTTCTCCTCTTTCCTTTGGTAATGGATTTGGATTGATAAAAGCAAGATTTTCTCTTATATTTCCCTCAACAGGGATTACATCCTCAACAGTTTCCTCTGCTACATTCCTTCCCATCACCAGTGCCTGTCTGGTCCTCTCAGGTAACTTACTAAAAGATTGTTGTATTCCATTTTATATGTTTGTTCTTCTCAGTTACTCACTACCAATGGAATCCTTTTAGTTCTTGAATCCATCAATTAGCTCTTACTTTCTCCTGAGTGGATCTGTTGGATAGTTAAAACCACGCCTGATTCTCTACATAGTTTGTACTAGGGCCACAACCCTGCTAGTAGAGGCATTGTTTCTGTTTGTTTCTGTCTATTTCTTACCTGAGATTTGTGTTAGGCTGTTATCTTACCTTGTTCTTTCTTTTTTGAAAACAATCAGCCTGGTCCAGGTTTTCCAATTCAGTTTGAATTTCACAGGTATATCCTTGATTTCCCCCTGATCCATTAATCCTTAAGTCTTTGCCCCTCTGTGGTCTGATCCTTATCACCAACCAATAGCCTTGCTGGTTGAAGAGAATTCTGTCTGTGGGAATTCTTGAGTGTGTTACGCCACACATTAATCCCTTTTTCCGAAAATACTGGTCTTGATCCCTCCTTTATCATCTTTTGGGAGGCAATCACGTTTGATTGAAGAGGTTTTATTAAGCTTAAAACCTGGAGTGTTATACCTTCTTCTATTTTTCAAAGTTGCATTCTGCCAGCCTACTCTTGAGTTCCTTGAGAATTGTTGAGGTTATCCCTGATCAAATCAGTTACCGTTTGCTTTTAGAGTTTCTCAAAACATTGTGCTTTTTCTTGTACAGCCACCCTCAGACATCTGGTACCCTTCAAGCACATTATTGCGGAGAGTTGGGAAGGTTCATTGAGAACCTGGAGGTTGGTTGGGGTTTGAGTTGATCATTCCCAACCTTCTGCTGACAACCAGGGTTATTAGCTTGTGGGCATTGTTTACCCACAACAAATTTGTTCTTTTGAAATTTAAACAAACCTCAACTTCTTTTGTTCAAATATCTCCCACATAATCTTGACTCAGGTAGTGCTGTTCCATTGCTACCAACTATTATCAAACTTTACCCTTTACTACTTGATTCCTCACTTAAGATTTCTGGACCTTCATCTCGGTAACATTTAAATATTTTTGTAAAACTCAGGAGGGCAGCCTAAACAGCACCTTTCCCCTACGCAGAACTTCCACTGCCTAGAATCATTTGGAGTCTTAGAGCATTACTAGGGACCAGGAAGCTTGGACCATCTCTCTCAACCAAGATCAATGCGTGCAAGACATGCTCAAAGAGCATGGAATGACAGACTTCCAACAAGTATCCGCCCCTCTTCCATCCAACTATCTGACAGGTTCAAAACCCTCCTCTCCCCCAACTAAGCGCTTCAACTACCCTTGTGGTGTCAGTCTCCTTGGCTATCTAGTACAAAAAACCAGGCCAGACCTTGCCCATGCCCACAGTTTTTTGACCCAACATCTCAACAATCCAATGCCCCATCTTCAAAACTGCTTCTATCACCTACTTTTCTATCTCAAACAATCCTCCAATCTTGGTCTAAAATTAGGCGGACGGTCATCTGATCCATTGGAACTACAAGGCTATGCTGACGCCAATTATAGTTCCTTGTTGGATTGGTGAAGCTTCTCTGGATCAGTTTTCACCCTTAATGGTTTGCTAGGATGGAGCTGCACGAGGCAGCCAATAGTGACTCTGTCAGCAACCAAAGCTGAGCACAGGGCCTGCACGGAAACTGCCCAAGACCTGTTGTGGTGCCAACAAATCATATCCCAGGTTTTCAAAGCATTTGCCCTTCCCCTCCTGCCCGCTACGCTTCACCACAATAACCAAGGAACTATCAACCTCATCCTCAACCCCCTATACCAACATTGTACACGTCACATTGATGTTTGACTACACTTCCTGCAACAGCACGTGCATGTCAATGACTTCAAGCTGTAGATCCTCTCACCAAGCTGGTATCCCCCAAAAAGATATGTGACTGTTGTGCCCAATTTCAACTGGCAACATGAGGTGATTCCCAATCAAGCACGGGGGCGTGTAAAGAATGTTACCCACAGGAGCTGCGGAACCTAGATGGAAACGCACAGAGGAAGGAAATCATGCATATGCATGTAAGGAAGGGAACACGTGTTGTACTTAAATAGAAATTGATTGTGTTTCCTCTTGTCCTTCTTCTTTCTCTCCTCATCATCTATGGTCCATCCTTTTTCATCACCCTCAGGTTACTCTCCTAGTCTTTTCTCCTCCTCTGATCCATCCACTCCTCCTTGTAACATCGTCTCAGTAACTCAGCCTCACGGGTTCTCTCAAAGGTTCAACTCTTTCCTTCTCATTTTGGGATCTCATGTTTTTACGTTTCTTTCTTATTCTTTGCTTGTTCAGAAATCTAACCTGATGATCTATGGTCCATCCTTTTTCATCACCCTCAGGTGACTCTCCTAGTCTTTGCTCCTCCTCCAATCCATCCACTACTCCTTGTTGCTTTGTCTCAGTTACTCACCCTCACGGGTTCTCTCAAAGGTGACTCTCCTAGTCTTTGCTCCTCCTCCGATCCATCCACTCCTCCTTGTTGCATCGTCTCAGTTACTCACCCTCACGGGTTCTCTCAAAGATTTCAATAAAGGTGCATGCAATTGACTGAACCCCCGTTTGGGTTCTCTGTCATGCCTTTTGGACTATCCAGAGACAAGTTGAACAGCCAAGCCAGTCCTGATGAGTCAGCATAAACCAGCCCCATGTGGGTCATCCCAAAAAAATCATGTTCAGGCCAACCCTTATACCTCAGATGGGAGACATTGTGTCTTCACAAGTTCAAATTCTGGGATGTACAACTAGTCTCACCTGATAGGTGGAAGTTGATGTGCTCTTCCTGCTGAAAGCAGCTCCATTCAAACCATCTCATGAACCTGGTCTGGTGATCAAGCACAGAGCAACCCATCTTAACAACCTACGACTACTCCTACTGCTTCCCACTGCTCAAGTCAAGCTGAAGCGAGCGATCCAACTGAATAAGGCCATCCAACAAAGCAAAGGAAGACCTCCCCGCCATGGCTCAAGTTGATCCACCCCATTTATCAAGTCCACTCCATAACAAGTTCAAGTGAAAACTCTGATATCAGAAAAGAAGAAGAAAAAGAAAGAAAAAAAAAAAAACAGGAAAGCTCAGGCGGATTCTTGAGTGCTTTGGTTAATTCAAGTCAATCGTCCCAATTTTTTTTTTGTTTGTTTTGGTGTCCTCTGACAAAATTTTTGATCCAACCTAAGTAGTACAATCCATCCAAGGGTTTCATTCACATCCATTTCCATCTCCGCTCACTGATCCTAAACGTCAAACTACTCACAAGATCTACCTCTTCATTTGGGCTCTGACAACTGACCTGATTCTCAAACATGTAAAGCTTGCTCATGATAATGTTATGTGTGAGAACTACAATCCAGCTTGATGCAATTTCTGCTTTGATCACGGATCACAGGCACCCATAAATCAATAATCTGAATCCTTGGCTCATCTTGGGCAAGACCAACATCTCCATGGATGCTTTATACAACTTTATTTTTTTTCTTGTGGGTTCTGCGAGTGATTGATAAGGGTGATATGGTGGCCATCATGGGTGCCTTACCTGGCTCAGGCTTTATCCTCAACCCCAGCAAGCTCAAGATGAGTGATCAAGAAGATGGTGTGGTTGGAGATAGATGGTCAGATCAATCTAAATACATAACAACACATTGGATGCAGGACAAGGGCGGTGTTGATGATCCACAATAGTTGGACAGACAGCCGGAATTTCCAAAATGCTCCTGGAGAGTAGAATAAAAAGTTGAACATGCATCAATGTGGATGGTTGGTGATGGAGTTGAAGTCCTCAGCCTGCTGACTGGTGTCAAAAAAAAAAACAAAAACTGGTCAAATGATTTGAAGAGATCACACTTCTGCGCAAAAGTTCCCAAATTTAACTCTGGCCTTGAAAGTTCAGTTCTTCCACCCCCAGTCATTCCAACTGTGGTAAAACAATTTCTAGGCCCCATCCTACCCTGACCTGAGGCCACCAACTAAAGGGTGGGAAGAATATGACTGAGGAAGGCAAAGGTGGGTTCTGAGCCATCAAACAAGCATCCCAGAGTCAACATTGGTCTACTCAATCATCAAGAAGGTTTCAAAAAAAGGTGATCTGTGATCCTGGGAAACAAAGAAACAGCCTGGAAAGACAGAGTCTTGAGAATATTTGGAACAAAAGCTTACCATTGTTTGATTTTGAAGATGACAAGGTTGTGAACACAAGTGTGGGGTGAGAAAAAGGTATGGGATAACACAAAAAAAGAACCATTGATCCAAGGAAACACTAATTGATTAGGAAGAAAATGGACTGAGAACTTCATGTTTTGGAAAATATGCCTGGAACCTTGAGAGTTCCAAAGATAAGGCTGTCTTAGCTGCCCCTGGTGTGCAAGGGGCTGAGGGCACAGGCACTACTGCTCACAGAACTCAGGATATGGAAGATGAGATTGGTTGTGATGAGGATAGGTAGAGTGATGAGAAGGATGAAAGAGGTAAAGGATGAGAGGAATACAGGAGGAAGGATCTTGAGGAAGACTGATAAATGATTCTGATAAGAAGTAGTATATTAATTCCTTGAGGGGGATTAGTCCAGGAAGGAAGGAGACACCAGTAGATGTGAGAGCTGGGAGAAGGCCTTGAGGAGGGATGACTGGTGCTGGGTACACTGGGATGACTGGTGCTGGGTACACTGGATAGAGAGAGAGAGAGAGAGAGAGAGAGAGAGAGAGAGAGAGAGAGAGAGAGAGAGAGAGAGAGAGAGAGAGAGAGAGAGAGAGAGAGAGAGAGAGAGAGAGAGAGAGAGAGAGAGAGAGAGAGAGAGCAGGGGATACAGGGAGATACTTCAGGATGCACAGATGGTAGATAAAGGGGTAGAAGGTTGATTTTACTGAGGATTTCAGATGTCTGAGAGTTGAGAATGGCTGAGGAGACTGAGTCAAGTTGTGGTTATGAAAAAGGCTATGTTAAAAAATGCTGTGATTTTCATTTTAACCAGTACTGAATTCACAGGTAGTATGGGATGCTCCAGCCAATTCTAATCCTCCCTATTTCTTAGCACTGGTTGTCTATAGATTTCAATTCTAAAGTACCACATTCTGATGGACTTGATGCTGAGTTTTGGACCTCCTCTTCTGTCTGCTCACCACCTCTCTCTCAGCACACTTTATTTCATAGTTACTATCTTGTATGTTTGAGCTACTTTAAACCAGTATTATCATTATTATCCATGCTAGGGATACTTTTAGATGTCTCTACCACCTTTGTATGTCCAGATATCTTTGTTTATCTAGCCCAAAATATTGTTTGTGTCTGATAACTGTAGACTGCCAGCCACCATATCTTCCACATTTCACAGGCTTATGATACTCAAATATCACTACACCCAGCCTTTTTGATTCTCATGTTAACTTCCTATCTGAACCATTCTCCTTATTTACCGCTTTTTGAATATTCAACAGATTAGTAGGCCCAACTTGTGGTTCCTGGAGTTTTCCATAAATGTTCTTCATTTTTTGATCCTTTGATTTAAATAAACATTGGATTCTTCCTGTTCTCATCCAAGCCCACTCAATAAAGCCCCTCTGATCTGGTCCCCTCTGGAACCCCTAGTCAGACTGTAGCCCCCTCAGGCATAAAAATTCCTCTCTGATCCCTTCTTAGCCATCTTGTTGAGTATTTACTCCAACACATGATTCTAGCCTAGTGATCTTAGATTGCTTCTCAAAGATGGATTTTTTTCTTCAAAGCAATACCACTGCCTCTTCAGAAGACCACCTGTCTAAGCTCTTTGTGGAACATTTCTTCCCAAAGCATGGTCTGCTTCATAATTTTTCAGAAATTTTGAAACCATTTTTGGTGCCTGGCTTCTGGAATTCACTAGTGACTCCAACTAGCTGTATTTTTCTATAAAAATTCAACTCATACTTCCAACAAAAATCTTACTTTCAAAACTCTTTACAGAAGGAAAAAAACTTTAAATTCCTTTCATGTAGCACATTTTCAAACTGCTCAAGATTACCTTACTCTCATTCAACCCATTCAATAGAAATTTCAGACCCACCTCAAAACTGCCAATGTTTTTTAAAAATAGCAAGCCAAAAATTGAAAATTTAGCAGCATACTTCAAATTAGGAGATTCAGCATTTCTCTATCCTTGTAAAATCTGCACAAATCAAACTACTTGAAAGATCTCAAAAAATAAACTAGGTCCATTCAAAAGCATATTTGTTTTTTTAAAAAATTCCTTTAAACTCACTTTAACCCTAAGATGGAAAGCCATCCATCCATTATTTTATGTGTCTAAAATAGAAACAGCATGGGGCGTATACCTTTTAAAGACTCATTCCCCTTGTGAACCTTTTAAAATTGAAAATGATTTGGAGTGGGAAGTTAGTTTTGTCCTTGATTCAATGTTATGCCAATGAAAGTTACATTAAATTTTTAAATTTACCAGATACTGGTCTGGAAAGGATAACACCACTTGAGAACTGGCCCACTTTCTTCAAACTATTTGAGAATCTCAAAAATTTGTTCAAGAATTCCATTTGAACTGAACTCATAAGCATTTTCATCCTGAATCCTATCCTCCCTCCAGTCTTTGGTTCATTGATTCATGCATGTATTATTTCTTAATTCCACTTTCTTTCATGAAATGAAAAGAAGAATTATATACATAATATATTTTGGGTGATGTTAAATTCAGGGCCCCAACCTTGCGGTAGTTGTGTAGGGCTGTACACGGCTGATATGAGCCCATGGGGGACCCAAGACGACTACAAAGGGCCGTTTCAAACATGCGCAAACCCTGGGGGGTTGTGTAGGAGCCGTGTAACCCACGGAATTTGTGCCAAAATTTTGGGCACCCACTGGACCACACTTAGGTTCTGTCAACCCAAATTTGGGATTAATGCATACTTTGTGGGACTTTTTTTCCACACCTAGCAATCCCAAAGAGACATTAAAGTGAAACCCAAGTGAAATTAAAGTCAAAACTCAAATCATAAATAATACAAAAATCTGCAAACAATTCTTTCTCAACTCAAAAGTGAGCAGAATTTGTTTGAGAAATGGAAATTTTGATTGAATACTGAAGTATACCATTGTATTTTTTTGCATGGGAACAGTGGCAAGCCCTCCTTCTTCTGACATGGCTGCGTGGAAGGTCTACATTGATAGTGCCATCAACCAAGCTTTGGAAAAAGAAAAAAAGGATTTGGGTAATGAAACATTGGAAGCCCCAATTGCATCCTCATCAAGGGTGACAATTGAGGAACAAAATGATTCAGAAATGGACATGAACGCTAGTTGTGAGTAACATTTTATGTTACTGGTCTTTGCCGTATTTAATTTGACTGAAACTGATGGAGTGCATGCCATCAATATAAATATGTAACTATGGCAGATCCACTTGACCCACCTCCCTTGAGAGCTTTTCCTACTAGGGAAGAGGCAAAAAATTATTGTAAAAAATGGGCAATGAAGCATGGTTATGCTTTAACAGTTTTCAACTCAAAGCATGACCAATATGTGGATTTAGCCTGTGATAGACATGGTTCCTATTCAGGAAATCTTCCTACCAAACGGTCTAGACAAACTTGTTAAATGAACAATTGCTCTTCCTGTGCGCCGCTCCTCTCAGCTACACTCAACCTGGCAGCTACACTCAACCTGGCGCGGACTCTGATACTGTATTAACTCATCCTCATCTTTCATGCGCAACTCCCCAATCCCCGGGGGTATTTGGTCTCATTCAAGACTCACTCTTCCACGAGTAATAGTGGGAGGGGGGGGGCCACATGACTTACAACAAACTACTACCTCAATCACGACAACTCTCATCTAATCGCGAACTCAACACATCAAACTCAGCATCTCGACCGTCAACATCACCTCATCAAATCAATCTCTTTCTCCATTTCTTTTCTTTTCTTTCTCTATTCTTTTTATATCTTTTCTTTGCTTGTTTTTATCTCGAATACTGGGCTCATCAACTCTGCTATCTATCATGAACTGACTGGTAAGACTTTCGTACACCACCAACTCTCAACACACAATGATTCTGACTCTCCGCTGTTCTACTCTTATCAATTCTTCCTAATCATTCCTCTAAATCTTCTCATCGTGTCTCTTCCATCAACTCATCTTCTCAAGTCTCAAGCCACAGCTGTTCCTTGCTCGATGTTTGTTCTGTTTCTTTTCTTTCTTCATTTTCTTTCATTTCTATCTTCAAATATTCTTACACTGATAACTATACTGGCACAGCCCTCTTTGATCAATAACAATCTCAGTTTCCCTCAGTCACTCAACACGGTTAAAAGCCAAAGCCATTCCGACAAATTCAACCGAGCAATGGAGGGATCTAGCAACAATGGCTTTTGCCAAATAATTCTCAAGGCTGCTTTGGAAGCTGTTCCGATACTAACTGACGAAAATTACTCCATTTGGAAGGACAAGATGACCATGTTACTCAAGCTTAAAGGAATCAAGGAAGCACTCAAAGATGACTCTAAAACTCTTAGCGCTGTCAAAGATATGGAAACCCGTGTGATTTTACTTTCTCGAATCGATTCCGTAACTCATAATAATGTTGTCAATCCTTCAAACATATCATCTGCCTGTCTTCTTTGGCACACTATAAAGGAACGATTTGCCTCTTCTCAAACCGCCAATCGAGCACGTGTTTTCAACGAGTTTCTCTATCATCAATTCAAACCCGATGCAATTAATCTCTTCATTACAGAAACAAAAATCTCACTTAAGAAAATGATTGATGTAGGAATCAATCTTCCCAACAATATTTTGTCCTACCTCATTCTGTTCAAATTTCCTCCTCAACTACATTCTCTTCGACAACAAATCATGCATTCGGACAAGACAGTCACGATGGATCTTGTTCTAAATCACCTTATCCAACTCAACAATGAAACAAGAGTCAAATCCAAGGAATCCAAAATCAGCGACACCGCCCTCATATCTTCTTGAGCTCCTAAGAAACCTGTACCCTCCGAGCAACAATGCAAGAGAGGCTTTCAAAACCCATTATCTCCAGATCACCCTGCTGAAAAATGCTGGCATCTTCACAAACACTTAGCTCCCGAGTGGTGGAAAGAGTCACAAGCCTGTTAAAATACGTACGCACTTACGCGGGTGCTACGTATAAGTGTAATCCAAATGGGATGCACAAATGGGCCTCTGAGGCCCATTGGACACACACACGGACCATACGGGCCCATGTGGATGTTACAGAGTTGGGGAAACTGGCCTCAAAACGCGTGAAATAGACCCATTGGTACACGGGCCCTAACGGGCCCGATGGGGTATATGGGCAAATACGGCCAGATGGGCTTGTATGGGCATAATTGGGCCCAAGGTTTATTTTGGACATACTTGGCCAGACGGGCTGGCCCTCAAAAGTAGTCTTTTCTCGCAATTCGGGCTTGGGGCGGCCCATTAGGGTTGCCGCCCGTGTCGCGGCCCGCTTGGGGCCGCTGCTCGCGTCGCGGCCCGCTCGGGGCCGCTGCTCGCGTCGCGGCCCGTTTGGGGCCGCTGCTCGCGTCGCGGCCCGTTCGGGGCCGCCTGTGTTCCTCGGCACGGCCCACGCGGGGCCCGACGGCCCGCGCGGGGCTGTTGCGCGGCCGAGGGATCCCGCGCGGGCCCGGCTGGTCGCGACCGGCGACCAGCGCCGCGGAGCCGGGGCTCGCGGCCCCGGCTCGCTCCCCCTCCCCTCGCTCGCCGTCGCGAGGGGGAGGGGGCAGGCTGGCTGGGTTGAACCAGCCAGCGACCGGCCGCAACGAGGCGGTCAGTCAGGGCAGGGGGGACCTGACCACCCCCTTGCCCCAGGAGGTGGCGGCGCCGGCCGCATGGTATGCGACCGGCAGGTGGGGGGGATTTCATCACCCCCCCGCCATCGTAGCGAACTAAGCGCGAAGGGGCGCTCTCCCCCCCCCTTTACCAAGGGGGAGGAGCGATGGGCCTGGGGGGACCTGACCACCTCCCAGGCCAACTTTCTGTGACGACGCCCTGGGGGGTATCGACCCCCAGGGCCCCTGGTGAGGGGATTTGACCGCCCCCACCAGGGATTTGTAAGAGATAGAGGGGGGGACAGCATGTCCGCTGGTCACACCCCCCCATGTAAGGTTGAAACCGGACCCAGGTGAGCCCTGGGTCCCACCTGGCCCATTTCAGGGGCCAGGGGCTGGATGCATGAGGCAACCAGCCCGTAACAGGGGTAATGATGCCATCAGGGCCG
Organism: Puccinia polysora; assembly: GCA_025617555.3. Classification (NCBI taxonomy): domain Eukaryota; kingdom Fungi; phylum Basidiomycota; class Pucciniomycetes; order Pucciniales; family Pucciniaceae; genus Puccinia; species Puccinia polysora. Next base: position 4,670,968 of record CM062644.1, read on the forward strand.
GTTGTAATAGACAACCAACTAAGGGACTGAACAGCAATGGGCTGGTTCAGCCCCGTAACGGTGGAAACACAAGAATGGACCGGAATAGTCTGGTTGTAAGGGTTCAGGGACTAATGCCATGTGGGCTGATGCAGTCCAAACCAAGTAACAAGGCCTGTAGAGCCTGTAGAGCTCTTTTGGGGCGGAAAATTTGCCTTTTGGCTTGTTGTATCATGGGCTCACAAGAGGCCAATCTTTTGTACTTAAGGAGCTCTTCTCCCTGCTGTTTTCCATCATTTATTCATCATCCAATCGAATTCATCCAACATATTGCCCCATTGTGAGAGCCCCATTAGCCATTATTGACACACAGTGTCCAGCATTTCTTTTGCTTTAAATACTGCTCATTTGCCTAAGCTAATTGCTGGCCATAATTATAACACATTATCAGTACCAACATCATCATTACTTCCAAGCCATCTAGACCTTTGTACCTTACTTTGGAGAACCTCAAAGACCTCAAGTTTTCCAAGAAGATGTCCTATATCCCTGATGTTAGCTCTACCAAAATAGTTCTGAATAGTCAGAACTATAATGCTTGGGCTGTCCTTATGGATAGTGAGCTGGATAACATCTGCTGTGGGGAAATTATGGATGCAGATGACACTCTGATCAGTTCAGAAGTGGAGAAGAAGTCTTACCATCTGATCCTTAGGCATCTTGATGAGAATCATGTGACATGGGTTGCTGATACTCTTAGGGAAGATGAGAGGAGGAGGGGTAGCATCCTTTGGAAGCTGCTTAAGTCCAAGTATGCTGGTGATTCTGTTCACCAGAAGGGTATAGCCTTTAATAAACTGTTCAAGTTACAATATTCGAATTGTAAACAGTTTTTGGCAGAGGCTAGGTCTAGTATAGCCAAGTTCAAGTCATCTGGACTCAACATGGATCCAGAGTGTTTGTCACTCTTAATCCTTCAAAAGCTGCCAAAAGAGTTTGATTCCTTAGTCAGAATCATTTCTCAATTGGATCCTCTTCCTGGGGAGGAGGATGTGCTTAAAAGGATTGAAAAGGATGACCTTCAATTCAAGATGAAGGGGGGTTCTGGAACAGCCCTAGTTGGAAAGACTGGAAAATCTCGCAAGAAGGCGAAAAAGGATTTGTCCAAGGTCTTATGTTACAATTGTCAGAATAAGGGTCACTATGCTAAGGACTGAAAGGAGGCCAAGAAAAGGAAGAAGTCCGAAGGGAATGACAAGGAGGTCAATCTCACAACTGAAAACGTTGCAATGGTGGCGTTGGATGCTCCAATTGAAGAGGCTGTTGTGGAAGAAGGTCCCAACAAGAAGGCCAAAATCGATGAGGATCAAGAAATGGACTTGATTGATTATGAAGTGAGTAATCTTAACCTCAAAGATAAGAACTTATCAGTGACTGATAAAGCTTCTTTCCTACTAGGAGGATTGAAGGAGGATGTTCTTGTTTTGATTGATTCTGGTTGTACAGATCACATGTTTTTTGAACCAAATTTATTTTCAAATCTTAGTGATTATGATGGGGTTGTAAATATTGGTCAGAAAGGCAGAACAATTCAGATTAAAGGAATTGGAAAAGTTATTCTTGCAAATCAACTGGGTTTCCAAATTACTTTTGATAAAGTGTTCTATGTACCAGAGTTGCCTTACAACCTTGTGTCTCTTGGGGTGTTATGGAAAAAAGGTTTCCAAATTCGTTATCTTAAAGGAGATAGGTTTGTTATTGATATGAATGGGAGAACTGTTCTTAGTGGACAAGTTCGGAATAAGCTTCTGTGTGCAAGCTTGTTCAAATTCTCAGCTCTGAGCACTGTTTCTCACAATAGAAGTGGCCATAAGGTAAAGGACAGCAACTGTGAGAGTTGTACCTTGGGGGCTAAGACTAGAAATGTGTTCTCTAAGAGTAGAGATCACACAGATGTTCCTAGAGAGGAATTTTCCATTGATTTGGCAGGGCCATTCACTCCAGAGTCCCTTGGTGGGGCAAGATACTTCATCAATTTAGTTGATACTGCAACTAATTATGTTTGGGTTAAACCAATTCGATCTAAGGATCAGACCACAGAGGAGGTTTCTGTAATCTTCAAAGTCTGGAAACAGAATGGTCTGATGAAGGAGATCAAGAGGGTTATTACCGATGGAGGGGGTGAATTTGTGAGTAAAGATTTTGGGAGGCTGTTGAAAGATTATGGTATCATTCATATAGTCACTACTGCAAGTACTCCACAAAATAATGGAATAGTTGAGAGAATGAATAGGACTTTACTGGACAAAGTCAGAACTATTATGTCTCAATCTGGTCTGCCAAAGTTCTTATGGGCTGAGTTGATGTGCACGGTGTGTCTGTTGCACAACATTGTAAGTGTTAATGGGAAGTGCCCCCATTATCAGTTTTGGAAGTTGTACCCCAAAACATCACACCTAAGAACAATTGGTTGCTTGGTGTATTATAGTGTCCACCATGATGAAATGGTTGGAAAATTAGACCCTAGAGCCAGAACAGGGGCACTTGTAGGCTATGATTTAATAAGTAAATCTTATAGGATCTATTGTCCAGGGACAAGAAAGGTTATCCGTAGCAGGGATGTAAAATTTGATAAAAGTACCTTTCCACTCAAAAGGAGTGAAGATGTTGTTGTGATTAAGCCACAACAAGAAATAGAATTAGCACCTATTTCACCAGCAAAAGCTGTGGAACATGTGGTTCCAGAAGATGAAGAGGTGGCAGACGTGCCACAAGAGGGTTCAGTACCCGCTCCAGGTGATTCTGTGGAATCAGAACCTGATGAGCCTCCACCTCCGGTTAGAAGGAGTGGTAGGGTTAGAGTACCGGTTGACAGGTACGGGGAGTGGAGATCCCATTATGCTGCCGCAGGATATGAGGAAGATACATTTCAGGAACAGTGTATGCTCAATGAAGTCCTGGAGTTGAGTTCAGAAATGGGTAACAGGGTTAACCCAAATAGCTTTGGCCAAGCTATGAATTCTGATGAGAGAGCCAACTGGAAGAGTTCTATTTTTGAGGAATTTGATTCTCTAGAGAATAATAGTGTCTTTGAAGTGGTTAAGCGGGATTCTGTTCCAAAAGGAAAGACCATTGTGGGGTCTCGATTGGTGTTAAACAAGAAGTTTGACACAAATGGAGTTTTGAAAAGGTTCAAGGCTAGATGTGTTGCACAGGGCTTCAAGCAGAGAGAGGGTATTGATTACCAAGAAACTTTCTCACCAACTGGAAGGCTGTCCACCTTCAGGTACATCATTGCTCTGGCAGTGGAGTTGGGTGAAGAAATCAGACAAGCTGATTTTGTAACAGCATACTTGAATGCAAAACTTGGAGAGGAGGAGACTGTTTATATGTCAATTCCTGATGGTTTTCGTGAATGGTTATTAGAGACTAAACCAGAAACCATGAAGAAAATCTGTGTTAGAACTTTTCTTTCGGCAGATAAAGGGGAATATGTCCTCAAGCTGTGTAGATCCCTGTATGGATTGAAGCAAGCAGCTAGGTCATGGTATAACACCATGAGTGAGAAACTGATAGAGATTGGTTTTAAGACGTCTGAGGCCGATCCTTGCCTTTTTGTGAGAAAGGATGCAATTTTGTTTGTATGGGTCGATGACATTATCATTATTGGTGATGGTAAAGAGAGAGTCATGGAGACACTCAAAAAGGAGTTCAAGATAAAAGATCTTGGTCTGGCACAACAGGTGCTAGGAATGAAAGTTAGTAAGGGCAAGAATGGTATTAAGTTAGACCAAAGCCATTACGTTGAAGCTCTTCTTAAGCAGTATGGCTTAGAGGATGCAAAGGAGTTTGGTACTCCCATGCAGTCAAACATTCGTTTAGAGAAGTCTACAGATGAGGAGTATCTGGAGTTTGTTCAATCAGGGAATGACTACAGGTCAGCTGTCGGATCGCTTAATTATTTGGGGCAGTGTACAAGGCCCGATATTGCGTTTGCAATTGGGGTCTTGTCGCAACACTTAGAGAAGCCAAGCATGAGGCATTGGTCAGCGTTTAAGAGAGTTATGAGGTATCTTAAAGGAACACACAGTCTGGGACTGTTGTTTACAAAGTCAGCAAACTTTGATTTGGTTGGTTATTCCGATGCAAGTTGGGCAGATGGTAACACTAGGGAATCAACAAGTGGTTTTGTATTCTTTTTAGGTAAGAATCTGGTGTCATGGATGTCCAAGAAGGTGTCGGCAATAAGTCTTTCATCAACAGAGGCTGAGTATAGAGCTTACTTAGCAGCTTCACAGGAAGCAAAATGGTTGAGAAAAGTCTTAGAGGATACACATAAACCACAAGGGTTTGCGTTTTTGTATTCCGATAACCAGAGTGCCATTGCGTTGGCACAAAACCAAGTGTTCCATTCAAGAAAAAAACATATTGATGTTCACTATAACTATATTCGCGACGCAGTTAACTGCAATGAGATTGTGTTGAGGTACATGCCCACTGGAGCAATGATTGCAGATATCTTGACTAAGGCATTAGACAGAAACAAGCATCAAGGCTTTGTGACTAATATGCGGATGTCACCCCTTTTGGATTAAGGGGGTGTGTTAAAATACGTACGCACTTACGCGGGTGCTACGTATAAGTGTAATCCAAATGGGATGCACGAATGGGCCTCTGAGGCCCATTGGACACACACACGGACCATACGGGCCCATGTGGATGTTACAGAGTTGGGGAAACTGGCCTCAAAACGCGTGAAATAGACCCATTGGTACACGGGCCCTAACGGGCCCGATGGGGTATATGGGCAAATATGGCCAGATGGGCTTGTATGGGCATAATTGGGCCCAAGGTTTATTTTGGACATACTTGGCCAGACGGGCTGGCCCGCAAAAGTAGTCTTTTCTCACAATTCGGGCTTGGGGCGGCCCATTAGGGTTGCCGCCCGTGTCGCGGCCCGCTCGGGGCCGCTGCTCGCGTCGCGGCCCGTTCGGGGCCGCCTGGGTTCCTCGGCACGGCCCACGCGGGGCCCGACGGCCCGCGCGGGGCTGTTGCGCGGCCGAGGGATCCCGCGCGGGCCCGGCTGGTCGCGACCAGCGACCAGCGCCGCGGAGCCGGGGCTCGCGGCCCCGGCTCGCTCCCCCTCCCCTCGCTCGCCGTCGCGAGGGGGAGGGGGCAGGCTGGCTGGGTTGAACCAGCCAGCGACCGGCCGCAACGAGGCGGTCAGTCAGGGCAGGGGGGACCTGACCACCCCCTTGCCCCAGGAGGTGGCGGCGCCGGCCGCATGGTATGCGACCGGCAGGTGGGGGGGATTTCATCACCCCCCCGCCATCGTAGCGAACTAAGCGCGAAGGGGCGCTCTCCCCCCCCCTTTACCGAGGGGGAGGAGCGATGGGCCTGGGGGGACCTGACCACCTCCCAGGCCAACTTTCTGTGACGACGCCCTGGGGGGTATCGACCCCCAGGGCCCCTGGTGAGGGGATTTGACCGCCCCCACCAGGGATTTGTAAGAGATAGAGGGGGGGACAGCATGTCCGCTGGTCACACCCCCCCATGTAAGGTTGAAACCGGACCCAGGTGAGCCCTGGGTCCCACCTGGCCCATTTCAGGGGCCAGGGGCTGGATGCATGAGGCAACCAGCCCGTAACAGGGGTAATGATGCCATCAGGGCCGGTTGTAATAGACAACCAACTAAGGGACTGAACAGCAATGGGCTGGTTCAGCCCCGTAACGGTGGAAACACAAGAATGGACCGGAATAGTCTGGTTGTAAGGGTTCAGGGACTAATGCCATGTGGGCTGATGCAGTCCAAACCAAGTAACAAGGCCTGTAGAGCCTGTAGAGCTCTTTTGGGGCGGAAAATTTGCCTTTTGGCTTGTTGTATCATGGGCTCACAAGAGGCCAATCTTTTGTACTTAAGGAGCTCTTCTCCCTGCTGTTTTCCATCATTTATTCATCATCCAATCGAATTCATCCAACATATTGCCCCATTGTGAGAGCCCCATTAGCCATTATTGACACACAGTGTCCAGCATTTCTTTTGCTTTAAATACTGCTCATTTGCCTAAGCTAATTGCTGGCCATAATTATAACAAAGCCCGATGGAGAGCTTCTCTAAACTCAAATTCGAAAACCAAAGAGGTAGCTCACTATATGGCCCTTCTTTCCACTTGGATCAATGAATTCAATCCTCAGAACCAAATCATTATCGACTCCGGTGCATCGTGCCACATGTTCAATTCCCCTGATTTCTTTTGTCAGCTAGAAGATCTGTCCGGAAAAGATGTCATTAAAACAGGAAAAGAAGGCGCGAAACTTCCAATCAAAGGAAAAGGAATCGTCAAACTTTCTTGGAAAAATTATGTCATTTCTCTCTCTAATTGATTCTTTGTTCCTGATCTCATAGTGAATCTCATCAGTCCCAGCGAACTAATCACAAAGAAAAACTGCGAACTTGTCTCTTCCAGAAATCAGTTCTTTCTCTCCTCCAACTCACAACTGGCATTCTCCGGATTCATTCAAGAGAATTTGTTCATTCTTAATCCTCCTTCTCATGTGGGCAATAATCGCAAATTTTGCCACATTGCACTCAAGAATGCAAATTCAAATGAAATCAACCTGCTTCATCAAACCTTTGGACACGCGAGTCCGCACCGCCTCAAAAACCTGTTTCCGTCACTGTCCTCCAAATCTATCTCTGACTTCCAATGTAAAGATTGCGTATTCTCTAAGATCTCCTAATCTCCCTTTAAAAACACTTCGACTGCCTCCTCCAAGCCTTTTGAAAAACTTCATATTGACTTGATCGGCCCAATAACACCCTCATCTCGAAACAATATGAACTATATCATGTCAATTGTGGATAATTTCTCCGGATACATTTCAGCAATCCCTCTCCAACACAAATCAGACGCCTTTCAACAACTCAAGATTATCTTAAATCACGAAAATCAAAAGCGAAATTGCTTTCCCACAACTGTTTGCACCAACGGAGGCGGGGAATTTTCCTCAACTGAACTTAAAGACTATTTCAAAACTAACTCTATTCAACACTTGATTTCAGAACCATATCACCACGAACACAACGGAAAGGTTGAGAGAGCCAACCAAACTCTCACTGAATCAATCAGGTCTATTCTTCGAAGCTCCAAACTACCTCTCAATCTTTGGGCTGAAGTTGCCAAGTCAGCTTGTCTTGTCTTGAATCACATCCCAAAAAGTCCTAACGCTCCTTCTCCTTATCAATTGTTCATTGGTAAAACTCTCCCCATTAGCTATTTCCACCCTATTGGGTCAAAGATAGTATATCTCAATAACAAAATCAATCGGGGTGAAAATTTTAAGGATTGTGGGCTTCTGGGTACCCTTGTGGGTTATAACCCCAATTTTCTGTCCTACCAAATAATCAAACCTGATAACTCTATTATTTCCTCCAAGCACGTCAAGGTACTCAAGAATGAAATCTCGTCTCAAGAAGTCCCTGATTCTCCACCAGTAGAAAACTCTCTTCAAATCCATTTCAATGACGACTTGCCGCTGCCTGTCCCAAACAGCTCTTCCTCGACTGCCATCACAAGTGAACCAATCGAATTAACCAAAAGCCCTTCTTCCTCCAACGTTGTAACTTCCCCTGTCTCTTCTTCTTCTACGTCTCTTGCGAATGCTCAAAACATCAATCCAATTGACTCGGAATCTGAGACCTCTGAAGATCTGACACGCCTTCTCGTTCCAAGTTACTCCCTTCGAGATCGATCTACTCTAAATCCTCCCCAACAATACAGATACCATCATTATTACATACCAAAGACTTTTGAACAAGCAAGAAAATGTGCCGACTCTCTCAACTGGGAAACCTCTATGGACGCTGAACTCAATGGTATTGAAACTCTCAAGGTGTGGGAAGATTACAATGGTCCTGAACCGACTAATCCTCTCAACACTACTTGGGTGTATCGTCTCAAGGAAAACTGCCATGGAGACCCACTCATCTATAAAAGCCGACTTTGCGTTCAAGGATTTGATCAGATTTACAGATTGGATTATCAAGATACCTTCTCTCCAACCGGCAAAGCTGTCTCCTTACGCATAGCCTTATTATTTGGGCTCTTTCACTCTCATCCAATCACTCAATTTGATGTAAAAAGTGCCTTTCTTCACGCTCCGTTGACCGACAAAGTTATAATTAGAAGACCCAAAGGATCAAAAAGAAAGTCAGAATTCCTCATTCTACAAAAGTCCCTCTATGGCTTGAAACAAGCTCCAGCCAACTGGTTTCATACTTTAACCTCCTGGATTCAAGAGCAGGGATTTCATGAATCAATATCCAATCCTTGCTTGTACATCCATCCAGATTCAAATTTGGTTCTCTTCTTTCATGTTGACAATCTTATTCTCGTTGGCCTCGGAAACAACTTTCAAAATGAATTCTTAAAAAGATTCCCAAATTCCAGTCATCACGAGCCAAACACTATCCTGGGCATGAAATACGAATGCATTGACAACAAAATACTCTTATCTCAACCAAAACATATCAAACATGGACTGGAGGAACTAAAGATGACAGACTGTAAACCCTCTTCCATTCCGCTCTCAGCTGATCTCAATCTTTTGCCGGCGTCCCATGAAGAGCATGAAGAATTCAAGTCGCTCAACATTAACTATCAATCTGCTGTTTTTCTTATCAATTACATCGCTTGTCTTACTCTTCCTGATCTAAGCTTTGCCGTCTCCAGTCTCGCTCGATTCTGTGAAAGGCCAGGCATCAGTCACTGGAGAGAAGTCAAGAGATGCTGGAAATACTTACACGCCACAAAAAATCTGAAACTCACTCTTCAAATAAACAACTCAAACACTCAAATTGAATCTTAAAGCGATGCAACTTGGAGCGATGACTTGGAAACAAGGCGCTCCCAATCCGGACACCTTTCCCTTCTTTTCAACTCTCTCATATCTTGGAGTAGCTACAGACAGCGCAATGTGACTCATTCTACAACGGAGGCCGAATTAAATCCATTAGCAGACTCATTCCTTGAAAACATTTGGATGTGACACTTGGTGGCTGAACTGTGGAAGAAGAAAGTTTCACCCAGTGTCCATTTCATAGATAACAAAGGCCTGGATGATAAGCTCAAAAAGTTTGGGTGTAATTCCAAAACTCGCCATATTGATATCAAGACCAAGGCTCTCCGCAAAGAACTCCACCTTGGGAATTTAATTATCAAACTCATACCCGCTTCGGACATGAAGGCTGACGGTCTCACAAAAGCTCTCCCTCTTTCCTCTCTTTCTTCTCTTCTTCAATTAATTGATCCATCCTTCTTGACTCAAACTCCAGTCTTACAAGTCACGGGGGGTGTTAAATGAACAATTGCTCTTCCTGTGCGCCGCTCCTCTCAGCTACACTCAACCTGGCAGCTACACTCAACCTGGCGCGGACTCTGATACTGTATCAATACATCCTCATCTTTCACGCGCAACTCCCCAATCCCCGGGGGTATTCAGTCTCATTCAAGACTCACTCTTCCACGAGTAATAGTGGGAGGGGGGGGCCACATGACTTACAACAAACTACTACCTCAATCACGACAACTCTCATCTAATTGCGAACTCAACACATCAAACTCAGCATCTTGACCGTCAACATCACCTCATCAAATCAATCTCTTTCTCCATTTCTTTTCTTTTCTTTCTCTATTCTTTTTATATCTTTTCTTTGCTTGTTTTTATCTCGACTACTGGGCTCATCAACTCTGCTATCTATCATGAACTGACTGGTAAGACTTTCGTACACCACCAACTCTCAACAAACAATGATTCTGACTCTCCGCTGTTCTACTCTTATCAAGTCTTCCTAATCATTCCTCTAAATCTTCTCATTGTGTCTCTTCCATCAACTCATCTTCTCAAGTCTCAAGCCACAGCTTTTCCTTGCTTGATGTTTGTTCTGTTTCTTTTCTTTCTTCATTTTCTTTCATTTCTATCTTCAAATATTCTTACACTGATAACTATACTGGCACAGCCCTCTTTGATCAATAACAATCTCAGTTTCCCTCATTCACTCAACAAAACTAACACAAGGAAGGTTGGGTGCAAGTTTTTAATCCATGAAAGTTGCACAAAGGCAGACCGCTTGTGGCGCCTCTCCTACAAAGAAACCCAACATAGCCATAAATCATCTGAACATCCCTCTGTGCATCATAAACTGAGGAGAATCTTGGGGGTGGACTTAGACAATCTTGTAGAAGGCATGAATGATGGGCTCAATATTTTACAACTGAAGAGAAAATTGAGCAAGATTGATGGGGGGGATTATGTTGATAAACAAAAAATCTATAAAACTAAGCAGAAGGTAACACTTCCAGAACTCAAGGGAAAAAGTGTTATGGAGGTACTCTATGAACAGCTTGAAGAAAAAATTTGGATTCAATGGTCAAAGTTCAGTGGAGAGGGTCACTTGGAGGCCCTGTAATTAGCACATCCAGAGGCAGTAAAGCTTTCAAAAACATTCCATCATATTGCTATGTTGGATTGTACTTATAAAACAAATAAGTAAAAAACATCACTATTGCATATTTTAGGAATGACAGCCAATTGGAAAAATTTCACAAAAGCTCTTGTTTTTATAACAAAAGAAACCTTTGATTTCTATAGTTGGTCTGTAAATGCATTAAAGGAGTTGGCTTATGATCCTGAGAGACTTCCAAAAGTATTTGTGATGGACCGTGAAAAAGCTCTGATTTGTGCAATTGAAACTAGTTTCCAAGAGTCATCAAGACAATGTTGCACTTGGAAATTTTCTAAAAACATACAAGCAAAATTTAAAGTGTGCTTTGTTAATGACGTTGAAGGATGGAAAAGCTTTATGAATCTGTGGGAAAAGTATGGGGCCTCAAAGACCAGGGAGGAGGTGGAGTTCAATGATGTGGAACTCAGAGTAGGTCCAAATCACTTCTTCTTATTCTTCCTAGTTTTGGGTTCTGACCTTTTTACTTTTATAGTGTTTCTTGAAAGACTATGAGAATGTAATTGAGTATATGGAAAATAAAATTTTCCCTATCAAAGAGATGTTTGTAACAGAGTGGACTTGTATAAACCCAGATTTTGGAAACAAAACAAAATCTTGGGTTGAAGGGGCCCATGCAACTCTCAAAAAATTCCCAGAAAACTCTTTGGGAAATCTGTTGGATTTTTGGAAAAGCCTAGATGGAACATTTTTGAATCAAATTAAATCAGTTCATGCATCACTTTATAACTCTCAAATTAAGTTAGGGACAGTTCTTCCACATGAACTGTTAAAATTGGATTACAAATTGTCTTTAGAGGAAATCCATCTTGTTAGGGAAAAATTCAAGAAGTTCAAACGTGATCATGATGGCAAAGTCTGCACCAATTCATATTTCAAGACTATGGGTTTGCCCTGTTCCCACCAAATAGGTGATGGTATAGCATTCAGAGGATCTGTGGTACCCAAAGATGTTCATCCTCAATGGAGGTTGGACTATGAACCTTGCAGTTCTTTTTCTGTAAGTTGGCTTAAGTTGAATTTTTCAGGTCACTATGTGATTAATGCTTTTTGATTAACAAATCCTAATTCAATAATGGTTGATCCTTTTGAATTTTTCCAGTTAAATTTCAATGAAATGCTAAGCGTTACTCATTTACGTGAAAAATTCAATGAAATGATCTTGGAATCTCCATATCTCGAGCAAAGCGGCCTATTGAAGTATATCATTCAGAAGATTACAAAATATCAATTGAATCAAAGCTTGAACCTAAAGTCTTAAAATCAAGTAGGGGCCAGCCAAAATTGACAGATACGCGGCAAGAACCATCTCAGTTTGAGCTTGTTGAAGAACAACTCAAAGGGGAAAAAAGAACTAGAAGGGCTCCAAAAAAGAAAAGAAAAAAGATTGCAAGTCTTTTATTTTGGGATATGTTCATTTTTTTGGTTTAATGAACTTAGTTACTAACTAATGATGAATTGTTAGTCAAAGTTGGCAGAATCTGAATCTGAATTTCATATTTCAAAGGAAGAGACCAAAAGTGAATCAGGATCACTTAATTTAGAATCAAAATCTCCTTGAGAGGAAGAGAAAATGCAGGAAAGCTCAACCAGAAGCTCATCTTTGGAGAGCTTTCATTTCATTGATCCAATTAAAGAAATGAACACTAAGTAAGTTTTCATGATAGGAACCAAAAGTGAAATGCCTCAATCAAATACCCAAAAAATTCCATAAGTTTTTGGGTGAGGTTTAGGATCCAATTGGAGATTGGAATTGCAGATTGAGAGTCATTGCTATATCTCTTGGATATGAAGAAGATGGTTGGTTTAAAGTTAGGAAGGAAATGATTGAAACATTAGAGAAACATAAAGCATGCTACATGAAGATGCTTGGTTGTTGAAAGGAGGTTGAAAATATTGATCAAAGACTTGATTTTGAAGAAATAAATGAAAAGATTCCCTCCTCAAAATGGCTGGCTAAATTGGAAATGTGTAAAATCATAGCAGACACATATTCCAAACCTATATGTTTCATTTCATTGGAGTCATGTGATACTTATACTCCGATGAAAGATGGCATTCCTGATCAATCAGACCCAATGTTTGTTTCCTGTGTAAACAATAACCACTGGGTTCTATTAGTAATTGAGGGAGAAATGATTCCAATCCCACCCATTGTAGCAAAAACACATTCCTTTATTTCTAAGAAAGCCTCTGGTTGGGTTGATCATGTAAAAGATCAACTGAAAATGTATTCTAAATTGTAATAGACTTTGAGTTCATTTCATCATTTGGTTTCATATAAATTGTAATTCTAATGCAGCTAATGAGTTCTATTAGTATGAAGGGTTATCAAATTTTGAACATCATTATGTTGAGTGTTTTGAGTTAACATCATTATATTGAGTTTTTTGAATGAGATTTTAATGGTAAGTCAGTTAAACTTGTGTTGGGCTGATTACATCACAAGTTTAATTTATGTTAAGCTTGGGATGGGATCAGCTCACCACAAGTTGAACTTGTTTTTTTGGTGTTTTTACTTTAGGGCTGGTCAAAAGACTTGTATTTATTTGGGCAATTTTACTTTAGGGCTGGTCAAAAGACTTATTTAATTTTTGGGCCCTTTTAATTTAGGGCTAGTTGAGTTGAAATTACTTTAGGGCTTGTCAAGTTACTTGTCTTTTTTTTGGTGTTTTTACTTTAGGGCTTGTCAAATTAATTTTCTTTTTTGTTGTTTTTAGTTTAGGGCTAGTCCAGTTACTTTTGTTTTTTTGGGTCTTTTTAATTTAGGGCTATTCCATTGGATAGTACCAGTTTTTTTGTTTTTAATTAATTTATTTATTTATTTATTTGTTTTTTAACCCATTCTTTGATTTTTGTGGTTGATTTCTTTTTTTTGGAAGGTTTATTTAGTTTAAAATTTGTGTTAGTACCCTTTCATTCATTTTCCTTTTTTTTTTTTGCTCACCCCGGTCCGGTGCCATGTGGGATGCCACAGGACTACACTTGAGCTGTTTACAACTCCACATGGCTCAAATGTAGTCGTGTGGAAGTTGACACAGCGGCAGACCAGGCTGGATGGGCCCCACTACTCTGTGAGCCGTGTGGGTCATACACAGCCCAAATTGGACCGTGTGGCGTGCCACACAGCCCAATTTACACCCTGTGCACGGCTCAATGAGCCGTGAATTTAACATTAGCCTATATTTTTTAAAAACATTTTTTCAATAACAATTAGGAAAAAAAACAAAATATACATAATCAAAATATGTTCCTATTTTCAAGAATATTTCATTTATTTTTCTTTTTCATCCTAATATTCATCCATTTATTTTAAAATTTCTCCAAATTAATCAATATTGTATTTTGAAATCAGACATGAAATTTTTTTGATTACTTTTACTTCTTTTACAAAAACTTCCTCAGAGATGAGCTTTTATTTTACTGTTTGAGCTAGCTTTGATTAAAAAAACCATCCTTCCCCCTCCATCTCCATTTCCTAAACCTTTTTTCCTTCAAGTTTTTTTGAATAGCCCTTCCCTGAATCTCTGATCAAAGCTATTTTTTTTCCACCTTTGAAAAAAACCTTGGCATTTGGCTGGCATTCTTCTAATCAAACCTCCTCCAATCCTTTCCCATTTTGATGTTTCTTCTTCTGTCTTGTTCTAATGCTTTATTTTTGGATCAACAATTCATTCAGTGTTTTCTCCTTGAACCTCCTCCATGAGAATATTGTTAATTTTTGGCTTGAAAATTTTTTCAATTTAGGGCCATGGTGGTGGATGTCTAGCCATCATATACATACAAAAAATTTGAAACACAACAATTCCATTTTCATTATTTCTCTTTTATCTCTTGTGTTTCATTATCTATTATTCAATTGCATGCAGTTATTCCTACTATGAAATAAATCTTGGTTTCTGGAAGTGGTTGATCATTTGCCCTTGGGATGGCACCAAAAATTCAAACTTTGTTGGTCAGAGCCTCCAGTACAGCAGTTGTTTTGAATTAGACTTCTGGCTTGGCATTTGCAAAAGCAGCTTTTCAAAGTTGAAAAGGCTTGAAATTTGAATTATTCATTTGGGCTGCAGTACTAGAAATACAAAAATCTTTTTGCTTAATACAATTATTGAAAAAATGGGTAGGGACTTAAATAATATTATTTGATTGATTACAATGAACTAAGGTATATAAGGTTGCTATTTAGTATTTAACTATCACTGTTTGATAAGTTCTGATAAAAAAAATTTCTCCTCAAGTTTTCAGGAGCTTTTGGTTTTATATCAATTCAACCGTCACAATTTTAACTCAATTTTTATTGATAAAAAAAAAATTCAATGTATCCACTCTCCTCAGTAGCTACTTCAATCTAATAGGATGACACCAAAAGCACAATAACTAGTCAATGAATTTTTCTTACTAATTGTTGTGTTCAGAAAGGAAGCAAAATCATTCTTCCTACTCAATCATTAATTTCAATGAATATAAAATCTTTCAACACACCATCTATGACTAGTGCCAACAAACGCTGCACTTTGCCCTTGTACCTCTTGCGCTTCCATTTACGCTCAGAAATGGACTTTAAAACTAGCTCCAATTCCAATCTATTTATAATCACCATTGAAAAATCCCTCCTTATTTCTTATTGCAATATTTGTCATAATTAATTTCATAAATAACCAGCCCCATATAATCAGAATTTATTTTATTATTATATCTCAAACTCATTCAATCATTCAGTAATATATCCTCATCTTCACAATTGCATGTAACCTCCCCTGCAATTTCACTTTCCATCCTAAGACTATGTATTAATTTTGGCTTGTGCCTAAGATGATTTCACTTCATTATGCCTTGCCCTCTGTCCCTTCATTCCTTCCTCACTTCATCCACAGCAAGAGAGGACAGAAATAATGTTGTATCTATTCATAAAAATCACAGTGTAGATTAAATTAGAATGCAGATCCTTCTCGCTTTTCAATTTTGTAATATCATATTTTCTTAAATTTTTCTGAGCCACAAGTAGTACATCAAGCTTGCCGCAGTTTCCTGATTAAAAGATTTCCTCTTGCCCTTAGAAATTCAAATTCAATGATTAAGAGTCCTAGTAGCATTTTCCATTGCTTTTTTGTGCCAAATCCACCTAATTCCTTTTCCCCTCTCAGTATTATTGGTGGGCATGTGACAACCACCTGGAAATGGATGGCCAAACCAAACAAGCAAGTCATATAACCAAACAATATATTTTATATGAAGTCAAATAATAAAAAGAAAACTGGTCAAAATGTCTCCCATTAGCCAAATTTTCATAAAGAAAATCCACTCATTCCTCCAATAAACAGTTGTACTTCAAGAATATTTACACAAGAAATCCAACCTTTGATTCTATTAATGTAGCAACTTCTCAATCAGCTACAGACTATCTCTCCTTAATCCAATTTATCAAACAGAAACTTCAAATAAAACTCAAAGCTTATAACATGTGCTAAAAGGGAAAATAAATAAATAAAAATCAAAGTATTGCACCCAATTTCAACTTTGGATATCTTTCTGGATTTATGCTTGCAAAATTTGAATCACTTAAACTACCTGAAAATTTTCAAAAAAAAAGGTCCCTTGAGAGTCAAATTGATTGTTTCTCAAAACAGATAGATTATATTTAGCCTCAAAATGGAAGGCTATAAGAATTTTATCTAAATTTTATCACCTAGAGCCTGATTTCAGTCCATGCATTGTAAAACATTCATCCACCTTAAATTGGAAACTATCAAAATTGAAGATCATCTTGAGTGGAAAACAATTTGCATCCTTCATTCAAGGTTTTGCACAGGAAAGTTACTAAACTCATTGAATGGACTAGATATTAGTCCAATAAAAATTTTACCTCTTTTGAAACAGCCAACTATCTTTGGTACTATCCTGACCTTGTTTGAGATGTTCATCCAAAATATCCTCAGAATACTTGTGAATCTTAATATTTTTCCATTTTTTATTTTTGTGTCAATCTCTTTTTTTTTTTTTTTTTTTTTTTTTTTTTTTTTTATTTCTCTTTGATTTCTTTCTGTTTTAAAATTTTTAATTAATTTCATTTAGAATTATCAAAAAAAATCTATTCAAAATTTTGAAATATTTCAAATTAAATTCAAAAAAACCATATATAATTCTATTTAAAGAATCCTTGAATTGCTTTCTCATTTCCAAGTTTCTCTTCAATTATCTTGGAATTTAATTTGACTCTAATATATCCTTCAAACTAATCAAGAAGTGAATCATTTTTAATTTTTTTTTCTTGTTTTAATCAAGCTTGCTCAAAGATACCTTCATAATTTGCATTTCAAGACCTCTTTGACTTCAATATCCATCATTTTCTTCAATTATTCCTTGTTATCCCTGGATTGTTGAAAGTAGTTTGGGGCAAAATTTAGGGAGGATGCGATGGTAGTGATGCTGTTATATATCATTCAGATGTTTGAAATAAGATTTATTCCATTATTTTCTTTTTTTCTTTTACTATCACTCATTAGACTAATTATCCAAGTTTTCATTTTCCAAGAAAATCAATATTGGCATCTATTGGTAATTTTCAAGTCACCCTCAGGACAGAAAAAACAGTTAAAACATCACTATCAGAAGCCTTGGGCCTCTAATTCATGTTTTTAGGTATTTCAAAGTGTTTATGAGCACATTCAACCTTTCAAATTCAGCATGGCTTGAATTTTTCCCTATTTATTTGGGCAAAAGTACTGGAAACTCACAAATTTTTTTTCTTGATATAATTATGGCAGAAAACAATGGGAGTTGACATTCTTTTTATTTAAAATGGTTCAATAAATTATTCAAGGTATAATTAGTTTCAGATAGAAATTTCTATTTAACCATGGGAGGTCTGATAAATGAATAATTTCTGCTGAAAGCTTTGGGAGATTTCCATTTTAAACCTTGGGAAATTTAATGCTTTTAAGTCAAGGATATTTTTTGAATGAAAAATGGAAATTTCCCTCTCCTCAGCATCTCACTTTATCCAACAATTTGACACTCAAAAGCACTCTAAATAATTATTGAATTCCACTTACTACTTTTGGAAACCTTTTCTTGCAACTCATTCATTACTTGAAAAAAATATCTGAACCTTGAATTTATCAAAAAACTGGTACCAATTGAATCAATCTACAGTTGGGATTCAAAAATCTTTCATTTTTAACCAATTTTAGCTATGAAACTAAAAAAATATCTTTGATTCAATACAATTCTTGTCATCATTTAGAACGTTACTTTTACCTTATTGGTTCCAAAAAATCTTATTTTAATTATCTAAATTAACCAAATACAATTTTTTCCTGGATTATGCCCTTAACTTTGTTTATTAAATTGAATTATCCCATAATTAACTGATTTTTGTTTTCCCCCTTCATTTCACTTTCATTTGTGATTTCTGTAATCAAAATCAGTCTTCTTTTGAGTCTGAAACTTGTTGAAAGGAAATTCCATCAAGATTTCAACTCCGCCACTACTCCATCCTGTTACCCCACTTTCACAGGTCTCCTTTTCCATGCACACCCTGTTCACTTGCTCATTCCAGTCCTGCCATCTCAGCTGCGCCTGATCTTCTACCATTGACATTCACCTGATCCGTTTCCATTCCCCTTCACCTCATTTCTCCTTCAATATCCTGATTTCTTCCCTAATCCCATCACACCTCCAATATTCCTCATCCACAATACTCTTCCAATCCTCCTCATCAACTCTCCAATTCCTCTCATTGCCTTTCAATTCCCACTTCCTCTCTCTCCACTTATCACTGACATCTAACCCACCACATCTACTCCATTTCCCTCAATTAACCATCCACGCTACTTTCAACTGCCAGCTTAACATGGTAATCCCCTCAACATTTTCACATCTTTGAGTCAACATTCAACACTCAACATCACGTCACTAGCCATCCTACTATTGACACTGATCTCACCCAACATTAATAGGATCCCCTTTCTTTTTTGTTCACATGTGAGGTTATCTCTACACTGGAGTCTGAACTAACTATCAACTCACAATATTCTCAACTGTGATACATGTAAGATCCATGTTTTCTTCCATCCTCATTTCATTTCCATTGTGTCATTGTTTTTGAGTGCCTCATATTCTTCATGTTTGCATAGAGTCAGAATTCTTCTTCATTTATTTCTTTCTTGTGTCATTTGTTTAATCCTTCAAATCTCTTGTTGACCCATATGCACTCATTCTGTTGGTTCAGGAATTTATCAAATTCAACTCTTCATTGTTAAAAAGCCAAAATCGCAATTAATGCACCAAAGAGTCAAGACCAATAATGTCCCAATCACCTGCACCAACAGATCTCAACTCAACTCTCCTTAAGACTCTTCCAGACTCCATCCCCACACTAAACAAAGCCAATTTCTCACTGTGGCGCTCAAAATTCATAACCATATTTGCCTTGAAGGGAGTCATGCAATGGCTTTAATCACCTGAACCCAAGAAATGTCCTCCAGACTTGAATCTTGAACTTGTAGGATATACCCTGGCCAAGCTTGATAATAGGACATATATCAATTGCATTAAGGATCACCACCTCACAAATGGCACTGAGCTCTGGAAATTGATAAACAAACTCTATGCATCCTTCCAGACCGCAAACCGCTGTCAAGTCTTCTTCAATTTCCTGAACCTTCAATTTGATCCTAAACATGTCAACAAGTTCATAACCAAAGTAAATTCCTGCCTCATTCAAATCTCCAAAATTGGAATACAAATGGAAAATGACATAGTGGCATACCTAATACTGTAAAATTTTCCACCTCAACTAGAACATCTCAAAACAACCATCACCCACTCCCTTGGCAAATCCAAAATTTATGGTGACTTGGTGCTTTTTCACCTAAATCAGGCCGTATCCACTGCGTGGGTTTATTGACTCAAAAACAACCCTGAAGACAACAGCATCAACTTCAAAGCAAGTCTGTGTGTTCAAGGCTTTTGACAGCTAGAATTCATTGAATACAACAAAACCTACGCAACTACTAGCCAAATCACCACACTTTGAACTCTCCTAGTCTATTCCTTTCATCAAAAGCTTCCAATTATTCAGATGGACATCAATTCCGCATTCCCGCACGCCAACCTTGATGAAGACATTTTGATTAAAACTCCTCCCGGATATGACACCATCTTCCCTTATCTCAAGTTGAACAAAGCACTGTATGGACTGAAACAAGCTCCAAAAAGCTGGTTTGACACACTCAAACGCTGGATTCTTGATCAAAACTTTACTACCTCCTCCGCTGATCCCTGTTTGTTCATAAATCAAATATCTCAAATCTTCATCATCTTCTATTTTGATGACATGGTCATAATTTGCAACTCTCAAGAATTCCAAGCACAACTGAAGGCCAAATTCTCTATTTCCCAAAAAGGGGCACTTTTTAAAATCCTTGGCAAATACATCATGGACCCTGCCTGCACCAACCCAACCACATTGACACCGCACTGGCTGAGCTTGGGCTGTTGGAATCAAGACCATCAATACTCCACTGACCCCTGGAGTGGTGCTCAACCCCGCAAACAATTCCAACGCTGCTGCTTTCTACAATCTCAATATCAATTATTTCTCATCAGCCAGTTTCCTCAATTTCAAAGCAACTTGGACTCAACCAGATCTTTCCTACACTGTCTCCTCTCTTTCTCAATTCAATGCAAAACCTGGCCTCTCTCATTGGACGGGATCAAAGAATGCCTGGAGGTATTTCAAGACCACACGTAATCTGGCCCTCCGCATCAACAACAACTCATTCAAACTTGATATCAAGACCTGGAGTGACTCCAATGGTGGCAACAATCCCGTATCACTAAGGAGTCATACAGGCTACCTAGTTCTACTCTATGGATGCACCTTTTCTTGGCACAGTAAATTGCAACCTACTGTCTTGCTGTCCTCAAAAGAAGGGGAGCTCAAGTCACTCGTTCTGGCAACTTAAGAAAATATTTGGATTTTGAACTTAATAAAAGAATTGAATCCATCTATATCTCTCACTGATGGGTTTTACATCAACAAAAAAGCCTTAAATTACCTCATCAATTTTGAATCTCACCACAAAGCCCTCAAGCACGTGGATACTCAAGTCAAATGGCTCAGGGAGCAAAAAGAAGCCAAACTTCTGATCACCAACCTTGTTCCTTCCAAATCAATGCTAGCTGACCCATTGAAAAAGTTGGCCATAAGGCCCTCCATCAAGGCACTCACTACAGCTATCCTTCAACCTCTCATCTGAACACAGCGGCATGTCAAAAGTAAATCCTATCAAGCTTGCAACTCTACCACTACTCCAACCTGTTACCCACCTTTCACCTTTCTCCTTTTCCATGTGCTCCCTGTTCAATTGCTCACTCCAGTCCTTCAATCTCACCCGCACAATGCTTCCCATACCCAATGTTCTACCATTGAAATTCACCTGATCTGTTTCTGTTCCCTTTCACCTCATTGCTCCTTCAATCCTCTGATTGCTTCCCTAATCCCATCAAACCTCCAATATTCCTCATCCAGGATACTGTTTCCAATCCTCCTCATCAACTCTCCCATTCTTCCCATTTCCTGTCACTTCCCACTTCCTCTCTCTCTGCTTATCACTGACATCTAACTGAACACATCAAATCCATTGCCCTCAATTCACCATCCATGCTACTCTCAACTGCCAGCTCAACACAGTAATCCCCTCAACATCATGAACTCCTTGAATCAACATTCAACACTCAACATTACGTCACTAGCCATCCTACTATTGACACTGATCTCATCCAATGTTAATAGGATTCTGAATAAATTTCAGGCCTTGAGGCAGAGGAATAAAACCAAAAGACTAAATTTGAAAGTCAGAAAAAACACAGAGGGAACAGCGGAGAAACTTGAGAGAATGGAACAGAGGGAGGAATACCAACAGCTGGTGAAGATAGAAAGATCAAAAGAGATCAGAAACAAGGAGCAGAGTGAGAATATTCAGGACTGAGACAAGGAATAGGCAAAAGCTGTTGGATTTCAGATTTGAGATGACATTTTCAGGTTATTCCAGGCAATGGGATGATGAATAGTGAGTTGTCTTACCAGGCATGAATTGAGAAGTGAGTTTTGGAGGATTTAACAAGGACAATGGTGTCGAGTATGGAGAGGAGAGTTTCAAGAGAAAAGAAGAAGAGAGGAAGAGAATAAGAACAATAGGAAAGACAAAGAAATAGAGAATAGGAAAGACAAAGAAATAGAAGGAGAAAGGAAAAAGAAAAGAAGAAGAGGAGAGTAGCAGTTGCAGATAATCAGAAGAAGTGAAGAGAATGAGATTAAGAGTCCAGTACCCAGGGCCCTGACTGAAAGAGCGTGGGGGGTGACCAGATCTAGAGTGAGAACTCTCATATTGGAGTCTCCTCATCCCACGGGAGGGAAGTAGACGGGAAGTGAACAGACTGAGAGCTCAACACCCCTTGGGACTGGTAAGGCAACTAGAGAAGACTGATTAGTTGTCAATGGGGGCAAAGATAAAATTTTGAAGGAGGAGGAGGGAGTTGCAACTGGAAGCCTTTGTTAAGGAGTTGGAAACCATTGAGTCAGTAGAGATGAGATATAGGCTGTACTCTGAATTATTATAATCTTCTCTTAAGCCTTTGGTCTTAATTTTGATATGACAAGACTTTGAGTGTGACCAAAAGTTTTTGATATTGTTCTCCAGTCCTTTTTTGTCAATGTATATAGTGGGCCTGATCTTGGGCAGTAAGTAAATTTCACTTACTAAGTGGGTAATCCACTTGAGCTTGAGGAAGCAGTCAAGGAGAGCGTTGAGTTCAGATTCTGTAGAGGAGTAGGTGAAATTCCTTTGTCTAGACAGGTTCCAGAAAACAGGACTTCCGTGGTGAAAGATAATGAAGACAGTTTGGGATTTTCTTGAGGTTGGATTGTCTCCCCATTTAAGGTCACTATAGCCAGAAATTATTTTCTCCCTGGGATTATAACAGAGGATAAGTTTGATATTTCTAGTAGTCTTGAGGTACTTCCAGACCTTGCGCACTTCCCTCCAATGATGCATGCCTGGTTTGGCATTAAAACTTTCCAGAATTGAGACCGCAAACGCAATTTTGGGACAAGTGTATTGAGGGAGATGGTTGAGAAGTCCGGTGATGGATCAAAAGTTGATTTCAAGTTTTGCAAACTCCTTGTGATCTTGATCCAAGGCTGCTTCATAGTGGGGATTTTGAGTGAGCAGTGAGTGAGTGTCTCTACAATCTGTGAGGCCTAATTTTTCCAAACCACAATTGATGTGATTGGGTTCAATAAGTAGAATTTGATCATTATCAACTTCTATCAGCATTCCAAGGATGGTATTTGGAGGGTGACAAGAGGAATTCTTGAATCTATTGAGAAAGTTAAACTTGAAATTCTCATTCCTTCCGACATGGATAAGATCATCTACATCAAACTAGAGGACTTCCTTTGAGCTGGTGTTTATGTATAGACATGTGTTGCTGCTTGATCCTTGAAAACCTTGAGATTTGATCCAAAGGGTTAGTGTTTTGTACCATTTTTTTGGGGACTGTTTGAGGCCATATGGAGGGTTCTTTAGCTTGAGGTATGGGGATTTTCTGTGCAAGCATTCAGGAGTTTTGATAATGTCTGTTGTGGAATAAAGAATAGTACTTCTCCTTTAATAGTTCCAAGTTTGGAAGTTATTGATCCCTTGCGTCTGTAAACCCTGAGTGCAACTGTTCACCCTTTGACTGAGAGATAGAGAATTCAGAGTAAAGATCCTTTCAAAAACCTATGAATCCAATGAACCTCCATGTTCCAATGCTCCATGACATCCGGGTTGAGGGTGCGTCTTAAGGAGCCTACCCCTCAACCCTAACGTAAGCAAAACAAGAAACAAGCAAGAATAATGAAATACAACGCCTAAGCACAGAACCCTAGCCTCAACCCTATCCTTCCCATCCCACAATCCACAACCCATATCCCATGTCCCATATCCCATATCCATCTGTATTACCTGCCTGCCATTACGTCCACCTGGTTTGTCCTTCTCATGGCGCATCCTTGCGCCACTCCCAACTCAGAGCCCCCCACACATTTCTGTATCCGCCCAACGCGCCATTCCAGATATCCAAGATATATCCACGCAACCTGGATCTGCGTCTTGCAACATGCAATCCACGCGCAATCCGTCCAATCAAATCCAATCCATCCATCCCACTTCTCCAGATGCTGATCCCAATTTGACTGCTGCTGCGCCCGCAGGGAAACTTGCTGCGGTGAAGCCGCACCCATTGCTGAGCAGGCTTCCCCTGCTGAGCCGGCCGCTACTTCTGAGCGTGCAGCGCGCAGCCTATTCCAACTCACATTCATAAAAGACCACCACATCCCCCCCAACTTGAGTTCTGTCCCCAGAGGTCCAACACTATCTCACCTGCCCCCACCATACCCAAACAATAACACCTTCCACCATACCCCTTCATTGGAACACAAGAAAGGAAAGAAATAAAAAAAAACCATCCAACACCCCTCAACAAACATGTACTGTGCCTACTGCAGCCGGAATGGCTTTCCATGCCTAATTCTTCCAGGCTGGCGCACCTGTGTCCTGTGCCAAGCCTGACACCACAGCTGCTCCCTGTTTGAGGGAATGCCGCGCGACTGTCCCCAAGGTCACCCGTGCGAGAGGACCCATCACGACTCCTTCCTGATCTCAAGCAACAAGGAGATCTCAACAAATGAGTGGAATCCGCCCAGCTTTCCTTGCAACTGCCATCAACACGCCCCCAAAATCCTCCATTGCGCAAGAGCCACAACTCGGGCTTGCCGTTCTGCCGGGCTGGACCTCCAAGGTTCCAGGATTTTGCAAACTTTGCAGACTTTTGGAACATCACCCACAAGTGGGCCGCATGGGTTTGGATGAATGTACTGGCGATGGACCCAAGGATTCCAAACTGTCCGGCCGCGCCTCCTCCATCCCCACCAACGCCAGCTCCACCTCTGAAATCTCCGCCTCCTCCCACTCCTCCAATACCAACTCCTCCTCCAGCACTATCTCCACCATTGTCATCACCATCACTGCTCCCAGGTCATCACCGGAGGCCCCGCGCGTGCCATCTCCCGTTGTGCTTGAGTTGTCACCAGAACCCGCTGTGTCAGCCTCCTGGATGCCAAGACCCTTGCTATCCTTTAGCTACCAGAGGTGATAGAGTAAATAATAAATATATTATTTAATAAATGCAGCAAAAATCTGTAGAATACTTGGATAAAGCTTATTGCAAGGTTAAATGGTTTGGTTATTGTTTATTGTTTTGAATCAAAATTGATTATTAAATATTTATAGAGGGGCCACAATTATATTGAGGATATTTAATACCTCCCTCCAGGGATTTAAGTATGAAAACACGTGTTCCTGGTTACTTTGGGTCCTTTAGTTTAAAGATTATTATACCCAAAGATAATATGTATATAAAGTAAACAATGGAGTGGTAGGGCCTTGTAGCCAAGCTACCACGACAGAGAAAGGATAATAAGACTCACTGGTATATTATTAAATCCTTTGGGTATCTGTTTGGGACATGTAATGATGGGTTAAACCTGTATACTGGGGTTATAAGGTTGCTCAGCAGTTTTAATTGATAAAAAGAGGTTTGAAGACGGATATTACTTATCAGACATTGCCATAAATCATTTACTTATCTCTTATAAGTATTTGATTACCTTGGAACGGCGTCTGGATATGGATATTACTGGGTCTCTGCCCATCAAAATCCTCAAAAGAGCTCTGTATTTATAGTTTTTGGAGTCCCAATATGGCTCTTCTGAGGGTTGTAGGTGCTCAAAGGGACGGACACTAAGGCTAGCAGGGTAACCGGGGGTAGCCTGTCATGTGTTCTTGGTGCTATAGCCCGGGTAGCATCTAAATCCTTAGGGTATGGGAATTATTCTACCTTATAATGTACATTAGGACGTGTGAATAACACTAATCTGTCCTATTTATGTATTATTTAATAAATTATCCTTAGTATATGTTCCCAGTAATCTAATAATTATATTATTAGACATCTCTACGGAAATTTTGATGTCAGGTAGGTTCTCATTATGTATTATATAACTGGAGTAAAAGTCATAATATTGATTTTACTCTTTATTTTCGAGTTCCAGTTGATTTTTTAAGATAATTACTTAAAAATATAAGTCATGAGAATTCATGTAATATTATTACATCATTATCTTCCTTAGTATGTCACAAAGATATTGATTTATAGCAATTCTCATAAAAGTATATTAAAGTATTTTAATATATTTTTTGAAGTTTTCATTGTCTTATTTTCGAAATTCTTGGTAATTTGCATTATATTAAATAAAAAATACGTGTAAGGATTATTTATGTATTTTTATATAATATTATGTATGTTTAGACAGTCTAATATCCACGGGAACCTTTATTACATATGTAGAAAGTTCCCATGTATGTTGTAGCCTGTTTACGTGGTACCTGAGCCGCCTGTCACTCTGTCAGCCTGTAGTCCTGCGGCTGCGTACTTGTCAGAGGCCCGGGGCTGCCTACACGACCTCGACGGGTTGACACGGCTGTATCTCAGCTGCGCGCGGGTGCTTTGGCTGCCGCGGCTGCATTCCGGAATTGTGACAAAACACATTTCCGCCTGTAACTCCTAAAATATACACAACACCTCAATTCTGACTGAATTTAGGTGTGAAACCTATACGTGACAATGTATGTGACATATTTAATTGGCCAAAAAGCTCAATACTGGAGCCGTAGTATTTTGGTTCTTTTTTCCTTAATCATTTAAAAATATAAGGAGTTGGATTTCAAGGGTGGGGTCAGTGAGTGACCCTACCTAATTTTGGGCGGAGGATCTATTTCTGTAATAATATTTATGGCTTTCCTACTCCTTCTTAGGTTATTTGTATTATTGTTATTTTTGTTACTTTTGAAGCTTGCTCTGCAATAGTAGCAAGCTGACATTCCCCCACTCCAAGATATGGTCATATCTGAAAAAAATCTGGAGGAAGTTGGGAGAAAAAATCAACTGCATATGTGCTTCAGTGCCTTTTGCTGGCTCTGTAATTTCTGAGATGTATTGGTCCGTCAGGTATATAATTTTCTGGTAACCATTCATCTTTGTCTGCAGATTCCCCTTTGTATCTACTAAGTATAGTATGATGTCTTTTCCTTGTACCCTCTCTTTCTTATCTCTCAAAATCCTGCTGACTTTCCCTTTTTCTTTTACAGGGTCAGGTTCTATTGGGATTATTGCTGGAGGGAGGTTGCTTCCCTCTCTTGGT
Organism: Puccinia polysora; assembly: GCA_025617555.3. Taxonomy (NCBI): domain Eukaryota; kingdom Fungi; phylum Basidiomycota; class Pucciniomycetes; order Pucciniales; family Pucciniaceae; genus Puccinia; species Puccinia polysora. The sequence continues at coordinate 4,697,778 of CM062644.1, forward strand.
TTAAAGTGTTTGACTAGGCTAACAGGAAATACCGGATGTTTTCTTCATAATCATTCAATCAAGATTACTTCAACAGAATTTTTGCCATGCATCTTTTTGATAACAAAAGGTCCAACAAAGGCTGGTTTCAGCTTCCTGTTTCCTGCTAGGTTGTTGAAGTTAGTTGTAGATATCAAAATCTGGTCTCCTATCTGAAAGTCAGGTTCTTTATGGGATTTGTCCCATCTTTGTTTGTTGTATTCAAAAGCTTCTTCCACACATTTCTGAGCATGTTTATTTGCAACATCTATCATCTTCTTAAAGTCAAGAGATGTTGGATGAATAGTGGCTAAGTTATAGTTCACGTTATCCCTAGGGAGTTTTGGAATCCATCCTCTTTCTAGTATGTAAGGAGCTTCTTTGGTAGTAGAATGTTTACTGCTGTTATAAGCCATTTCTATGGCTGGGAGTAGGCTTACCCAATCATGGCAATAACCATCAGAGTTTTTGTATTCTAGACCAAAGCTACAGAACCTCCTTAGCATATCTTCTAGGTTCTGTATCATCCTTTCAGCTAATCCATCAGTTTGGGGATGGTATGCTGTAGAAAATTCTAGAGTAGTACCCAGTATATCATGTAGATTCCTCCAAAATTCAGATCTGAATTTGGGGTCTCTGTCACTGATTATAATCTTGGGTATACCCACATCAGCTATAATCCTATTCCAGAATAGTAAGGCTACATCCATAGCACTATCTTCCTTGTGGTTAGGTAAGAATTTTGCCTTTTTGGAATATCTGTCAACTATAAATAGGACAGAGTTATAAGAATGAGTAACTCCAGGGGGGAGGCCAGTGAAAAAATTCATATTGATAATTTCCCACCTGGTTGTAGGTTCAGATATCTTCTGTAAGAGTCCAAACCTTTTTCCAGTAGTTTTATTAGATTTCTGGAAGGATTCACAGCTGGTAACATATTCTGTAGTGACTTCTTTCCAGTCTATCCACCAGGCAGTTTGTTTCATTTTCTGCAAGGTTCTTTCTGTGGATAAATGTCCTGATGAACAGTTGTAATGGCATTCCTGGAGTATATGTTGCATATGCTCTTTGTTGCTCAGTAATAATACACTGGAATGTTGGTGTCTATAGTAAAGGAGACCATCCTAAAAGGTAAACCTTCCTGCTTTATAGGGTTTAAGTAGTGAAGCAGGCAGGATATTTATCAAAGCTGCTTCTGGGGATTCACATTCCATAACGGTAATCAGCAGCTTGATCTCAGCAGAGTAGCTATCCCTCACTAGGTTGAAGAAAGCAGGGTCTAATTCACATAAGTGAATTCCCATTATTGGAGCACTCAATGCAAAAAGATTGATATTCAAGATAGGAAAGATATCTTGATCTTCAGGGTCATATGCTGGATTTTTAGAGTCATTAGGCAACGCATTCCTACTTTGACTATCAGCATTCTTATGTTTAGCTCCAGCTTTATGCACTAAAGTCATCTGTCCTCTACATTGTTGTATAGCAATTTGCCACCTGAGCATATGTCTGCTGTGGGTTTTCATGTTCATAAGAATTCTTACAGCATTGCAGTCCGTGATTACTTGAAAAGTGGTACCTTCTAAGTAATAGTGCAGCTTCTCTAAAGCCCATACTAGTGCCAAACATTCCAACTGACTGGCCCCATATCTCTTCTCAGTATCTTTGATCTGTCTAGATATGAAGAGTACAGGTTTTTCTACTGGTTTGTCTTCTTCTATCCTTTCCTGATGTAAAGCAGCTCCTAGCCCTTCCATGCAAGCGTCAATGTATAGTTTGAAGGGCTTAGATTAATCTGGTTGGATAAGTAGAGGAGTAGAGGTCATAGCTTTTTTTAATTCCTCATAGTTCTTTAGTCTCTCATGAGTAATTTCAAATAGTGTATTGTTGTTGCATACCTCATACAGACTTTTAGTTAGCATAGAAAACTTTGGTGTTTATTGTCTGTAATAACTGCAGAAACTGATGAAATAAAGTAATACTGTCTTGTTTTGAGGCATAGGTCTATTCATGACAGCAGCTATATTATTTTGATCAGCAGCTAGGGTTAGACCAGAGACTATATGTCCTAAGGCTTTCAATTTTCCGTAGCCAAAGTTGCATTTCTTCATGGAAACCTTTAGTCCTGCTTTGGAGATAGTCAGGAGTACTAATCTTACTTGGTTAATATGAGTATCCCAGTCATCAGAGTATATGATAACATCATCTATGTATACCATCATCCATCCTTGTCTGATGTAAGTACCTATAACTGTATCCATTGTTCTCTGGAAGTGTGATGGAGCATTCTTTATACCAAAAGGTATCCTAAGATATTCATATATTTGTCACGCTTTGCACTTAAGGATTATTTTCTTCACCACTTTGACATGTCCTCTCCTCAGTACCATCTACCTCAGTCTAAAAGCATGACACAAATAAAAGCACAACATCAATGGTGCAATCCGCTATTTCCTCTGGCTCGCCCTGACCTTCCGATCTTGGCAACCAATGCAGTATATACTTGAAAACTTCGCAGTTAACTCCATACCGGTTGACCATCCATTATGAGATCCAATCTCCTTCCCTGTCCAATCAACAGCCTTGGACTTCCATCTTTGGTCATGCATTGTTTGTTAGTTTGCATCTACGTCTAACCAAGCCATCACTACTGTATAGTTTGCAATTGGACTAGTCCCTACCCTGCATACACTATTACCTCTCATTTGGATGACCTTCAACATCACTCGCTCCTATCCCAATTCGTCATGCAATTGTACGCTCAGATTCTATTGTCTTGCACTTACGCTAAGACCTTGGATCCATACCACTGCTTCATTTCCTATTCCGTTCCTGTCATTCATTGCCTCACTGCTTCACATGTAGTTAGCTTATCACCAGGTTGTATCTAGTCACTTTGGATTACCTTATAAGGGCTATCCCCTTGCCTGATGGTTGTCTCCTCAGTTAGTTAATTTCATACGTTCTTGCATTTTGCTGCAACCTAGTTATCACATTGGACTCAGGTTGAGTTTCCTTCTTTGGAAAAAATTCCATTCATCTCGCCGTTTGTTGAGTGGCATAACCAAGTTCGCACTTCGCAACTGGGTCTTGCTATTTGCACTTGCCCTCGCACTTGGTATTCCTTTGCGCTCACAATCATCTAAGAGTTGACCTATAGTACGTGGGGTGGTCGTGTGACAGTAAATTAACTAACTCAACTCATCTATTTTAGCCTGCCAACCTATAGTAGACTTCTTCTTTCTCGATGTCACGTACTTGCTCAACCGGGAACGCTTCCCTCGCCCCTTACAATGATGAATTCCATCGGGTAGGGAGAACCAGCGCTCCTCGGGCCCAACAACCCTTAGATCCAGTTCCTCCTTCCAAATTGCCATCTGTGGAACCTCTCAAAGATCCTCGGGCTCCTCCACGGGATGTTCCAAAGGACCCTCTTGCGGAATTTGCAGACTCCAACCATTCTTCCAATGAAACCTTGACTTGTGGTAGATCAGGGGTTTGCACTACTGCTCTCAAGCTGTATGCTCTGACCCTGCTTTCAACATTGATCCAGGCCCTCACTCATGGTGCCCAGCAATCTAGTCCAAGCACTCCTAGTTTTCGCACTCTGGGCATGAAACAACCTGATCACTTTACAGGAGAACACCCTCATAAGCTTAGATCATACCTACAGTCTTGTAAAATCATCTTTTCAAACAACTCCAACAATTTCCCTTCCAATAGACATAAAGTTATGTATGCTTCATCCTTCTTAGGAGGTAGAGCCTCGCAGTGGTTCAAACAGTAACTCAAACTTTTATCCAACAACAGTCCCACTTGTATTCTCAACAACTGGGACAATTTTGAGCAACAATTGTTCACCCTGTTTGGCAATCCCAATGAAGTTCAAAACGCCAAATAGGAACTTAATAGTTTTGTTATGAAGGAGAATAGTAGAGCTTCCGTTTATATTTCTCATTTTTGAACCTTGCAGTCTTGCATCCAGTGGAACAAGGCCGCTCTTCTATTCCATTTCCGAAAGGGTTTACCAGCACGCTTAATTGAACAGCTTGCATTTGGGGGTCATAAGACAACCTTGTTTCAGCAGCTAATCGATTGAGTGATTGAGCTTGATAATGGCTATCATGACAAGAATCGCTCTTGGCGGAATGACCATGGACCATGCACCTCAGCTCCAAAGGTGGACAACTCCTCGAAGCAAAACACGAGGAACCCAAAACCATCCAAACCAACCCTGACTTTGAACTCCAACTCAAAAGGGAAAGCCGTTGCCAAAACTCCAAAGTTCTTGGACAAGGAAACCGGGATGCTTCAAAGTGAGGAAAAAATGCAAAGGGAAAAGAACGGGCTGTGTATGTATTATGGAGGTAAACATGATTTTGACAGCTGTGCAAAGCGGTTAGCGCGTGAAGCGGCTAAGCAGTCAAAAAATTAGCTTGTAGTTTTTCTGATACTTGCAAGGAAAACTAGACATTATCTAAATCACCGCGAGTAAATCTTTGCACTTGCAAGTCACTAGGTGCTCCGAGTTCAAGATTTATCCTATTCCATTCTGAAAATACTTCTTATCAAGTATTACTTGATTCCGGCGCTAATGTTTCCTTCATAAGTGAATCTTTTGCCACTTCCAAAAATCTTACGTGTTCTGAGATAGATAAATTTCCCATCTATCTAGTAAGTAGTGCGACTGAACCATCTTATTGGGTTTCCCAAAAGGCAAAATGGACCTTTGCATTTTCCAATTTACCCAGCTTCAAATGGGATTTATTTGGCTTGGCTATACCCAGAATGGATGATACCATTCTAGGCCATGATTTCCTAGTTTACTGGAATCCGGATGTGAACTGGCAAGAAGGAGTAATTTACCTTTGAAACTTGCACCCCCAGAACGCTAACCTTTCCGACAATCAGGAATTAAACAGCCTACCTGATACTGTCATTGAGTTGGATGACAATTTTCCGCCAGGAGATTTGCAATATCCTGACCTTCATTCTCAAATTCCCTCTTCAGATTTAGGAGTTATTGCTTACATATCCAGCTTACCTCTTTCCTATTCCTTCGAAGAGAAACAGACACCAACCAAAAGGTGTATTTTGAGCTCCCTAATCCTCTCGCACCATGCAAGCATCTCAAACCCGGTGCTCAAAGATGACAAGATTGAAGATTTAGAAATCATTCAAGAGTATTTACCTTTGGTTTATCATGACTTCGCTGACGTCTTTTCAGCTGCAAAAGCAGATAAACTGCCTCCATCCCGTCCTTATGATCATAAGATCAAACTTACTGGCCCACCTCCGGCACCAGGACCAGTTTACTCTCTCTTGACGCAAGAATCAATTGCGCTTCAAGACTACATTGCGGAAAATGTAGCGAAAGGATTTCTTTGACCAAGCAATTTGAACACTGGTTCCCCTGCCCTATTTTTACCAAAAAAGGACGGCAGACTTTGCCTTTGTGTTGAATACAGGAAACTGAACCAGGTAACCCAGAAGAATTCCTATCCAGTACCGCCTATGTCACATCTCCTTACCCTCTTCCATGGAGCTACTTATTTCTTGAAGTTAGACCTTTGAGGTGCCTATAACCTAATTTGCATTAAGGAAGGTCATGAGTATTTAACTGTGATGAGAACCCAGTTCGGCAGCTATGAGTATACCGTCATGCCTTTTGGCCTCTGCAATGCTCCTTCCATTTTTCAACATTTTGTCAACGACATTTTCTCCGATCTCGTAGGTATATACCTCGTGGTATATCTTGATGATATACTAGTCTACTCAAGAAACCTCAAAGATCACATTGCACATGTGCGAGAGGTGCTAAAGCGACTTTGCAAGAATGACCTGTTTGTAAAAGCCTCTAAGTGCAAGTTCCATTCCTCTTCTCTTCATTTTTTAGGTGTTTTAGTCTCGCAGCAAGGACTATTGATGGACCCAGCCAAGAGCAAACGCATATTGGACTGGCCCCCACCTTCTTCCATGAAATCTCTTCAAGTTTGCCTTGGTTTCAGTAATTTCTATAGAAGGTTTATTGCGCGTTAAGCTGAAATAACCGTGAATCTTACTAACCTTCTTCAAAAAGAAACTCCTTTTATTTTTACCAAACAAGCTGCTTTGAAGTTTGAAGCTCTGAAGAAAGCGTTCACTACTGCTCCAATACTCGCTCACTTCAACAAGCTAGCTCGCAATATTGTCAAAACAGACGCAAGCAACTATGCGATTGCAGGAGTCATCTCGCAGTTCTCTCCTTCCACTTCTCTCTTTCACCCCGTAGCTTTTGAGTCTTGCAAGTTGCTCGCTGCAGAGCTTAACTATGAGATTCATGACAAGGAAATTCTTGCAATCTTTTATTGCTTGAAGAAATGGCGTTCATAACTTTTGAGTCTTAGGGAATCCTTTGAGGTTTTAACTGATCATAATTCTTTGAGGTATTTCATGAGTTCAAAAGTCCTCACACATAGACAGGCCCGATGGGCCGAATACCTCTCCAAGTTTCACTTTACAATCACGTACCGTCCTGGGAAACTAGCAGTAGTTCCTGATGCTTTATCACGTCAGGACGACGTTTACCCAGGGGGGGGGAGCACCTTTGCCAAAAACAACCCTGAAAATGTTAGGACACTCTTCTCAAACCAATCTGCCCAAATCAGTTCAATCATTGCTTGCTTACGAGATTTGGCTTCCGAACTCCAACAAGCTCAACGCGATGACCCCAAGTGTATCAAACTTTGCAAAAGTGCGAACTTATTAGATAGTAGTTACAGTATAGATGATAATGAATTTTTAGTTTATGATAATTGTATAGTAGTACCAGATAATTATTGCATTAAGTTAGATATCTTCAAGTCACGGCATGATTCTCCGCTTGCTGGTCATTATGGGCAGGATAAAACCTACCAATTGATTGCACGAGACTTCTACTGGCCTGGTATGACCAAAGAAGTAAAAGAACATGTTAGCGCGTGCTATGATTGAAATTGTAACAAGTCCTCAAAACAACTGAAGTATTGGCTGCTCCAGCCACTTCCAATTCCGCCTCGTCCTTGGCACTCGCTGTCTATGGATTTCATCTCTCAATTACCTCCTTCTAGTGGATATGATGTTATTCTAGTAATAGTAGATTGCTTCTCAAAGATGGCTTTATTTTTACGCAGTAATGTGACAGCCTCTTCAGAAGACTTGGCTAACTTGTTCATCAAATATGTATTTTCAAAACATGGCCTCCCTGATAATATAGTTAGTGATCGTGGATCTCTGTTTGTCTCGAGCTTCTGGACCTCGCTATGCCAACATTTGAAGATCACTCGCAATTTATCAATGGCTTACCACCCTGAAACGGATGGGCAAACCAAGCAAGTTAATCAGATCCTCAAACAATATATTTGAATGTATGTTTCCTATCAACAAGACGACTTGTCGCAATGGCTCCCACTAGCCAAATTTGCCTACAACAACTCCACTAATTCCTCCACCAAACAGTTGCCCTTCCAAACTCTTTATGGTAGAAACCCGACTTTCTCTTCCCTTCACGTAGCACCTTCTCAACCTGCTACCAATTACCTTGAACAAATTCAATCCCTTCAATCGCAACTTTGAACCAACCTCAAAGAAGCAAATCAGCGCTATAAGGAGCAAGCAGACCGATCTCGCAGTTTGGCTCCAACCTTTGCAGTAGGAGATCAAGTATGGCTCAATGCTTGCAACATTTGCACTACTTGCCCAACTTCCAAACTCTCCAAAAGAAAGCTTGGTCCCTTTAAAGTAGAATCAGTCATCTCCCCTAACGCCTTTAAACTTACTTTACCTGCCAAATGGCAAGGTATCCAACCGGTCTTCCATTTTTCTCTCCTAGAGCCAGCTTGAGTCCTATACCTGGGAAAGACTCATCCCCCTCCTGAACCGGTCACTGTCCTCGATCATCAAGAGTGGGAAGTAAGCCGTATTCTGGATTCCAGGATACGCAAAGGAAAACTTCAATACCTTGTTGAATGGTCTGGCTTCCAGTCCGACAAAGATTGCACCTAGTGGGAACCAGCCCATCACCTTTGCAATTCACCCAATCTGATTTGAGAATTCCATGCAAGCTACCCTTGCAAACCTTGGCAATCATGATTATTTCCCATCCAATCCCATTCCATTCCATTCCACATTCCATTCCATCCAATTCATTCCATTCCACTCCACATTTCATCCCATCCAATCCCATTTCATTACATTCCACATTTATCTTACTCAATCACATTCCATCCCACATTCCATCCCATTAAAACTTATCTTATTTCACCATCATTTCATCATTTAATTCCTCCATCTCACTGTGTTATTCTTTTCTCATTTCCCTTTCATTTCCACTTATTATTAAAAATAATAATAATAATAATAATATTTTTATTTTTAATAATAAATAAATATATATAAAAAAAAATACATTAAACTACAAAGTTTCTTTTATTTCTTTTTCCGCATCCTCCCAATTTGCCTTCAATTCCGCAACCATGGACCAAAGGTATCAAGGTCTTCATCGTTGATCAATGCGGACATTCTTCAATGTACCAGAACTTCTGTTACGATGTGCCTTTCAAAAATCTCCTCGCATCTCGCAACCCGAGCTTGCTTTGGCCAAGAATTCCATCCACCTTCCTCCAAGAGCTCTTCATAAGCTCTCTTCCTTTGGCCACCCAACGTGCCTTCTACAATATTGTCCGTTGTGGTGTCATTATATAGCCTTGGGTCGGGGACTGCGTTGCGGCCTGCGCGCTCAGCATCTGGTAGGTTAGGCTCAGCAGTGGGGGTGCGCCGGTCCTCAGCAGTAGCCGCTGCGGGTTCAGCAGTAGCCGCTGCGGGCTCAGCAGTGGGCGCGGCGGGGATTGAGCACGCGACTGCGGGCCGGGCCTGACTAAGGGAGGCGGGCCGCGACCCGCTTGGATGTCCGACTCACGGATGGAGCTGGGCCAACCAGGTTCTTGGAACAGCTAGTCGGGGGGGAAAAAGCGGGGCGACAGCGGGGCTATATGCGTGGGCAGCCGCGCGCAAGCGCGGGCCGGCCACGGGACGGGAAATCCATGACAGCGCGTCGGGTGGATGCGCGCAAGCGCGGCGAACTTTGGGTATCGCGCGGCGGAGGGCCGCGCCACAAAAAGACGAACCGGATGCGCGTAATGGCAGGCAAGCTGGCGGGGATAGGGTATGGGTATGGGTTGGGGGATGGGTTGGGGTTCTGGGTCTAGGGTTCCTTCTTCATGGTTGCCAGTCTGTCTTTGTGCTTGTACTTAGGTTAGGGTTGAGGGGGAGGGCTCAAATACCTTTTCCCTCGACTCCGGGTTGTAGGGGGGATCTCTGGATCCATCTATCTCTATCTATCTATCTCTCTCTCTCTCTCTCTCTCTCTCTCCCTCTTGGAGAAAAGGAAAGGAAGCATTCTCGGTCTTACAGACGCTAGAACCATCGATCCCGTAACTAGGGACAACTTTGTGAGGGATAACCTCTAAAGTTTCCACATCTGGGGGTCTGGCCGGGAAATTTTGATCCGTTCTCAGTCTCTTGAAGATTACGCAGAATGCTACAGACAACCGCTCCCGGATCCAATGCTCCCCTTCCCTACCCTCCACGCCCAACTCCCGTCTCTGCTGCTCAACCCCCTCCGCCACCGTCCGCTCATGCTCCTAGAGTTAGTGGGTTCACTCCTCCCTTGGAAGGGTCGTCGGACATGGCGGCAGAGGCCCCTCGCCGCGTTTGGTTGAGGCCGAGGGATTTCCCTCATCTTCGGTTCAGTACCTCGGATGTCGAGCGGTTCCTTTCTAGGTTCGAAGGGATCGCGGACTCGGAGGGCGCGTTGGGCGCGGATAAGGTTCGGACTATTGTGCTGTTCATTACCAAGGAGGAGAAGCTGCGGGACGTGGAAGAAATGGTTGGATACAAGAGTCAAGACTGGGGGAAGTTGAAAAGCGAGATGTTGGCGAGGTGGGGAAAGCGTGAACCCCGGTTCCAAGAAAGCGACTTCAATCGAGCTGCGGAGGAGGCAATCAAGAATGGCGGGGTGCGATCGCGCAAAGGATTAGTGGAATATATGTCAAGGTTCGAGCGAATCTAAGGGTACCTTGCAAAGAACGAGGTCGTCGCGGGTCAGACGGGTGCCATGAAGCGGGCGTTTCTGGGGGGTCTCGCGCCCCAGCTCCGTTCCAGAGTGCAACAATACCTGTACAACCACGGCCTGGTTAAGAGGTTGCTGGATGGAAGCGTCGCAATTCTCCCCGATCTTTTGGTTATCCGTGAAGCCGTGGAAAGCGAAATTGATTTGGACGAGCTCATCGCGGATACGGCACGAACGTACCCGTCTTCCTCCAATAAAACGGTCACGATCTCGGCGCCGGCCCCCAACCAAACTTCGGCCGCGCGGCCGCCGATGCCCTCTCATGCCGGATTTTCCCAGCAGTCTCCGGGACCATCAGTCGGGGAGATAACAGAGATTCTGCGGGACATAAGGGTTTTCCTCAACCGGACACCGGCTCCTACAGCTCCGGCAGCCGCACCGTTTCCGGCAGCTCCTTCTCAACCGCGCGCGGTGCTGCCTCACATGGCGGAGGGGTTCCAGCCCCCTAGCGGACCATCTGGGTTGTACGGGTCGCCGCGATGTTCATATTGCAGGGAGAGAGGGCACTGGAAGTCAGTTTGTGAGGACCTCACTCGGGACATGGACGAAGGGCTTTTTTGCACATCTGGGATGACGTACATATTTACAAAGGGTGAATCGGTGGACCTGACCAAGGACAAGCCGCCACCAATGGTGAAAGTGCGGGAAAGAGCGAAGGCTAAGACCAAGACTGCTTGGGTCTTGCTCGGGATCGTCATCACGCCCGGAACCTGGGTAGCGCCGAGAGTGGAGGCCGAAGTCAGGGCATTGGCGACAAATGAGCGTATTGCAATGGATGTTGACAAGCGACCAACGGCCTCGAAGCCAGTCGCGCAAGTACCGATTTCGGACAGGCCGTCCTCTAATTCTGCGGGAAAGAAGAAGGCCGCGGACATCGTCCAAAGGGTAATGGGGAAGGACTCAACAATACCCCTGACCCTACGAGAGCTAGCGGCGGTGTCCCCCGCGGTCGTCAACGAGATGGTCCAGGCCTTGAAAGATTGCGGTCAGGGTCGGGTGCCGACAACGGTTCAGCGGATTAACGTGGCGGAGGAGGAAACGGATCCCGAGCCATGCCGGTCAAAATCGGTATCCGTCCCGCTTGCTTATGTCGCAATGACCATCGCCGGGCGGAATGTGTGGGCGATGGTGGATAGCGGGTCGATGGTCAACCTGCTCCCATCAAGGTTGGTGGACGAGCTCGGTCTGGTGCAGAGGAAGTGTGCAATTGGCCTTTGGGCGTTAAATGGCGGAGAATGCCGCGTGGATGGAGTAGTAGAGGCGGAGGAGGTGGAAGTCGCCAAGGTCTGTAAGCCTCTGTCATTTCTCTCAGTGGAATGCGGAGACGTGATTCTAGGTCGGCCATTCATGTTTGGGTTCCGAGCCCAAATGGCCTTCAATGCCAAGGAAGGAACGGAGGCGCTGACCGTCGAAGACTCGCTCAGAGCGCGGTTCGAGACGACGATCTGCAATCACGGGAGAGGGAAATGGGTACAGGACCCAATGTCTGGGGGCAACGAGGAGTCCGGCGCGGGGGTTGACCGTAAGGGTTACCCTGCGGAGGATTTTTCCTAGTCGGCCGCGGGAACCGTGCGGAGCAGGCTCCGGCTCAGCACGGGCGGCCGACAGGTGAGGAGCAAGCGGGGGAGGGCGCGCGTGGGGCGCAGGTTCCAGAAATAAGTCCCATTCCTCAGTATGCATCGCCAGAAGGCGCTACGCTTCGAAAACCCTATCATCGTGCCACAGTCGTGAGCAAAGGCGAAAGCCCCGGTCTGGTTATTACTAGGACTTACGACGGCGACGGTCGGGTCTGGATGGCGCGGTGTAACGCGGGCAAGTACAAACCGGTAGTGCGGAAAGTCCGGCCGCGGAACGAGCCAATGCCTCAGGGGCTCAATGGACCCTTACGCCCAATCGCGTGGTCCCGCGACCCGTGGGATACGCCCCTTAGGAAGAATGGATGGATAACGCGGTCGGCGCGAATCACGGACGAGCGGGTGGACGCCCTTAACTTTGGACCGACGGGATGGCTGAGTGCGGAGGAGATGGATCTGCTGGTGTCGGTATTGGTGATGAGGGAGAAGGCGCTTGCTTTTGGACCGGACGAGCGCAGATTGTTGAGAGGTGAGATCGGGGACCCTTACGTTATTCCCACTGTTCCTCACGAACCGTGGCAAATCAAGCCGATTCCAATCCCCCGTACCGTTTGGGAGCCCTTTCTGGAGCTGGTACGGGAGCGCGTGAGGACGGGGCTTTACAAGCAATCCACGTCAAGCTACTTGAGTCCTATCTTTGCAGTCATTAAGCAGGACGGGAAGTCGCTAAGGATTGTTCACAACCTTCAGAGGCTAAATTTGTTCACTATTCGCGACGCGGGGCTTCCCCCGCGCATGGAAGAATTTCTGGAGTCGATGGCCGGGTGCGCTTGCTACGGGCTGGTGGACGTGATGGGGGGATATGACCAGCAAGAACTCCACCCTGACTCGCGGCCACTAACGGCGTTTGAAACCAGGCTAGGGAGGATGCAGCTGACGCGGCTACCGCAAGGTGCGACCAACTCAGTGGCGGTATACCAAGCCCAAATGACCTGGATACTACGCGACAACCTTCCGGAAGGCGTGCAGATCTTCATCGACGACGCTGGCATTAAAGGCCCCAGAACGGACTACGAGGGCGCGGTCCTAGAGGATGCACCCGCGATCCGGCGATTCGTCTGGGAATACGCGGAGACTCTGGAAAGAGTCCTCTTCTGAATTCAGGAGGCAGGCCTTACTGTGTCCGGGAAAAAGTTGGCGGTCTGCGTTCCGGCTCTCGAAGTACTGGGGCATGTTGTGGCCTACGACGGGAGGCGAATAGCGGAGAAGAAGCGGAATAAGGTTCTTGAATGGCCGACCCCTTGGACAGTGTTGCACGTCCTGCAGTTCCTGGGGTTGTTCAGCTACGTCCGCATGTTCATCGAGCGGTTCGCAGAAGTAGCGAGCCCAATGCGGGCATTGACGCGTAAGGGGGCGGAGTGGAAGTGGACCAAGGGATGCGATGCCGCTTTTGCAAAGCTCAAGGAAATCGTGGGGCGCGACATTTTCCTTCGTGACCTCAATTACAACGCCGGAGGGATACGCCTGGCGGTCGACTCTAGTGAGTTTGGCGCCAGGGGGGTCTTGACACAGGAGGAGGACGGAAAAGATAGGCCGGTGCTCTACAAATCGGTCACCTTTACCGTGACAGAGAGTTGGTATTCGCAGCCGAAGCTGGAGCTGTGCGGCATCACCAAGATTGTACGGCGGTTGCAGCACCTTTTTTGGGGCGTGCATTTTGAGCTCCTGGTTGACGCGGAGGCCTTGGCGCAAATGATTAACTCACCGACGCTGCCGAACGCGCCCATGACCAGGTGGGTAGCGTTTCTCCAGTTATTCTCCTTTAACGTGGTGCACATCCCAGGAAAGGCGTTCACGATGCCGGACGCGCTGTTGCGGTACCCGCGGGACGACCCATACGAGGGGGAGGAACCCTTGGACGTGGAAGCTCCGGTCGTTCGGGTAGGAAAGGCGGAGGCGGTGGTTTGTCTTCCGTTGCGTCAGTCGGGACGTTACGCGCTCTTGTGCTCTTATTTGCAGGATCTCCAGTTCCCCGAGGGCACGACGGAAACGGTCTCCCGGTGGGTGAGGCGAAACGTTCTGAACTTCTACTTACAGGACGGTCAGTTATGGCAGCGGAGCGGTTCCGTTCCTCTTGTTGTCGCGACTTCTAGCGCCGACCAGGAGGTGATTCTAGGAAGTCTGCACAACGACCTTGGTCATCGGGGTGAGGTCAAGACGCGGAGGAGGGTGAAAGCAAGGTTTTGGTGGCCGGGGGTTGTTCGCGCGGTGCGCAACTGGGTGAAGTCGTGCGAGGCCTGCCAACAGCGAAGCTCAAGGCTGCCCCAGGAGGTCGGCCGCCCCACGGGCAAGGACGCACTGTTCGGGCGCGTTTTGCTGGACGTGGTCCACCTCAAGGCGGGTAAGTTTGCGTATTTACTGGTTGCGCGCAATGATCTGTCTGGGTGGGTGGAAGCAAGGCCCCTAGCGAAGCTATCGGCGGAAAAGGTGGCTCAGTTTCTGGAAGAAGACTGGTTCGCGCGCTACGGGTTGCTTTGCTTGGTCACCGTCGACGGAGGGGCGGAGTTTCGGGGACACCTGATGATGCTGGTGCAGAGTTGTGGAGCAAAATTTGGCCGCGTGACGGAATATGACCCGGAGGGCGCGGGGATGATCGAGCGGGGGCATCAGCCAATCAAGGATGCCCTGGTGAAAATGTGTGGTGAGGACGGCAAAAGGTGGCAGGTGGCACTCCCCGGGGTCCTTTTTGCCGATCGGATCTCCGTGAAGCGCTCAACGGGGTATTTGCCTTACAAGTTACTCTATGGGCAGCGGCCCGTGCTTCCCGTGGACATCAAGCTGAACACGTTTTTGGGCGTGGATTGGTGGAAGGTTAAGACGTCCGCGGATCTGATTGAGCCGCGGGCTGAACAGCTCCTTAGGCATGAGGAGACCTTGGGAAAGGCCGCGGAGCGGTTGAAGAAAACCCGGACGGCGTCAGTCCGCTATTGGGACAAGCGCTGTTCCCATTGGCTCCGGGATCCGCTGCAAAAGGGGGACCTGGTCCTGCTGTATAATCGGAGTCTGGAATCCCAGTGGGGCCAGCTTTTCGCCAACCGGTGGATCGGCCATACCGCGTGGCCTCTAAGTTCTTGGGCGGCAGCTACGGGCTTGAGGAATTGGACGGGACGCCGCTTAAGCGGAAGGCCGCGGCTTCGCACGTGAAACGCTTCTTTGCGCGCGGTTCCACTTCCTTTGACGAGACGGCGAGCGATGATTCGGGGCCCGGGGGCGAGGCGGTCCCAGAGTCGGACAACGGCGCGGATCGTTTGGATAGCGAAGTAGCGGCGCGCGACACGCGACCCCGGAGAAGTAGGAGGTTGCAGAGGGCTGGGGAAAGCTCTCAAGCTGGGGGGGGGCGCTAGGTGTTTAAGATTTATTTGGTGAGGGTGGTGTTCTAGCCGGTTCACAGCCGGGACAACTAGACACCCCAGAATGTTTGTTTCCTTATGTTTTGGTTTGGGCGTGGCTTTGGATTGGTACTGGCTATGGTTTATTTATTGCAGTTACGCAGGCGCGGCGTGGCTTCGGGCCCGCAAACGCGAGGACGAGCCCCGCGCACGGATGGCGGGACAAAGAGCTCTGCAAAAAAAAAAAAAAAAAAAAAAAAAAAAAATGAAATAATAAATATAGGATATTTTCTTTCTCTCCTTTGGATTCGGGCTGTTTTCTTTCCTTTGTTTGTCTGTTTCTCTCTTGTTTCTTTCTTCAACGGACGGTCGCAACGGTCAGGGATGGTATGGACGCGGATTAAAGCTTAGCTTGGTAAGGGGGTGCTCTAGCCGGTTCACAGCCGGAACGACTAGACACCCCAGAATGTTCGTTCCCATCGCTTCTCCCTTATACTCCCGGTTGTGAGCGCGCGCTGTCGGCGCGGTGTTTGTTTTGTTTCGTAGTACGGGTTCAGGGAACTGTGTGGCAGTCCGTCTGGGGCGGTCAAGGTACCTCTTTCCTTGGAATAACTGGTCACTTACGGTCTCTCACGAAGGGAGCGCGCGGACGTTGTGGAAACTTTTGGGAGCAACACCCCAGAAGTCGTCCTCAAGTTCCCGAAGTTATTGATCAAAGCGTCTGTAAGGAGATTGGATGCAGCCTTTCAAGAGAGAGAGAGGGAGAGAGATAGAGAAATAATAAGATGAATTCCTTCCTTTCCAATCCAATCTAGTCCAATGCCATAAAAGTGATATCCTAGAGTCCAGTCCGTGAAGTGAAGTGCTTCCCCAACACGCACCCCGCCTCTGCCGGCCTCGGATCGATCGGGTTTGCCGTCCGACTCTTGTGTCTTTTCCACCCACGGTTGTTGTCCTCCCCATTTGCATACACGCGGGGCGCAGAAGCGCTGGGGGACTGAATACTCTCCAGATAGGCCTTGAGGCCCCTTGCCACGTCCGCAAGTTTGCTAGCCCAAGAGATGGTTGCCGGTGGTGGGGCCGGAACATACTCTGCCCTGTAGTACTCCAGTTCCGCGTAGTCCACTTCTGCTTGCATCTGGGTCCCGTCGCGCGCGCCTGCCTTGTAACCCAATTCCGCGGATGGCTTGAGATTGTCCTTCCGAAAGCAAGAACCATGCCTCCCCCATCTTGCCAGCATGTCCTCCTTCAGTTCCGGCCAATCCAGGTTCAGGTATCCTCCCATCTCCTCCACTTCCCGACGCGCTTCCGCGTCCTCGATGAACAGGACAACATGGCGCACCTTCTCAAAATCCAAAACGCCTTCAGAGTCCGCGATTGTTTCATAACGTGAGATGAATCGCTCCACCTCTGCAATGTTGAGTCAAATATGTGGGTAAATCCATGGAGTAGCGCGGAAGCCGTTGGAGGAGGAAGGAAGAGAAGCGGCTGTTGGTAGCATCCGTGAGTACCTTCGAGAGACTTTGACAAAAGATTTTTCCCGGCCAGACCCCCAGATGTGGAAAATTTAGAGGTTATCCCTCACGAAGTTGCCGCAGGTTCAGGAGTTCTTGGGTCAAAGCGTCTGTAAGGATTAGATACCAAGCGTAAAGAGAAGTTTTTGAGAGCCTGAAGAGGAGAAAAGGAGAGAAGAGGGGAGGGATTCTGTTTTCCTAAGTCCGCTCCCTTTTTCCGCTCCCTGCCTCCTGATGATACAATGGTAAGATGCCCCCCCCTACAACCCGGAGTTGAGGGGAAAGGTATTTGAGCCCTCCCCCTCAACCCTAACCTAAGTACAAGCACATGAACAACCCGACAACAATGAAGAAGGAAACCCTAGGCCCAAAAACCCTATCCCCTATCCTAACCTGTACCCTGTCCGTATCCTATGCCACTTTCTTGCCTGCCATTACACGCATCCGGTTCGTCCCCCGCGGCGCGCCCCTCCGCCGCGCCCTTCTCGAAGTTCACCGCGATTGTCCGTATCCTCCCGACGCGCCGTCCTGAATTTCCTAGTCCTGTAGCCGGCCCGCGCTTGCGCGCGGCCGTCCACGGGTATAGCCCCGCGATCGCTCCGCCCCTTCCTTCCCTAACTAACCGCCCGAGAACCTGATCGGCCCGGCTCCATCACTGGGTTGGACACCCAAGTGGGTCGCGGCCCGCCTCCCCTAGTCAGACCCGGCCCGCAGCTGCGTGCTTCGCCCTGCTGCGCCTTCTGCTGAGCCCGCAGCGGCCACTGCTGAGAACGCGCGCACCCCAACTGCTGAGCCCGACCTACCAGATGCTGAGCGCGCAGGCCGCGACGCAGTTCCCAATCCAAGGCTATATATTGACACCACATCCCCCCCCAACTTGAGTTCTGTCCCCAGAGGTCCTCCCCATTATCACCTTGGCCGTCCTTCGCGCCCTACCCCCTCTACCAACTCTAAACTCCACTCCGCATCCCTATCCCTCCACTCCATCGTCATCATGGTCTGCTGCAACTCCAGGCCCGAAACGGGCTTGAATGCTCTATTGTGTCCGGCCGCCGCGCCTGCTCCGCGTGCCGCCGCGGACACCGCCGCTGCTTGCTTAGCAAGGGTATGCCCCGTGCCCCTAACCAATCCGGCTCTCGTCCTCAGCCGCGCAAGCAGGCTCGTCCGGACCCGTTTGTGGTTTCGGATGATGACGCTATCTCGGAGGACTTGTGGACTCCACCCGGATCACCTCCCCGCCGTCCTTGTCCGAACTCAGACCGTGACTCCTCTTCTCTGCTTTGCCGCGTGGGACCACCGCGTAAGGATGACTATCCGGACTTCGCGGCTTATCAGAGGGCTTTGCGATTTTGGGCAGATCGCGTCCGGGTTACGCAAGGCACGAGGGACCCGCAAATCAAAAAAATCCTTAGGCGACGCGCTGCTCCGGCCCCAGCTCCTCCTCTGCCCCCTGCTCCGGCTCCTCCTGCCCCAACTCCTGTACCGGCTCCTCCTCCTGAGCCCGCTGCTCCGACTCCTCCGACTCCACAAGGCCCTACTCCTCCGCCCGCGTCGCCGGTGGTCATCTCGTCATCGCCTCCTATCGGACTGGACCCTCCCGTTGGATCCCCTGAGCGCCCGTCCGCACCAGCCCCTCCTCCCGCCGACTCTCCCAAGATCCCGGAGATTCCGGTCGTGATGGCGCTCCCGGCAGCCGGCTTCGAAGTTTTTGCAGAAAGGTCGACTACGATGCTCCGCCAATACCTTGCAACTCCCGGAGCCCAATCCTCGGAATCTCGGCGTGAACTCTTGGCATCATTCCGGGCTCTACTGGCGTCATCAAGGGCGGAAATGGAGGAAATGATGAAGATGGCTTAAGCGCCTCAGCCTCGTCCCCTCTTCCCCTTTTCTTTTTCCCTTCCTTCTTTTATCCGCTTTTTGTTGTACCGCGTTTCCCTATTCATTGAGAGAAATACACGCCTCAAACGCGAATTTGTTTTACCAAGAAAAATCCGCGCCGCGCGCATCGTGAGGGGGAGAATGAGAGCCGTGTCCGCGCCTGAGTGAGAACTAAGACGCAAGGTTGAGAACCGCGTCCGCGCCCAAGAAATGATAAAAAAAATGAGAAAATAAGAATAAAAGTGACAAGTGAGAAATGATAGAAAAGGTGAAAGATTTCTTTTTTTTTTTTTTTTTTTTTTTTTTTTTTTTTTTTTTTTTTTTTTTTTTTTTATATCCCATCGCCGCGCCCGCGCCCTATCCTCTAGTTCCCCCCCCAAACTTAGCTGCTGTCCCCGGCTGGTGGCTTCAGCCAATGCCATGAGGGTCGCGTCCGTCGCCTGATCTCCCTGCATTCCTCCAAACCATGCCGTCAGTGCCTGATCCGTCCAATTCTTGGTCCCGGCGCGCTTCCCTTTCCCGTTCAGCGTCCGTCTCCTCCACCGTTAAAAGGGTCTTGCCTCGGTTACGATTGCCCGACACATGACCTGCTCCCACCACCGCTTGTCCCCCACCTCCCATCAGATTTATCCGCCGTTCACCAAATCCCGAACCGCGCGGAGTATCCTCTTCTTGCTTTGTCCTCGCTCGCTTCCCGCCATTAGACTGAACCGGTCCCGCCAATACCCGCTTCCCCAACACGCACCCTGCCTCTGCCGGCCTTGGATCAATCGGGTTTGCCGTCTGACTCTTGTGTCTTGTCCGCCCACCATCACCGTTGCTTCCACGCGCGCCCGTCCTTTCCTTTACTGCCACTACCCTTTCCAAATGCGCGCTCTCCGCCGTCAAAGAGGTCTGGCTCGGGTCGTGATTCTCCAACGTGTGGTCCATCTCTTCCGCCGCCGCGTGTAACTTCTTTGCAAGATCCGTCTGCCACTTGCCAATTCCCAGTCCGCACGGAGCATCCATTTCCCATTCCGTTGTCCTCGCCCGCTTCCTGTCAGTAGGCCGCACCGGTTCCATCGAGTCCCGCTTCCCCAACACGTTCTTAGCCCCCACTGGGGAAACCAATTCCGCGTTTGAATCCGCTTTCCGGTCCCTTTTTCCCGTCCGCCAACGGTCGTCATCCTCCCCATTTGCGCACATGCGGGGCGCAGAAGCGCTGGGGGACTGAATACTCTCCAGATAGGCCTTGAGGCCCCTTGCCACCTCCGCAAGTTTGCTAGCCCAAGAGATGGTTGCCGGTGGTGGGGCCGGAACATACTCTGCCCTGTAGTACTCCAGTTCCGCGTAGTCCACTTCTGCTTGCATCTGGGTCCCGTCGCACGCGCCTGCCTTGTAACCCAATTCCGCGGATGGCTTGAGATCGTCCTTCCAAAAGCAAGAACCGTGCTTCCCCCTTCTTGCCAGCATGTCCTCCTTCAGTTCCGGCCAATCCAGGTTCAGGTATCCTCCCATCTCCTCCACTTCCCGACGCGCTTCTGCGTCCTCAATGAACAGGACGACATGGCGCACATTCTCAAAATCCAAAACGCCTTCAGAGTCCGCGATTGTTTCATAACGTGAGATGAATCGCTCCACCTCCGCAATGTTGAGTCAAATATGCAGGTAAATCCATGGAGTAGCGCGGAAGCCGTTGGAGGAGGAAGGAAGAGAAGCGGCTGTTGGTAGCATCCGTGAGTACCTTTGAGAGACTTTGACAAAAGATTTTTCCCGGCCAGACCCCCAGATGTGGAAACTTTAGAGGTTATCCCTCACGAAGTTGCCGCAGGTTCAGGAGCTCTTGGGTCGAAGCGTCTGTAAGGATTAGATACCGAGCGTAAAGAGAAGTTTTTGAGAGCCTGAAGAGGAGAAAAGGAGATAAGAGGGGAGGGATTCTGTTTTCCTAAGTCCGCTCCCTTTTTCCGCTCCCCGCCTCCTGATGATACAATGGTAAGATGCCCCCCCCTACAACCCGGAGTTGAGGGGAAAGGTATTTGAGCCCTCCCCCTCAACCCTAACCTAAGTACAAGCACATGAACAACCCAACAACAATGAAGAAGGAAACCCTAGGCCCAAAAACCCTATCCCATATCCTAACCTGTACCCTGTCCGTATCCTATTCCGCTTGCTTGCCTGCCATTACACGCATCCGGTTTGTCCCCCGCGGCGCGGCCCTCCGCCGCGCGCTTCTCGAAGTTCACCGCAATTGCCTGTATCCGCCCAACACGCCGTCGTGAATTTCCTAGTCCCGTAGCCGGCCCGCGCTTGCGCGCGGCCGTCCACGGGTATAGCCCCGCAATTGCTCCGCCCTTTCCTTACCTAACTAACCGCCCAAGAACCTGATTGGCCCGGCTCCATCACTGGGTTGGACACCCAAGTGGGTCGCGGCCCGCCTCCCCTAGTCAGACCCGGCCCGTAGCTGCGTGCTTCGCCCTGCTGCGCCTTCTGCTGAGCCCGCAGCAGCCACTGCTGAGAACGCGCGCACCCCAACTGCTGAGCCCAACCTACCAGATGCTGAGCGCGCAGGCCGCGACGCAGTTCCCGATCCGAGGCTATATATTGACACCACAACGTGGATCTCAACCTCAACCTCACTCACACTCACTTCTCACGCGGACGCGGATCTCGGTCTTTCACTCACTTTCCACCCGGACGCGTGGACGCGGCCCTTTCTTTTCCTCGCGCAGCAATATGTATTTCTCCAAAGAACGCAGTACAAAAATAGGACAAGAAAAGTAGGTGGGAAAGGAGAGAAGGAAGGGGGTGGGGGTGTCTAAGCCATTTGCATCATTTCCTCCATGTCCGCCCTCGATGATGCCAGTAGGGCCCGGTAAGACGCCAAGAACTTGCGCCGGGATTCTGAGGATTGGGCTCCGGGGGTCGCCAGGAAGTTGCGGAGCATTGCGGTCAACCGTTCCGCGAAAGCCTCAAAGCCAGCCGCCGGGAGTGCCATCACGACCGGGATCTCCAGGATCTCGGGGGAGTTGAGGGAAGGCGGTGCCGGTGCTGGGACGGGGCTTGATCCAAACGAGCGAGGAGGTGATGAGGGGGTCCCCGGGGCATTGCGCGGAGGGCTCAGTCCATCTGGGGGCGATGACGGAACGATGATTGGGGACGGCGGAGGAGGGACCTCGGGGGTAGTGGGCCTCCCATCCAAGACCGCTGGTGACGCGGGCGGCGGTGGAGTACCTTGTGGAGCCGGTGTAGGTGCCGGAGGGGGAACCGGGGCTGCAGCAGCGCAACGCCGGAGAATCTCATCGAGTCGGGGGTCCCTCGCGCCTTCCCTCATCCAAACGCGGTCCGACCAGAATTGTAGGGCCCTCCGATAGTCGTCAACGGACAAGAAATCCTCCTTCCACGGCGGTCCCGCGCAGCGAAGGGGGGAAGCCGAGTTGGGACCCTCGCTTGGCGGAGGGCGGCGGGAAGGGGAGCCCGGCGGAGTCCACGAGTCCTCCAAGATGGTGTCGTTGTCCGAAACCACAAACGGGTTGGGACAAGCCCTTTTGCGCGGCCTGGGGCGGGAGCTCGGGGCATGCCATTGCTAAGCGAGCAGCGGCGATGGCCGCGACGGCAAGCGACACAGGCGCGTCGACCAGGAGCAATTGAGCACGCGTGCCCGTTCCGGGCGCAGAATTTGCAGGGGAGCATGACGGCGATGAGGGTGGGAGGGGAGTCGGTGGAGTGTGAGAAGAGGAGTGGGTAGGGAGGAGCAGGGTGCGGGTAGTCAAGGTGGCAATGGGAAGGGACCTCTGGGGACAGAACTCAAGTTGGGGGGGGGATGTGGTGTCATTATATAGCCTTGGGTCGGGGACTGCGTTGCGGCCTGCGCGCTCAGCATCTGGTAGGTTAGGCTCAGCAGTGGGGGTGCGCCGGTCCTCAGCAGTAGCCGCTGCGGGTTCAGCAGTAGCCGCTGCGGGCTCAGCAGTGGGCGCGGCGGGGATTGAGCACGCGACTGCGGGCCGGGCCTGACTAAGGGAGGCGGGCCGCGACCCGCTTGGATGTCCGACTCACGGATGGAGCTGGGCCGACCAGGTTCTCGGAATGGCTAGTCGGGGGGGAAAAAGCGGGGCAACAGCGGGGCTATATGCGTGGGCAGCCGCGCGCAAGCGCGGGCCGGCCACGGGACAGGAAATCCACGACTGCGCGTCGGGTGGATGGGCGCAAGCGCGGCGAACTTTGGGTATCGCGCGGCGGAGGGCCGCGCCACAAAAAGACGAACCGGATGCGCGTAATGGCAGGCAAGCCGGCGGGAATAGGGTATGGGTATGGGTTGGGGGATGGGTCGGGGTTCTGGGTCTAGGGTTCCTTCTTCATGGTTGCCAGTCTGTCTTTGTGCTTGTACTTAGGTTAGGGTTGAGGGGGAGGGCTCAAATACCTTTTCCCTTGACTCCGGGTTGTAGGGGGGATCTCTGGATCCATCCATCTCTATCTATCTATCTCTCTCTCTCTCTCTCTCTCTCTCTCCCTCTCGGAGAAAAGGAAAGGAAGCATTCTTGGTCTTACAGACGCTAGAACCATCAATCCCGTAACTAGGGACAACTTCGTGAGGGATAACCTCTAAAGTTTCCACACCGTCAGGCGCCTTGCATCCGTTTTGACAGGGAATACAATTTGCACCGGATCTGCTTTGCCTCGGCCCTCCATTCGTTCCATCCCAGCCAATTCCTCCCTTCCATCTCCTTCATTTCCTTCTTCTAATTCACCCGCTTCCTCTTTGTTCTCTCCACTTCCGTTTCCTCCATTTTCCTCTTCTCGTTCCGCTGCGTTTTCTTCTCCCTCCCTTGCTTCCTTGGTGATAACTCCTACCGGTTCTGCACCGGATATCTTGCCTTGCACCTTGGCATTCATCTGGGTCCCCGGGTTTTCAGTTGGCGGTCCCCAGTAAGGTGGTGGTGGTGGTGGTGTGTTACTAGTATATCTTTGAAAACAAGGCAACACTAGCAAAAAAGCAAACAATTAGTTACTATTTCAAGTTCATTAGTTATTCCTGATTAGTACTCACCAGGAAATCGCATCCCCAAGTATTTGATCTCCGGCAATGGTGTTATTTTGTAATTGACCCTTGCCGCAGACCTACAACTTTGCATCTCCCTCGATGATTCCAAAGGACCCTTGACGGTTGACTCAACATTTATAGGGAAGTTGCACGCCACGTTGCGAAGTCAACATTGCTCGCACTTGCCTCGGAGACCTTGGACGGAAGTACTGGGAATACAACGCTCATTGCGGCAAATACAGTTTTCGCAACGGCGGGATGACGATGACGACATTTTTTACAAAATTTACAAAAATCTATTGGGTAATGAATTAAGTAATGTATAAGGGTATACAGTGATAATTAAACAACTTGAGGTAGATGGGAAAAATTTAACTGAACGCTTGCAGGAGCTTGCGTCTTTATACCTGGGCAACTGTCACGCTTCGCACTTAAGGATTATTGTCTTCACCACTTTGACTTGTCCTCTCCTCAGTACCATCTACCTCATTCTAAAAGCGTGACACAAATAAAAGCACAACATCAATGGTGCAATCTGCTAATTCCTCTGGCTTGCGCTGACCTTCCAATCTTGGCGACCAACTCAGTATATACTTGCAAACTTTGCAGTTAACTCCATACCAGTCAACCATCCATTATGAGATCCAATCTCCTTCCCTGGCAAATCAACAGCCTCTGACTTCCATCTTTGGTCATGCATTGGTTGTTAGTTTGCATCTACGTCTAACCAAGCCATCACTACTGTATAGTTCACAATTGGACTAGTCCCTACCCTGCATACACTATTACCTCTCATTTGCATTACCTTCAACGTCACTTGCTCCTATCCCAATTGGTCATGCAATTGTACGCTCAGATTCTATTTTCTTGCACTTACGCTAAGACCTTGGATCCATACCACTGCTTCATTTCCTATTCCGTTCCTGTTATTCATTGCCTCACCGCTTCACCTGTAGTTAGCTCATCACCAGGTTGTATCTAGTCACTTTGGATTACCTTATAAGGGCTATCCCCTTGCCTGATCATTGTCTCCTCAGTTAGTTAATTTCATACGTTCTTGCATTTTGCTGCAACCTAGTTATCACATCGGACTCAGGTTGAGTTTCCTTCTTTGGAAAAAATTCCATTCATCTTGCCGTTTGTTGAGTGGCATAACCAAGTTTGCACTTTGCAACTGGGTCTTGCTATTTGCACTTGCCCTCGCACTTGGTATTCCTTTGCGCTCACAATCATCTAAGAGTTGCCCTATAGTACGTGGGGTGATCGTGTGACAATATTCCCAAATGACAGATTATTCTCATAAACTTCTGGATTTCAGGACTTATTGGTATCTGGTGGAAACCTTTAAGCATATCCATAGTAGTGATGTACTTAGCCTTGGACAATTTATGCAAAGCATGATCAATCCAGGGTATAGGATAATAATCTGCTTGAGTGTAATTGTTGAGCATTCTGAAGTCTCCTACCATTCTTGACTTGTCATTATGCCAAGCTATGATTACAGGTGTGGTGACATCTACCTGTTCATTATTTCCTACTTTCCTTAATACTTGTAAGTCTATCAGTTCTTGGATATGTTCCTCAAGAGCTTTTCTAGACATAGGAATAGACGGATAGGCTGGCCTTCTTAAGTTAGGAGGATAAGGAGGCTTAATGGTCAATGTTAATAACATATCATGTCCTTTAATATCACCAATAGGATGATCTTTAGTACAAAAAGCATTCTGGTTCTCAAAGCAGACTTTTAATATATCTTTCTTCTGTTCCTCATAAAGTTTTGTATTCAGAGCTGCTTGAGGGAAATATTCTTGGTCAAAGACTTCCAAATGCTTCTGGTAAGTAGAGGAGGGGAAATTAGACTGAATAGTGCATATCTTAAACTTCTTATCCCAATTACCTCCTATTGTGAAGTATCTTCCTATACTCTGGAACACGTCTATACCATATAGAAATAAGGCATCATTACCCAGTATCAGGTAGTCACATAGTCCGTTGAGCAATACTACAAACTCCACTTGTATTCTCAAAGATCGTTTTGTGTGAGGTAGTATTATAGGAGCTGTCCATACTCCAATAGCTTTCATAGTAGAGTTTCAAGAACTGAACTTGGCATTTGGGACAGGTAAAAGGTGTTCTCTCCACTTGGGGTCCCATTTGTTTAAGAATTCAGCACAGACACATGAGCAAAAGGCTCCACTATCCAGTAATAACCTTATAGGTCTGTTTTTATACAACCCAGATGCATAGCACGTTTGGCCAGTGGTATAACTTTTCCCACTCATAGGTTTAACTGTTAATGTTTTGACATCCATAATATGTCTAGGAACTATAGTAGGATCCCATTGTTGGGGCAGGCTAGAATCCCCATGGATGTTATTGATCTCTGCAGAAGTACCTATATATCCTTTTATAACATTAACCGGGTTGGTCAAGATCAATTCACATTCAGAAAGAGATCCTTCAGTATCATCTATGTCTTCATAGTTCTGATTCTCTTCAACCTCCTGGTCTCCTTCCAAGACTGCTATCTTCCTTATTGGTAATGCAGAGTCTTGTCTCATATGCCCAGTCTTGTTACAATTCCAAAAAGTTGCAGGCGTCCTCTCTTTCTCCCTATTCTCATTAGGTTTCTTATTGTCAGAGGCATTTATCAGAGGAGGTTGTTCTCTGGTTTTGTTGATGGTATAGATCTCTTTGGGTCTGGAAGGGGCTTTCTTGTCCAACCCATTCATGTCTATTACTTCTTCTAACACATTGATTAGAGTAGGCAAGTCTGCATCCATAATCATCCTACATCTTACGCTATGGTTAAGATTTCCAGGACACAGGTTAAGGAGTCTTTCATTTACTTCTTCTTTATCAGCATCTGGATAGAAGCAATCCAATCATTTCTTTTGTTCCAAGCACCATTTGTGAGGTTTGTCCTTGGAGGGGTCAAATGAGGAATTTTTGAAATTTTTCATCATTTTCCTTTTCCACATTCTAGAACCAAATTGTTCTTTGATCAGAAGTTTTCAAGAATTCCATGGTAAGGATCCTACTTCTTCTCTCTTACTGATAAACCAGTCCAATGCTACTCCTTCAAATAGTCTGGGTAACCGGACTACAGCTATAGCTTCTTGTAGGTCATAAGTGTTAATGGTGTAATCAATAAATTTAATAAAATTTATATGATTGTATTTTCCTTCTCCGGAGAACTTGGGCCATTCAGAAATAGGGGGTGAAAGTTTGAGTGCTTTCTCCATCTCAGGAGTAGGACTAGGCCTAAAGGTGTCACTCCTATGCATTCCTAATAAGGGTGGTGCATAAGGAGTAGTGGTTTGTCTGGGAGGCTTTGGTTCCTCTATAGTACTCCCCAAGGGGTTGGTCAGACAGACTTTTAAGTCTCTAAGATAATTTTTGATCAGATTAAGTTGCAGGTCCACTTTTTTATTGAGCACATCCAATTTTTCACTAAGGAATAGAATAGAACTGTTAGTGGTGGTTGCCAATTCTTCTTTTAAGGGGTGGAAAGACATAATAAAATCTTCTTGTATTCAAGATAACATATTCTAAATTTTTTGAGTCTTTTTGATCCTACCTTGATTAATTTTCTCCAATAACTGCTCTTTGTGTTCTTTAATCTCTTCCATTCCTACCTTCTTTGTTTGGTTATTAATCAATTTGGCTACTACTGAGGTTAATTTATCCATTTGGGTGTAAACCCCGTCCAAATCTTCACAAAGAATTTTTAAATTATGACGCATATCATTAGAAAAGGAAGTAATTACATCAGAGGTTTGTTTGGGCTCAGAATGAGAGGCTAATTGTTGTAAACCTTTTTCCACTTTTGAGCTAGTGATATTATCTGGTCCCAGTCTTTCTTTCCCTTTGGCTTGGGATGGGAAGAGGATCTCTTCTTTCCTGATCCTTTGCCTTTCAGTTGGGCTAATTGATCCCATGGATTCCACTTTTTTAAGTAGGATTCTACCTCTTTCCTTGGAATCATTTTCTGAAGAGCTATCTGGGTGGCTTTTGCCTGGGAGATTATCTTTTTCATGGATACCATGTCCTCCTTGGCTTGGGCTTCTTTGAATTCTTCCCAATATTTCACGTGCTCTTTGACTAGGTCTTTGATACTGGCCTCCTTGGCCAGATTCTGCTGGGGTGGCTGCAGGGAATCTTCTTGTAAAGGAGGGTGGCTTGATTCTGCTTTTTTCTCCGGCTCTGGGTTGGGAGAGGGCAGAACTGGTTGGTTCTGCTCCTTGTTCATCAAAATTTGGTTCACGGGTTCTAGTCCCTTCATTTTTGTCCTTACTGGTGGTCTCACGGTTAATGAGAGCTGTTGGAAAAGATCCATAGGAGGGAATTCTTCCTGAGGCTCTTGTGTTATGTCTAATCATTTTCAGAATAATATGTTTATAATTGTTTTACAGAAAAAATCTGTAAAAATAATTTTTATTTCAAAACTCACTTAAATTGATATTCAAAGGTACTAAGACCTGGTTGGGGTTAAATTGATCTCTAGTGGGTAATCCTACGGGGTCTTGGTGGGTTCCAATGAGGTCTTCACCCTTCCAATCAATATTTTCAGGGCGTCCGGAGATGTCTGGGACTTCCTGATCTAATAGATCCACTTCAGTGGCGGTGGTTTCTGGTACAGGAGGGTTCACTGATAAAAAAGGTGTATTTTATTGGTTTAATAAAATATGTTAATATTATTTTCTTTTGAAAAAATATGGTAATTCAAGTTGTGTACTTACTTTTATATTTCAAAAAGTAATTTATACGGTATTTTTTCCAAGCTTTATGTTTTCTTAATAGAGCCTGAAAGTTGATACTCCTTTCAAGATCTTCTTGTTCAAGGATTTTATCTAAGTGTTTGCGTGCAGAAGAAATATTAAGTTGCTCAGCTTGAGTTAAAGCTTTCCAACCAGTAGGTTTATAATTTTTAATATATTCTTCTTTTATTATCTTTAAAAGATTTAGATAATAGATTATTAATTCTGCATTGGTTTTTAAATCCACTGCAAAAGAATTTAATAATAAATCACGGTTATAAAGTCAGATAAATTTATCTTTGATTTTATTTTTTTGTGAAAATTTCTGGTGCACGGTATTAAATATAATAAAATGGAATATTTCATGGTCAGACCCCCAATTTTCAGTCTCCTGGATTCCAAGACCCTTGCTATCCTTTAGCTAGCAGAGGTGATAGAGTAAATAATAAATATATCATTTAATAAATGCAGCAAAAATCTGTAGAATACGTGGATTAAGCTTATTGCAAGGTTAAATGGTTTGGTTATTGTTTATTGTTTCAAATCAAAATTGATTATTAAATATTTATAGAGGGGCCACAATTTTATTGGGGATCTTTAACACCTCTCTTCAGGGATTTCAGTATGAAAACACGTAGTCCTGGTTACTTTGGGTCCTTTAGTTTAAAGATTATTATACCCAAAGATGATATGTATATAAAATACACAATGGAGTGGTAGGGCCTTGTAGCCAAGCTACCACGACAGAGAAAGGATAATAAGACTCACTGGTATATTATTAAATCCTTTGGGTATCTGTTTGGGACGTGTACTGATGGGTTAAACCTGTATACTGGGGTTATAAGGTTGTTCAGCAGTTTTAATTGATAAAAACAGGTTTGAAGACGGATATTACTGATCAGACATTGCCATAAATTAATTACTTATCTCTTATAATTATTTTATTAACTTGGCACAGCGTCTGGATATGAATATTACTGGGTCTCCATCCATCAACATCCTCAAAAGAGCTCTGTATTTATAGCTTTTGGAGTCCCACTATGGTCCTTCTGAGGGTTGTAGGTGCTCAAAGGGACAGACACTAAGGCTAGCAGGGTAACCAGGGGTAGCCTGTCATGTGTTCTTGGTGCTATAGCCCGGGTAGCATCTAATTCCTTAGGGTATGGGAATTATTCTACCTTATAATGGACATTAGGAGGTGTGAATAACACTAATCTGTCCTATTTATGTATTATTTAATAAATTATCCTTAGTATATGTTCCCAGTAATCTAATAATTATATTATTAGACATCTCTACGGACATTTTGATGTCAGGTAAGTTCTCAATATGTATTATATAACTGGAGTAAAAGTCATAATATTGATTTTACTCTTTATTTTCGAGTTCCAGTTGATTTTTTAAGATAATTACTTAGAAATATAAGTCATTAGAATTCATGTAATATAATTACATCATTATCCTCCTTATTATTTCACAAAGATATTGATGTATAGCAATTCTCATAAAAGTATATTAAAGTATTTTAATATATTTTTTGAAGTTTTCATTGTCTTATTTTCGAAATTCTTGGTACTTTGCATTATATTAAATAAAAAATACGTGTAAGGATTATTTATGTATTTTTATATAATATTATGTATGTTTAGACAGTCTACAATCCACGGAAACCTTTATTACATATGTAGAAAGTTCCCATGTATGTTGTAGCCTGTTTACGTGGTACCTGAGCCGCCTGTCACTCTGTCAGCCTGTAGTCCCGCGGCTGCGTACTTGTCAGAGGCCCGGGGCTGCATACACGACCTTGACGGGTTGACACGGCTGTATCTCAGCTGCGCGCGGGTGCTTTGGCTGCCGCGGCTGCGTGCCGGAATTGTGAAAAAACACATTTCCGCCCATAACTCCTAAAATATACACAACACCTCAATTCTGACTGAATTTAGTTTTTAAACCTATAGGTGACAATGTATGTGACATATTTAATTGGCCAAAAAGCTCAATACTGGAGCCGTAGTATTTTGGTTCTTTTTTCCTTAATTATTTAAAAATATAAGGAGTTGGATTTCAAGGGTGGGGTCAGTGAGTGACCCTACCTAATTTTTCCTGGAGAATCAATTTCTGTAATAATATTCATGGTTTTCCTAATCCTTGTTAGGTTAGTTGTATTATTATTATTTTTATGTTATTTTTGTTACTTCTGCAGCTTGCTCTGCAATAGTAGCAAGCTGACACGCGGCGGCTGTAACCCCTCCAGCCACAACTCCTGAGATCCTGAAGATTCCCCAGGTTCCATCTCTCCCCTTGGCAAGGTTTGACACAATGGTAAACAACGTGGAAAAACTCCTCCGGCAGTTCCTATTGGTTCCTTATGCGCACACCACCAATGCGCAATCCAAGGTCCTGGCCGCTTTCCAATCCCTAGCTGTGGGGGCTTGCGCGCACGCGGAGGATGTGATGAGGACTTGGCTGGCTTAGGCTGATCACCCCCCCTTTCTTCCTTCTTCCCTCTATTCCATTTTTTATTCTTCCCTGCGCACATTCGCAAAGACATGGACTTTTTCCGTGTCATCTTGAGTATCTTTTTGGCTTTGTGAGAACTGTGAGAGAAATCAGAGCCATGCTCAAGATCTGCAAGAGTGAGCGGATCCGCGCCACTGAGAGTATCGGGTGAGAGTAAGAACATCCGCGCACAAGATCTGCGCTTTTGAGAGCAACCTGCAAGAGTGAGGGATCCGTGAGAGTGAGAAGTATCTGCTCAAGGTACCTGGACCTCCCCAGAAAAACTGCCACACAGTTCCCCGTACCCATCTACAGAACAGAGAGAGTACAAAGAACACCAACATTCCACACAAATACATGAGAGATAGAAAGAAGAAGAATCCACCCAAGCCCATCTGCCCCAACCCACCCGCACCTTCCACCTATAAGATAACAAAGAAAACTTAAAAAGATTCTTTTTTTTGAAAAAAAAATGCCAACCCGTTACAAAGCCTGTGCCTTTGCTCTTTCACCCACATCCTTTCTCCGCAATGCGCTTTCCTAGTTCCCTGAATTATCCATTGGAAATTGCTCATGCGTTTTTCTTCCAGAATGCGGGGCTTGTCCTTGCGTCCGCAGACCCAGCTTTGCGCCATGCCCGCACCTAAAAGAAACCAGAGAGATAGAAAGAAAAATAATCCACCACAGCCCATTTGAACCTCCCATCTATAAGATAACCAAGAAAACTTGAAAAGATTTTTTTTTACACCAACCCATTTCCAAGCCTAACCCTTGCTCTTTGACCCACATCTGTACTTCCCAACGCGCTTTCCTAGTTCCCTGAATCATCCACTGGAAATTGTCCATGCATTTGCATCCGGATGCAGGGCTTGTCCTTGCCTCTTCAGAGCCAGCTTTGCACTGTGCCAGAACCTAAAAGAAACCGTCCATAGCCAGAAATAATCCCAGAATCCAATCAAGAGAGAAGGGAATAAGAAAACAAAAATTCTGGGGTGTCTAGTTATTCCTTCTTTGGACCAGCTAGAGCACCCCCTCATCAAATACAATCATATTGCCTAATCATCCAACCTTTCCCCCCAACTTGGCTGCTGTCCCCAGCGGTCTGCAGTTGTTTACTCCGCCGGATGCAAGGCGCGCGCAGGCTCATCATCAGAGGAAGGATCCGCGTTACCATCCCCCTTGCTATTCAAACCAGCCATAAGTCCTCCAGAAACCACGCTTCCCGCGCTTCTTCCCTACTTCCCACCTGCTCCTTGCTAGTCAAATCCTGCATCCACTTCCCCAACCCTTGATTGAAGATCTTGGTTTTGAATCGCCCACCAGACCAATCTTCCACCGTCAATGCTTCTTTCCCCATCCCCAGATCAAAAGTCATTTGTGCTTGAAACCCAAAAATGAATGGCTGTCCTAAAATAGCCTCCCCAAAATCCACAAATAGAAAAGAAAATGGTTTACAGAACCTTGCAACCTCAACCTCTTCCTCCTCCATAACCCCATCCACGCGAAATGCCCCACCATTAAGCGCGAAAAGCCCCATTGCGCATTTCTGCCAAACCAATCCCATTTCATCAACCAATCTAGACGGGAGGAGGTTCACCATAGAACCTCTATCCACCAGCGCCAACACCTTTCTTCCAGAAATCTTCATAAAAACGTAAGCCAGTGGAGTTGAAACTTATTTCATCCCTGCTAGCTTGTGCTCCGTGTCATCCCAAGCCAAGTTAACCCGTTTCACTGTTGGAGGGATCCTATTGTGCCCGCAATCCTTCAGCGCTTGAACCATCTCATATACCACAACCAGCAACACCGCCGCGAACTCCTTCAAGTTCAAGGGAATAGTTGTTTCCTTCCCCATCACCCTGCGCACAATTTCTACTGCCTTCTTCTTCCCCACCAGATTCACCCGCGGTCCATCCGTTTACACAAAGCGCACAACCAGCTTAGGAGCTGCCATTTTTAACCATTCCTTGTCATCCATGTCCATCCTTTCCACCGCAGCAAACTCCTCCATTGATAAAACCCTCACTTCCACTTCCACACGCAGTGGTTGCCATACCCCCGGACCAGTGACAATACCCAGCAAATCTTGAGCGCTTACAGCCAATTCTTTTCCATGCACACGCACTTGCTCCATGGTGGTCGGATTCCCAGGTTTGGAGGAGATGCGCTTGCCTGTTGGGAACATGAATCCCATTCCCACAGGTCAAACCAATCCCGCCTTGAGGTCCTTTGTCATGTTATTGCACCCCAACTGCCAATTCCCCTTTTCCCCGCAGTAATTGCATAACTGCAACATGAGAGGATTCAAAGACGGAAGTGCTCCCCCATGGTGAGGAGGCAGATTGCGCAACCCAGACAACAATGAACTCAGAAAGATCCTTAGATCCTTCATCAATTCCGTCATTTTTCTAACCTCTGGGCTTGTTGTTGGAGGGTTTGCCTGAGCGTGTTCCGTTTTTGAGGGGCAGGTGACTGGAGCTTGCATTGGTGCTGCTGGGGTGTGAGAAGCGGAATTCTGTGGCCCCTTTGGGAACAATCTTGCCATTTCCTCCATCAGTTCCTCCAACTCCAGCTTGCTTTCCACCGTGCAAAAAATGAGAAGGATTTCCGGAAGGAGTGCAATGCTACCATCCAACAACCTCTTCACCAAGTTGTTGTTGTACAGGTTCAGCTGCACCCGCCGGCAGAGTGGGGGACTAAGTCCTCCCAAAAAGACCCTCTTCATTGCACTTGTTTGTCCCAATATTACCTTTTTCTTTTCCAGGTAGAAATAGATTGAATAAAACATTGCTACATAATCCCCCAATTGCGCCTGCATTGGGTCTCTGCAATTTGCGCTTGCTTCCGCTGCGGCTTGCTCAAAGTTGCTTTCCCAAAACAGAGGTTTTATCCTTCCCCACCGCGCCAAGATTTCCACCTTCAGTTTTGGCCAATTGAGTTCCTCATACCACACCATCTCCTCCACATCCCAAAGCTTCTCTTTGTCCGCGATGAAGAGGACAACAAGCCAAGCCTTATCCAAACCCATTGCACCTTCCGCGTTGGCAATTCCTTTTTATTGCGCAAGAAATTG
Organism: Puccinia polysora; assembly: GCA_025617555.3. Classification (NCBI taxonomy): domain Eukaryota; kingdom Fungi; phylum Basidiomycota; class Pucciniomycetes; order Pucciniales; family Pucciniaceae; genus Puccinia; species Puccinia polysora. The sequence continues at coordinate 4,731,647 of CM062644.1, forward strand.
CTCAACATCCTCCGTGTTGAACAGGATGTGAGGATAGTCCTGCGACCTGATGCAAATGGACTTTTCATTGGCACCATTGTTGGAACGAGAGACAGCGTATCCAGTGTAAGACTCCAAACGGTGCTAGGCCATGGCAGTTCTGCGGAGGGGAAAGGTGCTGTTTAGGCTGCCCTCCTGAGTGTTACAAAAATATTTAAATGTAACCAAGATCAAGGTCCAGAACCTGGTAAATGAGGAATCAAGGAGTAGAGGATAAGGATGGCAATAGTTTGGTAGCAACGGAACAGCACTATCTGAGACAAGATTATGCAGGGAAAAACTTGAACAAAAGAATTTAAAGTCCCCTTAGAGTTCAAAGAAAAAAAGCTGTTGTATTTAAACAACGCCCACATGCTAATAACTCTGGTTGTCAGCAGAAGATTGGGGATGATCAACTCAAACCCAAGCAACCTCCAGGTTCTCAATGAACCTGCCCAACTCTCCGCAACCAAGCGCTTGAAGGGTACCAGATAACTGTGGGTGGCTGTACAGGACAAAGCACAATGTTTTAAGAAGCTCTCAAGCAAACAGTAACTGATTTGAAGCAAGGATAACCTCAACACTTCTCAAGGGACTCAAGAGTAAGCTGGCAGAATGCAACTCCAAAGAAGCTAAGGGGAGGTATAACACTCCAGGTCTTAAGCTTAATAAGACCTCTTCAATCAATTGTGATTGGCTCCAGAAAGGTGATCAGGGATCAGGACCAGTATGGTCAGAGAAAGGGATCAAGGAGTGGTATAACACACTCAAAAAATTCCAACAGACAGAATTTTTCTTCAACCAGCAAGGCTATTGGTTGGTGATAAGGATCAGGGATCAAAGGTTGAGTATTGAGGCTCAAGGATCAAAGGTGTGCTGATTTCGTGCTGGATCATTCCATACTCCAATTTGCTGATGATGATCAAAAAGGCAGGGGAGAGCCCCTCCTTATATGGGCAGGAGGCCCTGTTAGACTATGTACAACGGATTCTACAAATAGAGCGGAAAGGGGAAGACAACCATGTGGTCACTCGCGTCCGTCTGTGGATGGGCGCGCGCAACAATACCAGAGTCACCCACCCCTCGTCCAAAGGCGGACGGAGTGGGAAAGAGAAATGAACCAAACCGCCGCGGATGTCCGCGGGCGGTAGTTGGCACCCTTCACCCCTTCCGAAGACGGAAGCGGGTGGGAGAGCCCCAGGAAAGGTGACAGATGAAGTCCATGAGAGCGCAGATGGGCGGATAGGAGATCAGCTTGAGACGGTTGAGTAAATCCTGACAGGCTTGAGATTCATGACTGAGAGATGAAGTGAGATGGGAGTTTTTACGGATCCAAGGATTTGCCAAATGCTTGGAGGTGCGGTCGGGATGGATCGGGTAAATCATGGATGAGCGCCGCGCGACGGTAGCAATGAGGAGATTGGGACGCTCGACGACAAAGATGAGGACGCGCAACAAAAAAGATGAGGAGCCGCTATTACAACGGCGGAGATGACAAGCAACAGGCAACGGAAACTATGATGAGCAACGCGGATAAAGGACACGCAAAGCGCGCGGATAAAGGAAGCGCGGCGCGCGCGGTGGGGCGCGCGACGCGCGCCAATAAAGGACGGTTCGGATGAGCCTGAGGATAAGTTGTTTGGCCGGATGGTACATTTGCGCAACAGTTTATGGATTGAGGTATTAAGGCGGCCAGGGTGTCCAGGATGGGGCACCACACCGGCCCCTGACGTGGGTTGCTTCCAAGAAACCAGAGGAGGAGGAGGAGGAAGAGGTGTGGGGGTAATTTTAGATGACCCCTTGATGGTTGATGAGTGGTACTGGGACATTGGGCTTTTTAGTTTCAAGAGACAAGGAAAAAAAGATTACTTCTGGGCCAGACCCCCAGATGTGGAATACAGAAGAGTACTTCTCCTTTAATAGTTACAAGTTTGGAATTTATTGATCCCTTGCGTCTGTAAAAATTGAGTGCAACTGTTCACCCTTTGACTGAGAGATAGAGAATTCAGAGTAAAGATTGTTCCAAAAAGCTATGACTCCAATGATCCTCCGTGTTCCAATCCTCCATGATATCCGGGTTGAGGGTGCCGCTTAAGTAGCCTACCACTCAACCCTAACCTAAGTAAAACCAGAAACAAGCATGAATAATGAAATACAACCCCTAAGCACAGAACCCTAGCCTAAACCCTATCCTTCTCATACCATAATCCACAACCCATATCCCATATCCCATATCCCATATCCATTGCTATTATCTGCCTGCAATTACGTCCACCCGGTTTGTCTTTCTCATGGCACTGCCTTGCACTGCGCCCAACTTGGAGCCCCCCTGCATGTCTCTATCCGCCCAACACGCCATTCCATATATCCAAGATATATCCCCCCAACCGGTATCCACGTCTTGCAACGCGCAATCCGTGGGCAATCCTTCCAATCTGATCCAATCCGTCCATCCGGCTTCTCCAAATGCTGAGCCCAATTCAACTGCTGCTGAGCCCGCAGCGCAACTTGCTGCGGCGAAGCCGCACCCATTTCTGAGCTCATTTCCCCTGCTGATCCTGCTGCTACTTGTGAGCGCGCACCTTGCAGCCTATTCCAACTGTAGTCTGTAAAAGACCACCACTCCATTTTGTTTGGAGGGGAATGGAGGAAGGCACCTTTGAAATAAAATTGAGTGAACGTCATCTTCTCTTTCAGACCGTACAGAATAGCAATACGCAATGAACCAAGTTTTCCCATAGGCACCCAAGTTTTGTTGTAGTCAATTCCCAGGACTTGATCAAACCCTTGAACACAAAATCTTGCTTTGTATTTCACAGGTTCCCCGTGAAAATTTTCTTTCACTTTGAAGACCCACGTTGTGTTTAGAATGTTTTCAGATGTTCAATAGTACTCTTCCCATAATTCCTGAGATTCAATAGATTCTAGTTCCTCTTCCAAAGATTTCTCCCACTTGGGCCATTCTGGACACTCCTGTGCATCCTTTTATGAAGGAGGTTTGTTATAGTGATGAAAACCATCACGTTGGGGTTTTCGCATTTTTTGTTTTGGTTGTTGGTAGGCCGCTTGATTAGTGGTTACAGGAGAAGGAATTCAAGGAGGTTCTGGTTGAGGAGAGACCAAGGATTCAGAGTTGAGAGAGGCAGAGTCATCACAATTTGAGTCAGATTCCGGAGAGTTGCTATCAGGATCTCTAGCCAGGACTTGTTTGTTGGGTGAGGAGAAGTCTGACTTTTCAGAGTCTTGATAAGCTTGAGAGAAGAAGTCCATTAAAGATGGTTCAAGGAGAGGGAAGTTGGTTGTGTGAGTTTTGAGGAAGGTGACGTGCTTAGTTTCAAGAATAGAACCCAATGAGTTAAGGACAAGGTAATTGTGAAAAGTGGGACTGAAACAAACTAGTATTCCATTGTGCCCTTTCTTATCAAACTTCCATCCTTTTTGAGTGTGGTTTGCCAGGTAAAGCAGAGGATATCCATTGGGTCTCAGGTAGTTAGCAGGGAGATTCTTACTAAATATAAGCTCCCAAGGAGAAAGTTTTTTGCCTTCTCTTGGTATTTGATTGAGCATGAAGCAACAGCTTCTTGTGAAAACCTGCCAGTAGTTTTTGGTCATCAAGACAAGGAAAAGGTAGACTGGGCCAACTCCACAATAGTTTGATTTGCTCTTTCAGCTTTGCCTTTGTTTTGAGAATGGTAAGGTTCAGAGGTGAGTAACTTAATGTGTTTTGCTTTGGAAAATTCTTTAAGCGTGATGTTTGTAAATTCAGTGCCTTTGTCTGAGTAGATTTCTGAGGGATAGTATTTGATTGTCTTGCATTTTATTTCAAGTATATTGGTGATTGTTTTGGGGTTTTTGTCCTTGGAGTGTAAGGGAAAAGCAGAAAGGTAGCCAGAGTAGTTGTTGACCAGAGTCAATATGTAGCAATGCCCAGACTTTGATTGGTGAGTAATGGGTCCAACCAAGTCAAGGTGAATTTGTTCAAGAGGGAGATTGGATTTAGTGGAAAAGGCTGGGAAAGATTGTTGTGTGATTTTGCTTTGGGCACACCCATTGCATTGAAATTGAGTTAGTTTGTTTCTAGGGAAATGATCCTTTAAGATTTTTCAGAGAATAGAGATTGAGGCGTGGCCATACATCTTTTGGATGTCCATCAGGGATTGAGATGCATTATTTGGATTGTTGGCAGATTGATTGAGATGATTTACTACATTATTTAAACCCTTTGTCCATGGTTTCTTGATCACAAAGGGATTATCACAAATCAATACGTTGAGGACAGTTGTCCCATTCTTGGTGATAGATAATTTGTCTTGATTTTAAGTTAGGCAGCAGCCCTTCTTGGCAAGAAGACCAGGGCTGAAGAGATCAACAACAATGTTGGGTATTTAAAAGCAATCCTCTAGGTGATGACCAAGTCTTTCCATTCAAGCCTCACCGTGCCCGTTCCAAGGATTTTGAGAATAGCTTTGAGCTTTCCTTTCTTAAACACTTCATGTTCCTCTTGCATTTTGATAGTGGTGAAGTATTTGAGATAATTAAATACATTCATGTTTGCCCAAGAGTCCAGGAGGAGGTTTGGAGTATTTTCAGCATTAATCCAGAGTTTCAGGAGAGCAACTTAGTTGATGGTTGATTGTTGTTTCTTATCTTTTTTTTCCATTTTGTTTGTTGTTCAATCCACCAACTGGGGGCAATTTTAGGGTGTAGGTGGAAACCTGAGGACTCAGGATGGGAATCATTGGGGTTGTGGTAGCCTTTTTTACATCACATTCTAACCTTCTTATCTTGTTTTGCTGTTTGAGGCCTTGTTATCACCAGATAGATATGAGATGTGTTTTTGGACATTTTCTTTTGTGCCTTACCTTTGTTATTATATTGGACTAGGTGATTGAAGACTACGTTGATTTTTATTAATTTCTCCACAGGCATGATTTTCTGTTTGAGATTCTTGAGAACAGACAGAAATTTAAAGAGGACTAGGTAGGCAAGTATATTGTTGGGAAACTCTATACCCAAATCATTCATTCTAGTGAGGGCCTTTTTTGTATCAGTTACAAAACCATCAATGGTGTTTTGGTTGAATAAAATGTGGAGGAAGTGATTGAATATTCTAGCGCAGTCGGCCTTCTTGGACAAAGCAAATCAACAAGTTATTTCCACCCAGAGTGATTGTGACAAGTTGAAGTTGGTTGAAATGTCTACATTGGCATGCTTTGTGCTATCAGGCTTGGAATGGAGATAAGCCCTGATTTCTTGGTCCTTTTTGACAGAAATTTGTACAGTATTCCTTGTAATAGTGTCTATGATGTCCTTAAGATCAAAAAGCATAATCATCTTGTCTCTCCATATGGAGTAGTTTTTGTTGTTGAGAAGGGGTATGGCATGAATGGCAGCCTTTAAGGCCACTTTGTGGAAGTATTCAGTTGCTCCTGTTGGTTTGTTCATCTTGCAGATTTTGAGAGTTTTTGGTGAGGTTTTCTCTTTTAACCATGATAACATTTCAGTCTTTGAGGCAGAGGACTAAAACCAACAGATTAAATTTGATGGTGTGGTGTCAATTTATAGACACGGATAGGGAACTGCGTTGCGGCTGCGCACTCAGCATTGGAGGAAAGCGGGCTCAGCATTAGGGTATGCGGAGTGCTCAGCAGCGGCAGCTGCTGGATCAGCAGCTGCCGCTGTTTGGCTCCGCACCTAGTGGATGGGTTGGCTCAGCATTGAATGCGGCGTGGGGGGCAATCCGCCCCAGAGATTGGATTCGGAGGGTAGTGCGCTTGACTAGGTTTGCGGGAGCGCCGGTTTGGATACGTAGGGGCAGAGAAATCTGCGGGCTGTAAAGGAACAGATGGAGCGTGAGTGCAAGCGCGCGGATCATGCCGGATATTACCAAACACCCACGACGGGCGCGGACACACGGATATGGACAGGCACGGGGGGCTCCAAGTAGGGCGCGGTGCAAGGACCGTGTCATGAGAAGGACAAACCGGATGGACGGAATGGCGTACGGAAGACAGGGGGAGTTTGGTATGGAGGTGGGGAGAGGAGGCTAGGGTTTCTGTTTTGGGATTGTTTTCTGTTTTGTTGTCATACTGTTATTTGCGCGTGTACTTAGGTTAGGGTTGAGAGGGAGGACTTATCCTCACTCTCAACTCCGGGTTAGGAGGAGGAGGGCATGGAAAGGGAATCAGACCATCACATCATTGGATTGGATTACTCATCTCACCAGGAGATTAAAGGAACTCATACCGGATACACATCCAGGTGAAAAGTTCTTAGGATCAAAGGATTTGCAATTTCAGTCTCTTTCTACTTTTCTTTATCTTTTTATCTCCTTATTTCTATCTCTCATTTCAAGTGCAACTCCAGGCATCCCCATCTCCTTTCAAACGCAGGGAACCGTTAACATCCGAACCTTGGGACAGTTATAGGGGGATAACCTTTATTCTTTCCACATCTGGGGGTCTGGCCGGGAAGTAACCTTTGGTTTCTTGTCTTTTGAAGGTAACTGGGCGCGATGTCTTATCCATACCTCCCTACAGTCGCTCCTTCTTCTTCTTCTTCTTCTCCTTCTGTCTCCAGGTCTGCTACTCCGACCCCACTCTTGTCTTCCATCCCTCCTCCTCCCCCTCCCTCACTTGACCCAGGACGAGCTACGCCGTTCCCCCATCGGTCTCCAGTGACCATGAAACCACTCGTCCGGTTTGCATCAGGCCGCGCAACTACCCTTACATCCGATTCAAAACCACGGATGTGGAGCGATTCATCTTGAGATACAAAGGAATCGCAGATGCGGAAGGTGCGTTGGACGCCAATAAGGCCCCGATTGTTGTCCTGTTCATTATGGACAACAAGAAGCTCCGGGATGTGGAGGAAATGGAAGGCTACAAGAATCAAGATTGGCCAAAACTGAAGGCAGAGATCCTAATGCGGTGGGGAAGGCGCGAACCTCAATTCCGGGAAAGCAATTTTGACCGCGTGGCCTCGGAGGCAAGCGCGCACGGAGGAGTCAGAACTCAGGTGGAGCTGGCGGAGTACACCTTGACATTGGATTGGATCTATTGGTACTTTTCAAGGAACGAGGTGGTGGCGGGAAAGACGGGGGCCATGAAACGCGCGTTCCTGGGCAGTTTAGGCGCTCAACTCCGGGCAAGGGTGCAGCGGCATCTTTACAATCACAACTTGGTAAAGCGGTCATTGGACGGGAGCATTGCGCTCCTTCCGGAGCTGGCTGTCATTCACCAGGCTGTGGAGAGCGAACTCGACTTAGAAGAGCTTATTGAGGATACCGCTAAGTCCTTCCCAGCGGGACCGAAGAAATCCGTTCCCCAGGTTTTGGCTCCGGCGGAATTTCCTGCCCCGGTTCCACCTACTTCCACGCGTGTTCCGGTTCCTCAACCCGCGCCCGCTCCCCCCGGTAAGTGAATTGACGGAAATAATGAAGGATTTGAAGATCTGCATGAGCCAATGGGACAGCAGCAGCCGCGAGGGCCTCCACCTCACATGGTGGCAGGGTTTCGGGCTCCCGGTACCTTTGTGCCGAGGGGGTGCTTGTACTGTGGGGCAAACAGTCATTGGCGATTGGCGTGCGAGGAGCTCATGAAGGACCTCAACGCGGTATTGGTTTGAACGGCGGGGAGGGGGTACACGTTTCTGACGGGCAAACAGATTCTGATGCAGCCGAGCAAGCCGACCGCAATGCAGCAGGTGCGCACACGGGGTCAGGAGGCGGGAACGACGGCGCGAGCGTTACTAGGCATTGTTACCGGTCCTGGATTGTGGTAAACACCTCGGGTGGAAGCTGAGGTAAGGGTAGTGGCAACAGAAGAGAAGGTGGCGGTCTCCGATAAGATGAAGGTGGATGCAAAGGAGCAACCCCCGTTTACCGTTCCAAAACCGGCTGCATGCGCACCCAGAATCAAGGAGCCAGCAGAAAATCTGGTAGGGAAGAAGAAAGTGGAAGCCATTGTGCAAAGGGTGATGGGTAACGAGACTCCGGTTCCGCTGACCTTGCAGGAACTGGCGGCTGTGTCTCCGGTGGTGGTAGACAAGATGGTTCAGGCATTGCGGGATTGCGGTCAGGGCTGGGTTCCTCAGACAGTGCAGCGGGTTCATGTGGCGCGGAAGTAGGAGGGGCGCAAGGAGTGTGAGTTGATATTGGTCTTGACTCCGCTTGCTTACGTTCCAATGGTCATAGCGGGGAGGAAGGTGTGGGCTATGGTGGACAGTGGTTCAATGGTGAACCTGCTGCCGTCGCAGATGGTGGATGATTTGGGGTTGGTTCGCCGGAAATGCGCAATGGGTCTCCACGCGCTTAACTGAGGGGAGTGTTGTGTGGATGGGGTAGTTGAGGAGGAGGAGGTCAAGGTTGCAAGGGTCCGTAAGCCTCTTTCTTTTCTTTTGGTTGATTGTGGGGATGTGATTTTGGGGAGGCCGTTCATGTTTGGGTTCCAAGAACAAATGGTTTTCAATCCGGGGAAGGGAACAGAGGCATTGATGGTGGAGGATTTGTCCGGTGGGAGGTTCAAGATAACTATCTGCGATCACGGGCAGGGAAAGCGGAGGAGAGTGTTGGAGTATGAGGAGGAACCGGACGCAGCGGTTACAACCAGCTGGGACAGCGGCCAAGTTGGGTGGGGGAAGTGGTGGAGGTAGGGGATAAATTTTGATTTGGTGACGGGGTGCTCTAGCCGGTTCACAGCCGGAACAACTAGACACCCCAGAATGTTTGTTTCTCTATGTTTCTTTCTTATCTGGATTATAGGTTCTTTGCTGGCTTGGGGTTTTTGCAGGAAACGCGGGCGCGGCATGAAGCCGGGTCCGTAAACGCGAGGACAAGCCCCGCGGAACCGGGAAGCGTGGGAAATCCCGCGGATGGGGGAAGGGGGACAAAGAGCAATTTGCGGGCGGTCTATGGGCATCACGCAAAAAAAAAAAAAAAGTGTTCTTTTCTATTTTTCTTCTCTGTTGGTTTCTTTTTCTCTTTTTCTTTCTCACAGGATATCTTGAGGATGGGTGGTTGGTATGGGAATAAGCTTGATTTGGTGAGGGGGTGCTCTAGCCGGTTCACAGCTGGGACAACTAGACACCCCAGAATGTCCTTTCTCTTACTCTCCCTCTCTCTCTTCCCTTACAGTGGCGCGCGCTGGTGTTTGGTTGTTGTGTTTGTTACAGGAAGGGTACGGGGAACTTTGTGGAAACTTGTCTGGGGCGGTCCAGGTGCCTCTTTTGGAACAGCTAGTCACTTACGGTTGCTCACAAAGCAAAGCGCGTGGACATGGACTCAAGCTCAAGCTCAGTCTCACAAGGCGCGGTCGCGCACTTTTTCTCAGAAAGGTTAGGACCTCGCGCGGAAATGTGTATTTTCTTAATGAAAAGGGAGGCGCGGTACAACCAACAAGAAGAAAAGAAGAAAGAAAGGGAAGGGGGAAAGGGGGGGGAAATGCGCCTAGGCCATCTTCATAATTTCCTCCATTTCCGCCCTCAATGACGCCAGTAAGGCCCGGAAAGACGCCAGGAGCTTTTGCCGGGATTCCAAGGATTGAGCGCCGGGGATTGCAAGAAATTCCCGAAGCATTGTGGTTGACCTTTCCGCGAAAGCCTCGAAGCCGTCCGCCAGGACCGCCATTACCATTGGAATTTCCGGGATCTTGGGAGGGCTGGGAGGGGGAGTGGCCAGTGAAGATGGGGCCTCTGGGGAACAAACAAAGGGGCTTGGTTCAGCTGGAGGCAATGATGGGATGACTATGGGTGATGGAGGCGGAGGGATGTTGGGGGTCGCAGGCCTCTCATCCGAGGCCGCTGGTGGTGCGGGCGGTGTTGGCGGTTGTGGAGGAGGAGGAGAGGGTGCTGGCGCGGAAGCGGGTCTTCCAAAAAGCCTCAGGTTGGGTACCGTTTGGTTCACGCCAACAGCAGCCACCCAAGCGCAGGTTGCCGCGCGCCATTCCTCCGAGGTTTTGTATTTTCCCCGTTGCGGAGGTCCGGCCCGGCGGAGAGGTGATGCCAAGTTGCAGCTCACATGCGAGGTGGTGGGTGACAGAGCTTGGGGGCAGCGGGATGGAGGTGAACCGGGGGGTGTCCACAAGCCTTCCCAGATTGAGTCGTTTTCTGAAACCACGAACGGGTCCGGAAGAGCCCTCTTGCGCGGCCTGGGGCAAGAGCTGGATTGGGGGGAGCTTGGGGCATGCTGTTGCTAAGCCAGCAGCAACGGTGGTCGCGACGGCAAGCAACGCAGGCGTGTTGACCAGGGATGATTGAACACGCGTGCCTGTTCCGGGCGCAGAACTTGCATGGGAGCATGATGGCGATGAAGCGGAAGGAAGACGGGGAAGGTGGTAGTGGGAGTGGTGGGGGTGGGAGTGGAAGTAGCGGTGGTAGTGGTATGGTGAAGTAATGGAAGACTTCTGGGGACAGAACTCAAGTTGGGGGCGGATGTGGTGTAAATTTATAGACACGGATTGGGAACTGCGTTGCGGCTGCGCCCTCAGCATTGGAGGCAAGCAGGCTCAGCATTAGGGCATGCGGAGTGCTCGGCAGCGGCAGCTGCTGTTTGGCTCCGCACCTAGTGGACGGGTTGGGCTCAGCATTGAATGTGGCGCGGGCGGCAATCCGGCCCGGAGATTGGATTCGGAAGGTAGTGCGCTCAACTGGGTTTGCGGGCGCGCCGGTTCGGATATGTAGGGGCGGAGAAATCCGCGGGCTGTAAAGGAACGGATGGAGTGTGCGTGCAAGCGCGCGGATCATGCCGGATATTACTGAACACCCACAACGGGCACAGAAAAACGGATACGGACAGGCACGGGGGGCTCCAAGTAGGGCGCGGTGCAAGGACCGCGTCATGAGAAGGACAAACCGGATGGACGGAATGGCGTACGGAAGACGGGGGGAGTTTGGTATGGAGGTGGGGAGAGGAGGCTAGGGTTTCTGTTTGGGGATTGTTTTCTGTTTTGTTGTCATACTGTTATTTGCGCGTGTACTTAGGTTAGGGTTGAGAGGGAGGACTTATCCTCACTCTCAACTCCGGGTTAGGAGGAGGAGGGCATGGAAAGGGAATCAGAACATCACATCATTGGATTGGATTACTCATCTCACCAGGAGATTAAAGGAACTCATACCGGATACACATCCAGGTGGAAAGTTCCTAGGATTGGAGGATTGGTGATTTCACTCTCTCTCTACTTTTCTTTATCTTTTTATCTCCTTATTTCTATCTCTCATTTCAAGTGCGACTCCAGGCATCCCCATCTCCTTTCAAACGCAGGGGACCTTTAACTTCCAAACCTTGGGACAATTATAGGGGGATAACCTTTATTCTTTCCACAACGGCCAGGAAAAACACAGATGTAACAGCAGAGAAACTTGAGAGGCACAAACTGTCATTCAAAGAGCAGTATTGAAAGCAAAAGAAATTATGAGAAAATAATGTCTTCTAACTGTACTGGCCCTTTCTATACACTCACAGGCCTGGTTGCCTCCTGGAACCAGGCCCCTGGTCCTAAAAATGGCCCCGGTGAATCCAGAATCACTCTGGTTCCGGCCAAGAAATCATGAGGGGGGAGGGGGTGTAACTGGTGGGCATGCAGGCCCCCCCTCCTTTGCTCAAATCCCCTGGATAGGTGATAAAATCCCCCTCCAGGGGCCCTGGGGGTCAATACCCCTAGGGATTTTCACACTGAAGGTGAGCTTCGCAGTGGTCAGGCCCACCCAGCCCCATTGGTTTCCTCCCCCTTTGTAAGAGGGGGGGGTGATCAAGTGTTCTCCCACCTTGCTGGTTTCCTTTGTTGCAACTGGCTGACTGGTCTGATCAAGGAGGGACCAGCCATCCTCCCTCCCCCTGGCAACCAAGAAAGGGGAGGGAGGGAGGCAGGGGCCGCTATCCCCGGCAGCCACAACTGGGGCCGCGGCCCGGCACACAGCGGGTGGGGGGAGTCCATGCCCTCTACAGTGGCCCGGCGCGGACCTTTGGGCCCAGCAATGGGCCCCAGGTAAGAAAAAAGTGTCCCCAAGCGGGCCACAACACGGGCCGCGGCCCCAATGGGCCTGCAAGGCCTAAAGACCCCAAAAAACATACTTTGGAGGGCCAGCCCGTCTGGCCAAGTATGTCCATGATAATCCTTTGGCTCATAAATGCCTATATAAGCCCACTAGCTAAGGTGGCCCATCCACCCTGATGGGCCCCTCAAGGCCCCTGTTTCAATTGACTTGGAAAACATGTTTTGACGCCCAAATGGCCAAACCCAATAACATCCACATAGGCCCATCTGGCCCATGTTGTCCCATGGGCAGTGGAGGCCCAGTTGAGCCTCCCATTTGGATTACACACTAATATGCACATTACCTGAGTGCATCCATATTGCAACAGATGGTCTATCTGAGCCGTGAAAGCCTATTTCAACCCCCAGAGTTTTGAACAGCTGTTCACAACTTTTTCACAAATTGTTCACAACTTGTTCACAAATTGTTCACAACTACAGGGTTCTGAACACAAAAAAAAATAAAAATAAAAATAATAAAAATAAAAATAAATTGAATTGAAAAAAAAAAAAACAAAAGTTGAGAAAAATGGAAAAAGATTTGAAAGATGTGAAAAAATTTTTTTTAAAAATTTAAAACAAACAGAAACTTAAAAAAGAAATTTTAAAAAAATTGTGAAAATTCCACAAATCCAGGGCCATGAATGCAAATTCATGGCCCTATGAATAAATAAAAACAAACTATTAAAAAATCTACAAAATCAAAAAAGTTTCCCCTTCCAAAAAAATGGGTAAATAAAAAAAACAAACAATGTACAGTGGGTAGACAGAAATAATGGGACTGATTGACCTAAAACAGTCAAGTAATTTTCAGGGATGTTTAAAGCTAAATAAATTGTTCAAAAAAAGGCATGTTGTTACTTTGATTCATGGGATTAATTATTTTAGCATCTGGACTTCAATAATACAACAATTGAAATTTTGAAAAATATTGAATTATAATTTTTAAAAAAGGAATCTTCAAAACAAGAAAACACTCAAAAAATGCGTTGGAAGGAAAAAAAATGAAATGTTTTTTACCATAAAAATTCTGTCTTCTTTATAGGGGTTTTACAGAGGATGAAAATCAATGATTTTCATGAAAAAAAATTTGAGAGTTTATGAAAAATTTTAAACTTTTTTTATTGAAGTTGACTTTTCAGTGGGTTGGTAAGATGGTGATGGTAATTTTGAGATAGGTTGGTTGGAAGTATTATAAACCACTTAGAAACACTTATTAAAGCTCTGTGTTCACTTGATGTTTATATTGCTCAGTTCTTTTATTCTCCTTCAGATTTAACATTCCTTGACATGTTTGAGGTTAATTTTGAGTTGGGCTGATTGAAATTGCTTTAAAATGGATTTGGACCATCACAATTTGACCCTTGTCCAATGGTTTGACCATCTTCATCTTCTGAAACAACCCATTTCCCAAGGAACACTAAATATCAAAAAATAACCCATGAATCAGAAAAAAATATGAAGAATAAGATTCAAAAAAAATTACTTAATGTCATTGGTTTTTGGATCAATCAAGTAGTCTGACATCAAAATCCAAAAAAAAAAGTTGTTGGCAATGTGGCAATGGGTCAGATAGAGTTGGAGCCTGAATATGGGATGTTAAAAATCAAGATTGCAACACCTTGGGCTTCATGTACATTGTTTGAAGTACCTGGGTGTGGTCACTTTGACAAACAGTGGCAAAACTTTTGTATACCCAATGAACATACAATACAGCCCTGAAGCAATCTAATATTTGAATATAATAAAAGAAAACTACCTCAATGGACAACCTCAATGAACTAGCCCTAAAGTGAAAAAGCCAAAAAAAAGTTCAGCTTGTGTTAAGCTGATCCCATCACAAGAAGTAAAAATACTTTTCAAGATGTTATCAGCCAAACACATGTTGAACTATTTCATTGGACTAGTAAAAAACTAAATCAAACCCCCGGAAAAATAGAGCTAGTCCATTGAGGTGGACCTTTATGAAGCCCACCTGAATGGAATAGCCCTAAAGTAAAACACAAAACAAAAGAAGTTCAACTTTGGTTAAGCTTATCCCATCATAAGAAGTGAAAATACTACTTATTATGGGACCAGCCTAATAAAAGTTGAACTGACTTAAAAAAAAACTTTCATTCAAAACAATCAACATAATGACTTTAAATCAATAAAATCAACATAACAATGTTCAAAATGTGATAAAAATTTATATTAATAGAAGTACAAGATCAGCATCAGAGCTACATTTTAAACCAAAATTATGAAATGAAAAACCAGATGAGGAAATGATATGATATTTATAAATTCAGATAAAAATGCAGTTGCTGATTGAGATAATCAACCCAACCAGAAGCTTTCTTTGAATTAAAAGAAGAAGATTTTGATACAATGGGCAGGATTGGAGTCATATATCCCTCAAGTAATTAATGAAACAAGTGGATATTGTTAACAAATGAAATGAGGATGGCATATGATGGTTCTTTTGAACACATTTTCATAGGAGTATGAGTACAAAATGAATCCAATGAAATTAAAATAATTGGCCTTGCATAAGTATCTGCTATGATCTGGCCCATATCTAAAATTGAAAGCCATTTTGGAGAGGGAATATTTTCGTTGATTTCTTCAAAATGAAGTTTTTTTCAATCTTTTCAATCCCATTGGTACCCCCAAGTATTTAAGCATAGCATGCCTGGTCTTTGCTTAATGTTTCTATCATTTTTCTTTGCAATTTAAACCATACATTTTCATTTTAGCCAAGTGATTTTGCAATGACTCTGAATCTACAATTAACAATCAAAAAAATTATCCCAAACCTCACCCAAGAATTTTTTTAAGTTATCAATTATTTGATTGAGGTATTTAAATTTTGGTTCCTATAATCAAAACTCAATTATCAACCATTCTGATCAAATTAATAAAATCAATACTCACCAAAGCTGAGCTTCTGGTTGACTTCTCCACCTCTTCTTCTTCCTCAAAAAAGGATTCTGATTCCAAATGAAGGGATCCGCATTAGATTTCAGTCTCTTCCTCTGAAATATGAAATTCAGATTCCAAGGCTGACTTGCACTATAAATATCATTTACCCATCAGTTCATTAGACCTAAAAAATAACACTTTTCAGGATAAAAGACTTGCAATTTTTGGTCTTGTTGGTACCCTTCTAACAGGTCTTTTCTTCTCAAGTTCCCTTCCCAAATTCTAAAATACTGAAAGTTCACGTGAGTTGTCTTTGAATTTGGGTAAAAAAAGGTCTGTACCATAAGAATTTTGGCTTGAGCCTTGGCATTGGAAACAAAGTCATTGAATACTTGATCAAGAACTTTAAAATCTGCACTTTAACTTCTTCAGTTTTTACCATAGAAATTGAACAGAGCTTGTCAAACAATTGAGATGATTAAAGAACTTGATCAGTTTCAAGCTTTTGAAAAGCCAAAAATCACTAATAGTCAATCAATTCAGCAACAATTAAATCCCTTCAAACAATCCAACAATCCAACTTACTTGACTAGAAGGGTTACAGTCTTACCTCCACTGAGGATGAACATCCTCAGGCACAAATTATCCTCTCAATGCTATAATTTCTGCTAATATATGGGAAAAAGGAAAGCCCATTGTTTTGGGATATGACTTGGTGCACACTTCTCCATCATGATTGCGCTTTGACTTGTTGAATTTTTCCACAATGAGTTTAATTGCCTCAATTGACAATTTTTATCCCAAAGCTAAAATTTCTTTTGGAAGATCTTTTTCTGAGTTTATTCAAGATTTTTAAAGCAAGGCATTCACTTATTTGATTTTTCTATCAATGGTTCATTCCAGGTTTTTCCACACATCCAAAATGTTCCCCAAAGATTCTGCAAGTAATTTTTTGAAGGTAGCATGGGCCCCTTCTACCCAAGACATTTTTTACTTCCAAAGGCAGGGTTGACACAAATCCATACCATGACAAATGTCTCTTTGATAGGGAAAATGTCATTTTACATATAGTTTAGTAAATCCTCATGGTCTTTCAAGAAAAATTGTATACAAGTTTATTTTGGGTTTAAACCTGCTAACATGATGTATCATCACATTACAGAGGCTGTGCAGTTGAACCTATACCACTAATACCAAAAAACCCTGGCAGCAACAAGCGTCTGTAGCCTATTTGGTAAAGGAAGCACTCTAGTATGTGTCTCAGTCTATCTGAGGTGGTGGGTTTGACTCCCACCATACACATCTTCATTTTCACAGTCTCAAAAAATTATGGTCCCAGAGCCTACCTGAGAATATACTGGCTTGCTGAAGACACTTGAATAAGATGTAAATGCTTCCTGTAAGACCATTTTCCCCTGTAAGCCTACCCTAAGATTGCAGGTTCTATCCCCGCACTGATCACTATTTCACCTGGGTATTGTTTTCTGTACCTGTCTCTACATCACATAGCAAGGGGGGTGTTGGGGTTAAACCTGCTAAAATGATATATTACCACAGTGAAGATGATTTTCAGTTGAACCTAGACCAGTAATACCAAAAATCCTGGAACTCACCAGAATATGTAGCCTAGTTGGTAAAAGCAGAAATCTAGTATGTGTCTCAGTCTATCTGAGGTTGTGGGTTGATCTCCCACCAGAAACATCTTCATTTTCACAGTCTCAACAGTTTCAAAATCAGCCATCCCAGCAGATAAAAACAGAAGAATCAAAAATTGGCCTACTCTGAGATCTGCATCATTGAAT
Source organism: Puccinia polysora (assembly GCA_025617555.3). NCBI lineage: Eukaryota > Fungi > Basidiomycota > Pucciniomycetes > Pucciniales > Pucciniaceae > Puccinia > Puccinia polysora. Next base: position 4,748,400 of record CM062644.1, read on the forward strand.
TCTGCCTCCCCCTTGGTTTTAGAAGCCCCATACTTTGCCCACAGAGAAATAAAACTTTTCCATCCTTCAAAATCATTAGTGAAGTAAAATTAGAAATTTTGTTGGATATTCTTAGACAAGTTCCAAGATCACAACTGTCTGGATGACTCAGGGAAACCATGTTCAATTGTATAAATCAGAGCTTCTTCTTGGTCCCTAAAAAGACTTTGAGAAGAGTCTATGGATCATAAGCCAAATCCTTTAGTGCATACAACACCAAACTGTAGAACTCAAAATTTTCTTTCTTTATAAAAAAAAGCCTTTTTAAATTTTTTCCCTGTTGGCTGTCATTCCTACAAAATGCAATAGGGGAATTTTGTACCTATTTTTTTTATAAGTACAACCCAAAAAAACAATGTGATGGAATATTTCACAAAGTTTTATAGACTCAGGATGAGCCAAGAACAGGGCCTCTATGTGATTGTCTCCACTGAAGTTTGACCTGGAAACCCACTGGGTATCTGGAGGTTTTCAAATAGCCCATCCATTACAATTTTCCCATTGATCTCAGCTGCTTTTGCCTTGGCTTATTTTTATATATTTTTCTATTGTAAATGTATTCTCCACCATCAATCTTGCTCAATTGAATTTTTATTTGAATTGTATTTAGCACACATTTCATGCCTTCCTTCAGTTTATCTAAGGACACACCAGAGATTGTACTCAGTTGAGTATTCACTGAGGGGTCTAAAGATGGTTGATTATCCTGTTGGTAATTTCTAATGGAGAAGTGCCACATGGTATCTGCTACTGTGCAACCTTTACAGATCATGAATTGACACCAAAAATTCCTTGTGAGATTTTGCCTTGGCCTTTTGGTGAGAAAAGGCCCTTTGTATGCTCCATATCTTTTGCATTCTGGGTCCACGTAGATTTCTCTCTTTGACTTCAATGTTGTGAAAGCATTGCTATGCATACAAGCCAATTTATGAAAATATTTTTCATCTTCTTTCCTTCTAGAAAATGATCTCACAGGAGGAGGTTCAAGAGGTTCTGGAACCCCATAGTTAAATATTTACATACTTACATCTGCCACGGTTACATGAGTATCCATTGAGCCAAATCAGTCACAATGGCCTATGAAATGTGACCCACCAGCTTGAGTCCATTCCAGTTGTGAAACATCTTGTTCCTCAATTTTAGCCCTAGATGAGGATGCAAATGGTCATTCATATTTATTATTTCCCAAATCCCTATCCGGATCCCTAGCTTCTGCCACATATTTTTTAACAGCGCTATCAATTACCCCCTTAAAACTAGAAATTTTGAAACCAGGAGGGCTTGCACTTGCCACTGTTCACATAATCCAAAAAAAATCCCAATTAAATTTATTATTCCGTGAAGCTGTTTCAACAACTCTGAAGTGTAGTCACTTTTGGGTAGAGAAAAATAAAACTATGTGACAGGTGACTATTGTGAAAATTCTTTGCTCTTTTCCAATAGGCAGAATGTTTGATTTCCTCCAAGTTTCTTTTTGTGGTCCAATAGTCCCAAAATTTAGGCAACATACCAAAATTTTGTTTAAGAGCCCTGAAATTGTGGTCCAGGGGTGCCTACGTACCCCTGATTCCACGCTGAAATGGCTCATTTGGGGAAAAATAGCCCCATATGGGCCAAGAATTTCAGGGATGACATGGGCCACCCCATTTATCACATTTGCAACCCCCAGGGGGTTGGGCAAGTCTTCAAAAACTTTTCCCAAAACTGATTGAGTTGTGAACCTGCGTTCACAAATCATATGGGTTACAAATGGTGTCAACTTTGATTTGCAACCCGGGGTCATGAATTTGACATTTCCCTCGAATTATTAGTTAATTAAACAAATAATATTTTCTCCTCTGCTTGAAATTGAAACTCACAAGACAATATTAAAATAATATTTCATCTATATCTATGCTAAAAGAGATACTTTTCGTGATAGTATCTCTCACTCTTCCATCCTCCAGTCTTTGCTATCTCACATCAGACCTATTTTGACACTTGACACTCAGCCCTTTAACTCTAAGGAACTCAAAATAAAAAGGAATTTTATTACAAAATAATTAGAATCTAAATTAGAGATATCTACCTTTATCATGCATATAGCTATATCAGGATTGCAAACCCTCAATGTCTTGTGATTTTACATCAATCAAACCTTATCTAATTACCATTGGAATTTGTCTCAAGACATACTTGAAAAAACTCATAAGTTGCACAAACCCATGGAAAAATAAATCCACCAAATTGATGCCAGCCAAATTTTTACTCTTCACCCATGATAGTGCCAATTGCATTAAAGCATAGGTCAAAAATGAATAAAAAGCCAGAATTTAGATTCAAACCTTATTTTGACCCCTCCCCCCTACTAAAAAGTAGTTTCTAGTCCACATATTTCCAACATAATTTCCAGTATGAATCATCTAGCCACATAAGTATATTCTTCTTTTAAATGATTGTTGATTTATTCCCCTCTATCTCCATCCTCCTATACAATTTACACTTTCATATTCAACATCTCCACTACCTATTTGTATATATTTCTTCATACATATCCCTTTTCTTCCATTTTTTACTACCTCTATCCTTCAGCTCAATAAAACCTCAATTCCCCCATATCAAGCCCTGTACATTTTTCAACATGGAAAAATATTTTTTTATCAAGCACCCATTTTATGATCTTTTGAAAAAATTCTAGGTCAAGCCAAACAGAAAATTTTTGAAGGAATTCTAGAAAGTTGAAAAAAAGATGTAAGTAAACAAAACAAAAAAATTATCAACACCACATAAGTTATTAATTGAGAAAAAGTAAGAAGAATGGCTTGAGAATGAATGAAATCTAGTTGAATTTCAAATTGTGATTGATAAACTGAATAATATTTGTGCAGATGGTTCATCTTATATATCACCTAACCAAAATAATGTAGCAGATCTACTTATGTTAGCTAAAAACTTAGAACAGGAAAACAAACACAGAGAATAAAAAAGAACAATGCAAAGAAAAAAGAAACCGGTCAATCAGAGGATTTACATTCTGAGTTACCCAAAAAATACAAAGGCAATTGTAAACAGAAAACATGGCTTGGAAAGGAATGCAAACATTTCACAAAAGGGGGTTATGTTTGAACCCGCAGTGGCCAAACTATGTCATAGATTTAATTGGAGAAGGAAAAGCAAGAAATACACAATGAAAATTGAGGGGAAGACCACCACCACCTCACCCAAGTCTGGGTGAGGTTGAAACCTGTGGCTGAACAGAGTCTTTCTGAAGCTGCAGAAACTAGTCTTTTTTTTAAAAAAACAAAATAATTTTCAAAATCACTTGCAATGGGTGGGTTTGGTGTGACAATCAAAAATTCATGGTGCAGGCTGCATGGTTTCAACTAAAAGGGCCAGCCCCCGCGTCCAGTGGGTCAAGGGGTGGATACACCATGGTGTGGGATAAAACACCTCCCTGGTATGGAAAAGAATGCCAAGTGGCATAATGACATTAAAAAATTTACTATAAGCATTCCAATCAAACCTATAGGTGTCATTTTAATAATTGTTTTGGTTTGAATTTAGCCTTGAACTGAAATTTATTAGTTATATTTTAAATAATCTTGACTCCCATCTGCCAATTTGGAAATATTATTAAGCCTAATGATTTATTAATTCCCAATTATTGTTCCCAAGGAAATACTGCATGGTTCAAGCAATGGTGGATTTTGAAATTTTTTTGTGAATATAAAAATTTGAATACCTGTCTGGAATTGCCTACAAGGGTGAAGCTTCAACAAGTGATTTCAAACACTGTTTCATTGTTCCATAGTTTAAATATCCCTCCAAATTTAGTTTTCTTGGAAAATAACTGTTGGTAAGTTAATTTAATGAAATTGAAACAAAAATAAAATCAAAAGCATTCAGGGAGTTCAATTTTTCACGCCCCAGTGCTTCATATTCCTGCCAGAAAATGGGTTTCACATCAAAAATAAGACATTTATTTCAATTTTTTTTCTTTATTTTTCCATGAGATTTTCCAAATTTTGAGCTTGCAGTCTTTTAGTGGGAATGGAAGAGGGCCCAAAAAAATATTTTAGGGGTTTTTGGACCAATTTTTACCTGAAATCATTCTTTTGGGCTCATTTCAATTTGCACTAAAAGACTGGATACTCAAAATTTGTAAAATCTCAGGGAAAAATAAGGAAAAGAAAATGGAAAAGAATGTCTTATTTTTTATGTGAAGCCCATTTTATGGAGGAAAATGAAGTTCTAAAGTTCTAAAGAAAATATAACTAAATTGCCAGGCATATTTGGAAACTGTTTATCTCTTCAGATTTTTCAAGATAATAATGAAAAAAAATTTGAAGAGATTTGAGATGTAAAGCCTTTCTTTTAATTTTTTGAGTGCAATTTTGAAGGCCTGAAAAAAAGATAAAAATTCTCATATTTAACAGGGGCTTGAGATGCTGGTCTTGCCCCTAGTATTTCTTTTTAATTTTTACCACCCCGGAAAACTGGTTGAAATCCAGGATTACAATGTGTATTGGGGACCTAGGGGGATGTTTTGGCAATGTCAAAACCGTGTGAAACCCAGTTTTGAGGGTCTGAAAAATTTAATTCCCTAAATTTTTTTGATTTTTTTTTACTTTAATTAAATTAACTCAAAAAAGGTTATTTTTCCAGAAAACTAAATTTAGAGGGATATTTAAACCATGGAATAATGAAAAGGTGTTTGAAATAACTTTTTGAAGCTTCAGCCCTTGAAGGTGATTCCAGACAGGTATTCAAATTTTTATATTCACAAAAAAATTTAAAAAGACACCATTGCTTGAATTTTGCATTTTGTTTCTTGCAAAAGAGTTTTGGGATTAATAACTAATTGTCCTCAATTAAATTTTCAAATTGGCAGATGGGATCCAAAGTATTCAAAATTTAATTAATAAAATTAAGTTCCAGGCTAAATTCAAACCAAAAAATTACTAAAATGAAACCAAAAGGTTTGATTGGCATGCTTATAGTAAAAATTTTACTATAATTGTTCCACCTGGCATTTTTTTCCATAGCAGGGAGGTGTTTTATCCCAAACCATGGTGTATCCTGTTAAAATACGTACGCACTTACGCGGGTGCTACGTATAAGTGTAATCCAAATGGGATGCACAAATGGGCCTCTGAGGCCCATTGGACACACACAGGGACCATACGAGCCCATGTGGATGTTACAGAGTTGGGGAAACTGGCCTCAAAACGCGTGAAATAGACCCATTGGTACACGGGCCCTAACAGGCCCGATGGGGTATATGGGCAAATACGGCCAGATGGGCTTGTATGGGCATAATTGGGCCCAAGGTTTATTTTGGACATACTTGGCCAGACGGGCTGGCCCGCAAAAGTAGTCTTTTCTCACAATTCGGGCTTGGGGCGGCCCATTAGGGTTGCCGCCCGTGTCGCGGCCCGCTCGGGGCCGCTGCTCGCGTCGCGGCCCGTTCGGGGCCGCCTGTGTTCCTCGGCACGGCCCACGCGGGGCCCGACGGCCCGCGCGGGGCTGTTGCGCGGCCGAGGGATCCCGCGCGGTGCGATGCCGCGCGGGCCCGGCTGGTCGCGACCGGCGACCAGCGCCGCAGAGCTGGGGCTCGCGGCCCCGGCTTGCTCCCCCTCACCTCGCTCGCCGTTGCGAGGGGGAGGGGGCAGGCTGGCTGGGTTGAACCAGCCAGCGACCGGCTGCAACGAGGCGGTCGGTCAGGGCAGGGGGGACCTGACCACCCCCTTGCCCAAGGAGGTGGCGGCGCCGGCCGCATGGTATGCGACCGGCAGGTGGGGGGGATTTCATCACCCCCCCGCCATCGTAGCGAACTAAGCGCGAAGGGGCGCTCTCCCCCCCCCTTTACCGAGGGGGAGGAGCGATGGGCCTGGGGGGACCTGACCACCTCCCAGGCCAACTTTCTGTGACGACGCCCTGGGGGGTATCGACCCCCAGGGCCCCTGGTGAGGGGATTTGACCGCCCCCACCAGGGATTTGTAAGAGATAGAGGGGGGGACAGCATGTCCGCTGGTCACACCCCCCCATGTGAGGTTGAAACCGGACCCAGGTGAGCCCTGGGTCCCACCTGGCCCATTTCAGGGGCCAGGGGCTGGATGCATGAGGCAACCAGCCCGTAACAGGGGTAATGATGCCATCAGGGCCGGTTGTAATAGACAACCAACTAAGGGACTGAACAGCAATGGGCTGGTTCAGCCCCGTAACGGTGGAAACACAAGAATGGACCGGAATAGTCTGGTTGTAAGGGTTCAGGGACTAATGCCATGTGGGCTGATGCAGTCCAAACCAAGTAACAAGGCCTGTAGAGCCTGTAGAGCTCTTTTGGGGCGGAAAATTTGCCTTTTGGCTTGTTGTATCATGGGCTCACAAGAGGCCAATCTTTTGTACTTAAGGAGCTCTTCTCCCTGCTGTTTTCCATCATTCATTCATCATCCAATCAAATTCATCCAACATATTGCCCCATTGTGAGAGCCCCATTAGCCATTATTGACACACAGTGTCCAGCATTTCTTTTGCTTTAAATACTGCTCATTTGCCTAAGCTAATTGCTGGCCATAATTATAACATATCCACCCCTTGAACAAATAGAGGGGGGGGTTTGGCCCCTTTAGAAGCCCAGAAGCTTAAACCATGCAGCATGCACCATGAAGTTTTGACGGTAACACCAAAAAAAACCCAGTGCAAGTGATTTAAAAAATTTTTTTTTTAAAAAAAAAAACTCAAGGGTTTCTTCTGTTTCAAAAAGGTCGCTGTTCAGCCACAAGTTTCAACCTCACCAAGACTTGGGTGAGGTGGTGGTGGTCCTCCCCCCAACTTTCATTTTGTATTTCTTGCTTTTCTTTCTCAAATTAAATTTCTGAAATGTTTGGGCCACTGTGCATTTAAACTTCACCCAGACTTGGATGAGATGGTGGTGGTCCCCCTGCCCTTTTTTTCTTCTTTTTGATATATAGATACACACACACACACACACATATATATATATATATATATATAATGGCCATTTTTAAATTCAAATCCCCATGTTGTGAAAGGGAGTGAAACGCTCTTCCCAACTCATTTGGGTTTTGAACCTCTTTTCATGGCTCAAATAGCTGAGAAACTCTTTTCACAACTCAAAGAGTTATGAACCTCTTAACAACTAGAAGAGTTTTTAACCTCTGTTAATAACCCAAAGAGTTGTGAACCTCTGTTATCAACTCAAAGAGTTGTGAACCTCTGTTATCAACTGAAAGAGTTGTAAAAATCTGTAAACAACTCAAATATTTGTGAACCTCTGTTAAAAACTCAAAGAACTGTGAACCTCTGTTAACAACTCAAAGAGTTTTTAAACTCTGTTCACAACTCAAAGAGTCGTGAACCTCTGTTAAAAAATCAAAGAGTTGTGAACCTCTGCTTACAACTCAAAGAGTTTCTAACCTCTGTTAACCACTCAATGAGTTTTGAAACTCTCTTCAAAACTCAAAGAGTTTTAAAGCTCCTTTTGCAACTTAAGGAGGTGGTAATAAAACTCTTCAAAACAAGCACAGCCACCTGGGGGGTGCACCTGGGAATAACAGCCCCTAATGGGGCATTTTGGGGGATAATTAGGGGTACCCAGGCACCCCTGGACCACATTCGAGCTATGCCAACTCAAAGTTTGGGATGTGGCATACATTGTGGGATTATTGGACCAAAAAAAGAAATTAATAAAGCATTTTGCCTATTAGGAAAGAGAAAATAACAAATAAAATGATGACCCTTTTGATAATTATATTTTTCTCAACCCAAAAGTGAGCACACTTTGGATTTTTTGAAAAAGTTGGATTGAATTAATAATTGAATTGGGATTTTTTTGGATTATAGGAACAGTGGCAATCCCAAGCCCCCCTGCTTTCAATGTGACTGTGTTGAATTACCCTATTAGAATTGCTGTTAACAAAGCTGAGGCAGAAGCTAGGGATTTGGTTATTAGAAAATCTGGAGCCCCAGTTGCATTCTCATTTAGATTTCCAATTGATGAACAAGATTTTTCAAAACTGGAATTGACAGGTGGTGGTGCACAAAATTTCATGTGAAATTTGTTTCATTTTATTTTATGGAAACTAATACAACTATGGAATAATGAGATGCCAGAACCCCTCAACCCTCTTCCAGTGAGATCCTTTCATAGTAGGTAAGAAGCCAATTTTCTTTTGCAAAAGTGGGCATCCATGAATGGCTATGCTTTGACAAAATTCAAGTCAAAGAGAGAGAGAGAGAGATGTCAAACTAGCATGAAACAGACATGGAATATATTTGGGGCCATTTGTCACTTGAAAGATATAGGAAACTCACACAAGGAAGGTTGGGTGTCATTTCATGATTGGTGAAATTTGAACAGTAGCAGATCCGACGTGGTGCCTCTTCATTAGAAAGCACCAACATTATCTTGGACCATCTTCAAATCTCTCAGTGCATCCTCAACTGAGGAGAATCTCTGGTGTGGCCTTAGATAAAAAAATAGAAGGCATGAAAGATGTGCTAAATAAAATTCAACTCAAAAGGAAATTGAGCAAGATTGAAGGCAGAGAATAAGTTGAAAATGGAACACACTATAACAATGAGAACAAGGTAAAAGCTGCAGAACTCAAGGGTAAAAGTGGTATGGATGCGATATTTGAAAAAATTCAAGATACCCAGTGGGTTTCCAGGTTATAATTCAGTGGAAAGGTTCACTTAGAGGCCCTTTTCTTGGCTCATCCTGCTTCTTAAAAAATTTTAAAAACTTCCATAATATTGCTTTGTTGGATTTTACTCATAAAAAATAGGTAAAAAATCTGTCTATTGCATGTTTTAGTGATGAATGCCAAAAGGAAAAGATTTATAAAAAATATTATTTTTATAACAACAGAAACATTTGGGTTCTAAAGTTTGGCAGTAAATGCAATACAGGAGTTGGTTTATGATTCAGAGAGGCTTCCCAAAGTCTTTGTGATGGACCATGAAAAACAAATTATTTTTTCGATTCAACATAGTTTGTCTGAGTCATCCAGACAGTTGTGATCTTGGCACCTGGTTAAAAATTATCAAGAAAATAGCAAAGTTTGCTTAAGTAATGATGATGAAGGGTGGAACATTTTTTTCTCTGTGGGCAGAGTATGGGTCCTCTAAAATCAAGGGGGCAGCAGAAGTAAATGATGCAGAAATCAGATCAGGCCAATTTGTTTCTTCTTCTGTTCATCTATGCTGGGATTGCATATGTTTAAAGGTGTATACAGTGTTTCTTGAAAGAATGTGAGGATGTGATAAATTATATGGAAAATAAAATTTCTTCTATCAAAGATACCTTTATAACCATGTGGACTTGTGTCAACCCTGAACTTGGAAATAAAAATGCCTTTGGTCAAAGGGGCCCATGCTACTTTCAAGCAATTACTTGGTAGTTCTTGGATATGTGAAAAAAATGGAAATAAAAATTAAACACCAAATCAAATCTGTACATGTGTTGCTTAAAAATGTCAAATAAAGTTAGGAACAGTTCTTCCAACAGAACTGTTAACTTTGGGATAAAAATTTTCAATTGAGGCAATCAAACTCATTGGGGAAAAATTCAACAAGTGAATGCATGACCACAATGGAGAAGTGTGCACAAAGTCATATTGCAAGGCAATTTGCTTGCCCGTTTCCCACATATCAGGTGAAATAATAGCATCAAGAGGATCCATTGTGTCTGAGGATGTTCATCCTCAGTGGATGTTAGACTATAACCCTTACAGCTCAGTAAGCTGGATTGTTAGATTGTTTGAATTTCTTTTTGATGAATTATTTTTGATTGATGATTCCTATTTGATTGATGATTTCTGAATTGATTGACTTATTTCTGATGTTTTTACTTTGTGAAAGTTTAACACTGATCCAGCGCTCAACTCATCTAAATTTTTTGATAAGTTCAGTTCAATTGTTATGGGACAACCTGAAGAATTTAAGGTGGAGCTTTTAAAGTCCCTTTTCATGAAAGCAACAAATTTTGTTTCTAAGCCAAGGCTTGAGCCAAAGGACTCACAGTCCAGCTTTCAAATTTAAAGAAACATGTTGTGAACTTCAAAGATTTGGAGATGTTTAAGAGGAACTTGAGGAGAAAGGTGGGTTATAATTAATTTAAGCTGAACTCTCCACTCTGTATAAACCAATCACATAATATTAATATTATCCCCCTTGGGGATGTGATTAGACTTTGATCAACTATCCTAAGCCTTGGTGTGAGAATTATTGGCCCACAAGCTTAGTCAAAGAGCAGTACTTAAAGAAAACAGAATTCTCAGACAATAATGTCTTATGATTGATCCTTAATATGAGGCAGAGGCAATGGCACACTTGTGAATGTGAATGAATTGGTGAATGAATTGGATGGAAAAAAGCAGGGAGAAGAGCTCCTTAAATACAAATGATGGTGCACATGTGGAGCTCATATAATGACAAGCTAAAGGCAAAATTTCCGCCCCAAATGGGATCTACAGGCTCTTTCTAATTGTTTTGGGCTTACTCAGCCCACTTGGAATTAGTCCCTGAACCCTTATTACCAGCCTGTACCGTTTGAATTTGGTGTTTCCACCCTTACTGCGCTGAACCAGCCCTGGTTTCTGTTCAGAACCTGGCTGGTTATCCCTTAAAACCAGCCCTGTTACCCCTCTGACCATACTTCAACCATCCCCTACTGTGAAGTTGTCATTTCTTTATCTCTTTTTTAACTTTTCATCTTGTTTTTCTTTATATCCTGTCTATTCATCCTCTTACTTCATTTCTTTGGTGGGTACCCTGCTCATCCCGTGCAACCATCACTCTGCTTTCCGCGCTCGAAATGTGAAGCACTCAAGACTATAACTCACCCGCGTAGAGGATTCTAATTAGCCCCAGGGCTCTTCAGTCCTCCATGTTGGATAAGCCCTGTCCATTCATCTCCTCAAGCCTTACTGGACCCCTCAAGTATCTAACTCCATTTTCTGGGTCAATCAATTCAGGATCTTTGTCACCCAGCTCTACTAAATATTGCACTTAGCCTAAAACAAATGCACAAGATTGGTGATACTTTTCATAACCTTACAATCACCATTGTTTCAGCCTCACTACTGCTTTGCCTTCTTTCAGTTTCTTTTCTTTCCTTCTTCCGGCTCCTTATTTTCTCCTTCTTTGTATTCATTTCTTTTATTTATTTCTTTGAACTTATATAATAAATCTTTCTTTCAGTTTCTTACATTAACAGATTTACAGTCCCACTTGACTCAGCCTCAGCCAAACAGACTTGAAAACATTTCAGACAAAAAAGACTCAAAAAAATGGTTAAATATCCCACTCCTAAATGAAATCAGTTTCGCTTCCTGGGCTCTTTTTATCCAAAGTCACCCACAACATTGTGGTCTGATGCAATACATTAAGAACACTGAAGACGGCCAACTCATTCTTCCCACTACTGAAACGCACCAGAAGAAAGCTGACAAGGCAGACAACATAATTATACAACACATTGGAGACACAGATTTTGATGCGATCATCAACCCTACCAATCAAACCAAACCAAACTTCATCTGGACCAACATCCAAACTTGCTACGCATCTCAATCCAAAAATAACCAAGGTTAAATATGGTTGAATCTCATCCGCTATCAATTCAATGGAGATCTCTCAACCTACATCCAAGATTTCCAAAAGCTCATGAACAAACTGTCAATAGTCTGGTTGGAAGTAACCACAGACATCCTAAGCTATACAATTCTGGCTAAGTTGACTGCCAATTTCTATCACCTTGTCAATTCAATACTTTTGAATGACAACCTCTTAAAAATCCCCTCTCTATTTCTCCACAAACTCAGAGAATTAACTCACCTGGGAGTGTCTAGATCCCGAATTCCCACGCACAATGGAGACTCCACCCTGACCTCCCTTCTGAAAACTGAAGTGAAGAGCAAGAAAACCAGTCCAAAGCACCCCTGCTCTAAGGGAAACCATAACTCTCTTTCTGAACACCCTGAAAGTTGGGTTGGCATCTTCATCCGCATTTGCTTCCAGAAAGATTCAAGAGTTCCTCCTATCTTACCAAGTCCAATACCTCTCTGGACACTCCTCAACCAGACACTCCCCAAGCTTACTATAACACACAACTCTACCTGAAAACCAATGATTCCACAAACTATCCCCTTCTCCAAGTACTTGAATAAGGCTCCATGCATCATATTATCAATAAAGTTGAGTATTTTACCAACATCTTGCCCACTAGAATCACCATAGGCACAGTCAATGACAATGCTCCACTAATTGCAACTGGAATAGGAGAGGCTGTTCTCATCAACCACAAAGGAAGGACTCTGAAGCTCCATGACGTACTGCTTTTTCCTGAGCTCAACAAAAGTCTGATATTGCTGTCCAAACTAAACCCTTCTGTCACCAAAATCAAAAAAAATGGTCATTTGGGCTCCAACATCTACAAAGATAAATTCAAAATCATTGGATCAAGGAAAAACTCACTCCTAGAGCTACTTGGTATCCCTTTCAAGTCCTACAAGCCACTAAGTCTGCACTGCAATGCCTCGCTGAATAGCATCCACAATTGACTAGGACATTCCGGATATTGAGCCATCAATAAGATCTATCCTCAACTCAAACCAACTCCCAAGTCCAACTGCTCTACCTCTCTCCATTTTAAAATCACTAGAAATCCCTTCAACAGCAGCAAATTCAAACCGGTAATTCAACCTCTTGACAAACTTCACCTAGATTTAGTTGGTCCTTTCTCCGTCAATTTACATGGGGGTGGAAAATATTTTTTGTCAATTATTGACCAATGTACTAGATTTAAGTCAGTCTCAATCTTACCTTCCAAGGATCTAGCCCCCAGGCAATCAAAGAATTCATTTTCAGGTCTGAAAGGCAACTGAACACTAAAGTAGTCTGCATCATGTGGGAAAACGGGGGCAAGTTCACTGGGACCAAGCTTGCTGACTATTGCAAGGATGCGGGAATTTTCCAAAATTTTGTTGAGACTGTGAAAATGAAGATGAGTCTGGTGGGATTTGAACCCACAAACTCAGATAGACTGAGACACATACTAGAGTGCTGCCTTTACCAACTAGGCTACAGAAGCTTGTGGCTGCCAGGGTTGTTTGGTATTACTGCTCTAGGTTCAACTGCACAGCATCCGTACTGTGGTGATACATCATGTTAGCAGGTTTAACCTCAACACCCCCCCTGGCTATGTGATTTAGAAATAGGTATGGAAATACCAAGGTGAAAGTGTGATCAGTGTTGGGATTGAACCCGTGATAGGATTACAGGGGATGATTGTCTTACAGGAAACATTCACATCTTATTCAAGTCTCATAAGTAAGCAAGTATACACTCAGATAGGCTCTGGGCTCACAAACTGTTGAGACTGTGAAAATGAAGATGAGTCTGGTGGGAGTTGAACCCACAACCTCAGATAGACTGAGACACATACTAGAGTGCTGCCTTTACCAACTAGGCTACAGACGCTTGTGGCTGCCAAGGTTGTTTGGTATTACTGCTCTAGGTTCAACTGCACAGCATCCGTACTGTGGTGATACATCATGTTAGCAGGTTTACCCTCAACAAATTTCTCTCCACCTTACACTCCTCAAAACAAAGGTTACACCAAATGCAAAAACCACGCAATTCTTGACAAAGCTCCATGCCTCCTCCACAACTGTCAACTCCCTCCTTCCTTCTGGGCTGAAGCCGTCACCACAGCTGCCCACCTTCTTAACCTCTTGCCAGCCTCCTCTAACAAGGATCAAATATCCTACACCTTGTGGTATCATCAAAAACCTAACTATGATTGAATACAAACATTTGCGTGCACAGCCTAGGTTCTGGTCCCCAAGCAACTGCAAACCTCCAAGATGAACCAAACAAGTTTCAAAGTTATTTTTGTTTGCTACTCTAATGATCTTTCCACCTATTGCATATGGAATCCTTCATCCCGGAAAATTTTCTGTACCTCAGAGGCAAAATTCCTTGAATCTGAATTCTTCCACTCCTCTCCTGGCCCCCATTCCTCCGACTCCTCTACTGCTCATTCCTCTTCTTCAGACATCCTTCTATTTCCTCATTTGCTTCAGTCCGCTCCAATTGAAAATGAGACAATAACATCTTCTGATGTCCCTCCAAATTCTTTTGTGCCAACACCCATTCCTGTTTCTAACTCTGATTCTGTTATTCACCTGTCTCCAGAAAAACCCTGGTTGGATATTATCTCCACCATAAACATCCTTTCCCATAACTGGAAAGATTGGCCTCTGGTCTATCTGATTGATGACAGTTATCAATATCCAAAAAAATTTCCCCAAGCTATGTCCTGCAAGTTTGAGAATGAATGGGTCGCCACCATGGACCGCAAAATATCCAATCTTCTGATCTACAATGTGTGGGAAGAGGTCAATGAATTTGAAGATTTCACCAAACTGAGGTGTTTCTGGGTCTTCCAGACTGAGTGCGATTACAATAATCACATCACCAAATTCAAAGCGAGATTGTGTGTTCAAGCATTTAAGCAAGAAGAAGGAATTAACTTCAACTCTACCCTCTCTCCCCTGAAGACAAAACCTCCTTACAACTTCTTGTCACCTTTTCTATCCCAAAAAATCTCAGAATGCACCAACTTGATGTAAAATCTACATTCCTGAATGGACCACTATCCAAAATGATTTTTATATTGCCTCCATGCAACGTCTCCATTTGACCTGGGAAAACCCTTAAGTTGAACCGGAATCTCTATGGCCTCAAGCAAGCACCTCAAGCCTGGTATAACACCCTGAGTTCCTGGCTTTCCAAAGTAGGCTTTACTCAAAGCGCAAGTGAAAACTGTGTCTTCTGGAATAGAAACACCTGGCTCTACATCCATGTTGAAAATATTGCCATATTAAGTAAAGATTCCAGCGCCTTTGTTTGCCTCATTGAGTCACAATTACAATGCAAGTACGTAGGTCAAGTCTCACTTCTTTTAGGAATCAACATCTCTGTCTCCAAAGACCAAGTCAAACTCTCTCAACACTCGTATATCTCCAACTTGGCTGATCAATATCCACTTCCTGCGTAAAAATTTAAATCTACCCCCTTCAAGCCCAACACAAAACTTCAAAGTGCGACAGATGCAGAAGCCAGCCAATTTGAAAACCTAGGCCTAAACTACAGGAAAATTGTGGGGGAATCACTATACATCAGTGTCAACTCTTGACCAGACATCACCTTCTCAACTAACTACCTCTCTCAGTTCCTCAACAAATCAAACAAGGTTCACTATGATTCAGATTTTGCTGTTCTCAACTACCTTAAACATACGCCCAATAAGGGCATAGTCTTCAAGAAAGCCTTGTCCAAAGAACATCTTGCCGCCTTCGTTGACTCCAACTGGGCCACTTTCCAAACAACCAGACGCTCAGTGATGGGTATTATAGTCACCTGGAAAGTAAACGTGATCAGCTGGAAGTCACGCAGGCAACCCACTGTCTCCTTGTCAACGACCAAAGCAGAGTACAAGTCTGTGGCCAAAAGCATCAAAGAGATAAAATGGCTAAAACATTTCATTCGCAAGGTATTTCAAGATTCTCCAAGTGAACCCACTGGAATCCATGAAGACAATGAGGGCTGTATCAAACTTGCAATGCAACAAGAAAATCACTCCGGCTTCAGGACCAAACATATGGACCTGCAGTATCATTTTGTTTGAGAAGAAATAGAAGCTAAGGAAATCACCCTTGTAAAGGTTTCCTCATCAGCCAATTTGACTGAATTTGTTACTAAACCTCTAGCCAGAATCAAGTTAGAAGCCTGCCTCAAGCTAGTCAATTTTGAAGAAACTCAATATAAAAACAAGGGAGGCTGTGAAATTGTCATTTCTTTATCTCTGTTTTTATCTTGTCATGTTGTGTTTCTTTATGTCCTGTCTATTCATTCTCTTACTTCATTGCGTCTGCAGGTACCCTTCTTTTCCCACACAACTATCAATCCGCTGTCTGCAATCCAAATGTGAAGCACTCAAGACTATAACTCACCTGCGTAGAGGATCTTGATTAGCCCCAGGGCTCTTCAGTCCTCCACGTTAGGTAATTCCTGTCCATTCATCTCCTCAAGCCTTACTAGACCCCTCAAGTATCTAACTCTGTTGTCCTGGTCAATCAATTCAGGATCTTTTTCACCCAGCTCTACTAACTATTGCACTAAGCCTAAACCAAACGCACAGGATTTGTGATACTTGTCATAACCTTAAAATCACCCTTGTTTCAGCCTCACTACTGTTTGGCTTTCTTTCACATTCTTTTCTTTCCTTTTTATGGCTCCTTATTGTCTCCTTCTTTGTATTCATTTATTTTATTTTTTTCTTTGAACTTATGGAATAAATCTTTCTTTCAGTCTCTTACATTAACACTTAGCCCCTCATATGGGCCAGGTGGGACCCAGGACTCACCTGGGTCCAGTGTCAAACTCACACAGGGGGGGGGGGTGTAACTGGCGAAAATGCTGTTCCCCCTCTCTTTCCTACCTAGGTGACCAGCAGGGGTGGTCAAATCTCCCGCTGGTTGCCTGGGATGTGATTTGCCCCAGGCGGAATGTTGAAACATGTGGGCTGGAGGGGGATCAGGTGCCCCCAGCCCTTGGCGCCTCCCCCTCAGTAACGGGAGGGGGAGAGAGTGCCCCACTTCTTTTGGTGGGGGGGTGGTCAGATCCCCCCCACCCTCTTGTTCCCTACCACCAACAGGTGGGAGGGTGATGAAATCCCCCCCACCCTGGTCAGTCACCACATGCAACCAACCAATTTCTGGTCCTCAATGAGGGGGAGGACCAGCCATCCTCCCTCCCCCTCAAAACCCAGCGAGGGGATGGAGGGAGGCAGGGGCCGCCAGCCACTGCGGGTGCTACCCACCCTGGCGGCTGCTACCGGGGCCGCGGCCTTGCACATAGCAGGTGGGAGGACTCCAAACGGAGTCCCCTGCCCCATACAATGGCCCAGCGCGGGTTGTTGGGCCCCAGAGAGAAACAAGCGGCCCCAAGTGGTATGAGAGAGGGCTGGCGGCCCCAATGGGCCGCCAAGGCCAAAAGACCATAAAATACAAACTTTGGCGGGCCAGCCCGTCTGGCCAAGCATGTCCAAAATAAACCTGGGGCCCAATTATGACCAGATGAGCTTGTCTGGCTAAGGTATCCCATCCACCCTGGCAGGCCCATTAAGGCCCGTGTCCCAAAAGACCTAGAAAATTTGTTTTGGTGCACAAATTCCCAAAACCAATAACATCCACATAGGCCCACCTGGCTCATGGGATGTCCAATGGGCGGTGGAGGCCAATTTGTGCATCCCATTCAGATTACACAATGATATGCACATTAACTGAGTTCATCTGTATTTTAACACATGGGAGCGTCCACTCAGAGGGCCCTGAGCTTATTTTTAGAGTATATAACTTTTGGGGTATGTAAATAAGAACCTTTACATTGGAAATCCCCCCCAATGAGTACTAGTACCCTATTTCTCCCCTTGGGCAGGATGTGATGGGGTTATCAGACCTTGAGGACAAAGGCAGGGAGAGACTAGCACTCCCCTGATGATTCCTTGAGTCCCCTGAGGGCTCCTGTTACCTTAAAAGAGGAGGGCCTTCACCCTTTAGCCCCTTCCTCACCAGTTATATATGATTAATCATTTGTAAGGGAATACGGCAAGAGTTAACAAGCCAAAAAAACTTAGTCTCAGGAAGAAATTTACTGGGGCGATCAACTTTAGTATCATATTCAACTAAAAGTTTTATTGGCAACTCCAATTTCAAGGGGAAGGTCCTAATTGGAGTATTGACCCTTGTGTTTCACTAAGATAAAGGGTCTGAGATTATTTGTAAGAAAAGCTCCTTTGAGCTTCATTTATTTGGAGCCAGCCCCTTGCCTTTTTAAAAATTTTTAAGTTGTGGCTTTTTGCTCACAATACCTTTCTATTTTTCAAGTCTGTGAGCTTTCAGCTATTGTTTGAGTTATTTGAGTCAAAAACTGACTTGAGTGGTGGTTTTTGTCTCATTATTGCAGCTTTAACCACGGCCAAGTTTGGAAGTAGAGGTAATATCCCTGACAATTGGGGGCCTCATTGAATTTGAGGACCTTTTGGAGTTTTTGTCTGCTTAAAGTACGCAATTTTGTGGTATTTTATCTACTTTTTGACTGATTTGTATTTTTTTTTGAAGAAGAAAAAAATCAAACAAGCAGTAAAATTTTGAAAGTTCTGGGATTCATTGCTTTGAGATTGAAAAACCCTTGGGTTTTGGTATCTTGTATTGTTTAATGGTAGAAAAAAAAGAAGAACAAAGAAAATAGAGGGAATTCAGAAAAAATTGAAAACAATATTGTCTTTTTTTCTAGAAATTTGCTTGATATCTTCATTGATCTTCATAGATTATCCAAGAATGCAGACTAATTCAAAAAAAAGTGGGATAAAACTTAGAAATCCTTTGTATCATTGAGGAAGAATCAATTGGGCTATAGGAACCTATTGTCTACCGCAACAATAGCACCATCAGTCCGCAAAATAATTGGTCAAAGCAAGCTGCGTCATAGTGCAATTGGCCACAAGGTGGAAATCAATAGGGTAGACTCAACGGGCAATCATCCTAGAGTATTGAAGGAGTATTTGAAAGAATCATAGCTTGTTAAATCAGGCAAATTCCTGACTTTGACTGATAGACAAAGATAAAAGTAAGTTATCAAGTGTCATTTTTGCAACTGCAACTACTAGACTAATATTGCTCCGCCCCCGTGAAAGTCTTGAAAAATCTGTTGCTTGATTCTTTCCTCCTATAAAATAGGAGAAAGTCTTGAAGCTTTGTTTCCAAACAAAGCTCAATCCCACACAGAAATTTTGGCAGCACCAGTATTAGGTGTTAAAATAGGTATGCATTTACGCGTGTGCTAAGTATGAGTTTAATCCAAATGGGCTGCGCATGTTGGCCTCTGCGACCCATTGGAAACACACACGGACCATACGTGCCTGTGTGGATGTCACCGATTTGGGGAAACTCGCCTCAGAACGGGTGAAACAGGCCTATTGGTACACAGGCCCAGTGGGGTATATGTGCAAATACAGCCAGATGGGCTTGTATGGGAATAATTTGGCCCAAGGTTGATTTTGGAAATACTTGGAAAGACAGGCTGGCCCGCCAAAGTATGTTAAAATCACTTTTTGGGCTTGGGGGCGGCCCATTGGGGCTGCAGTCCTTGTTTCAGCCCATTTGGGGCTGCCGCCCGCGTTGCAGCCCGCTTGGGGCCACAGTTTTTGCTTACAGCCCGTTTATGGGGCCCAAAAGCCTGTGCGGGGCCGTTCTAGGGGGCAGAGGGACTCAAAATTGAGTCCCCCCACCCTGGTTGCGGCTGCCGCGGGGCTGGGGCCGATGGCCCCAGCTCCTCCCCCTCCCCTTGCTTTCCATTGCAAGGAGAAGGAGGAAGCGCTGGCTGGGTTGAACCAGCCAGCGACCAGTCAGGGTGGGGGGGGGACCTGATCACCCCCCCACCAGATGTGGTGGCATGGCCAGTTGCAGCAAGGCTACCAGCGGTGGGGGGGAATTGACAAGCCCCCCCCCACCACCAAAAGGAGTGTTATCCCCCCCCCCTCTTTACCAAGGGGGAGGAGCGATGGGCTGGAGGGGATTTGACCACCCTCCAGCCCACCTACCTTGACGAAGCCCTGGGGGTATTCACTCCCCGGGCCCCTGGTAGGGGGAATTGACCGCCCCCTCCAGGGATTTGAGAGAAAGAGGCGGGGGAGGCATGTCTGCCGGTTACACCCACCCCATGTGTGTCTGAGACCAGACCCAAGTGTGTCCTGGGTCCCACCTAGCCATTTGAATGGCCAGGGGCTGGTTGCATGAGGCAACCAGCCAGCATATGAGGTAACAGGCCGGTTGTAACAGAAAACCAGCCAGGGGTTTGAACAGCTAAGGGGCTGGTTCAGCCCCACTACAGTGGAAACACCAGAAAAGACCAGATTAGGGTGGTTATAAGGGTACAGGCACTGATGCCATGCGGGCTGATGTAGCCCAAACCAAGTAACAAGGCCTGTAGAGCCTGTTAAGCTCTTTTGCGGTGGAAAATTTGCTTTTTGGCTTTTTGTATCATGGGCTCACAAGAGGCCAATCTTTTTGAATTAGGGAGCTTTTCTCCCTGCTTTTTTTCATCATCCATTCATCATCCTATTGAATTCATCACCAATATCATCCAACCTATTGCCCCATTGTGAGATCCCACTAGCAATTATTGAGACAAGGTGTCCAGCATTTCTTTTGCTTTAAATACTGCTCATTTGCCAAAGCTTATTGCTGGCCATAATTATAACATTAGGAGTTCCATGCCAAAAGAGAGGGAAAGATCCTCTGCTACAGATATTTTTATGGAAAGTAAGCGTTTCACTTAGCACCAAGTTAAAGAAAAATCTGTCAAGGAATTGGGACGGCTAATATCTTGTAACTCAAGTAAATTATTGACATATCAATTGGTTTCTTATCATTCTTGTTGGTATGAACACTAGGAGCAAGAGGTATCAGCTTGTTCCCCCCCATAAATTCAATCAGAGGAGGAGACAACATACCTCCGGTCACTGCAAATCTCCTGACCTGCCACAGCCAAAACAATATCAACTACCTGGAGGCAGTGGCAGCAAACAACGTTAAGAATAAGTCAAATTTCATGAATCAGGCCCTGGCAACGTACAGGGCCCTCATAAAGCTGTTGGGAAGGGAAAGGTTGATGAAGTAAAGGGAAAGCTGGGACTCAACCCAGATCAAGAAACTGGTAGTTCCCAAGCCAAGTAAAAAGAAAAAGTTATTGGAGGGAAGAGCCCCACAACCAATAGCTTCAGGCTCCCAGGAGCCTTCAAGGAAAAGGGAACAATCCCCTCCCCTGAGTCAGGGAGCAAGGATGAGGAAGAGGAAAGAGAACCACTACTCCATTAATGGAGAAACAATGAGAATGGCCTGGTCTCTACAAGGAGGCTTCCAATTCTTGGAACAAGAGAGAGCCAAAAGGGCCAACAGGGGCTGAGGTTTTCCTTAGAATGCAAAATTTTTCTAGAACAATTTTGAGATATTGTCTTCAATGAAACACTTCATATTAAAAAAGCAGTGGTCCACATGAAAAAGTACTGTATAGAAGGCTTTTCAGCCATAGATAAAAAGTATTCCTGTATTGTTTCAGATGGCTTGACCTTGAAATCAATTTAGGCAAGTTCTGTGAAAGAGATAGAAGAATTGACAAATAAAAAAATGGAGCTAGACTTGAGTAAAGCACAAGCAGGGGATTTGAGTAATCTGGATGACAAGTTAAAAAAAATTGATGACACCTTGAAAGACTCATGCAGAGAATCTATCAGTATCAAAAGAGATGTCAGCTCATTGACTTCAATGGTTTTACTACTGGGTCATTCATTGGCAGTGTTAGAACATAAGTTTGATAAAAACTTGAGTTCTGTAAAAGAAGATATATTGAAATTTCAAGTTATGTCAGAACAGAATCTACAAAAATTAAGTACCAAAATTGATGAAGTACATGAAAAATTAGGGCAAAACCATGAGAAGCTTGTTTACAGATTCTTATCCTTCTCCTCAAATAACCACAGTCATGTTATAGAATAAAGAGCCCCAAAAGTGAAAATAAAAAGCAAGAATGTTTCAGGAGACAATGATCTGGTGCAGGAATCTGGTAAAGGAGAGGTTTTTAAGCAGATATTACAGGGATTGCCAAAGATAAATGAATGGCCTGATTTATTGAGGGAGGGTGAATATGATCATACTGAATTTTTTTTCCTTGGTTGAAACCCTAAATACTGGAATTCCTGATACCTTGATTACTAGTAGATTAAGTATTCTATTTAAGGGCATAGCCTCAGATTGGTATAGGGAAAGAAGGAGTGCTGTAGGTGTACAGGACTGGGACTAGCATTTTTTTCTTTCATTTCTTTTCTCCCTCATATATAATCTATATTTATTTCCTATTTCCTCCTCTGTCTGCCTTTCAAGACTTTACTCTCTCAGCCTCACACACGCACGCCTTCAGTTCTGGTATTCAATATTCAATTATATTTCTGTCTCTTACTCACACATGTCTCACAAAGTGTGACATTGCTGATTGTTGTATCTACCTGAGGACAGAGTGAAATTCAGGTAGAAGGATTCCTCATCCTTCTACTCCCATTTCTAACGCTCTGCTTCTCCTCAGCTAAGATTCATGCTTTCCATTATTCCTTCTTTCTGATTTCTTATTATTTTTTTACATTTCCTTCTCTCTGAAATTCATCCTTCTACCCCCATCTCTACAGCTCTTCTTCTCCTCAGTCTCAACAGGTTATGAGCCCAGAGCCACGACGTAGTAAAACCATCAAATTAAACGCCTAGAAGGATCTGATACAAATCCAGTATTGTCACTCTAAATAAATCATGGAAGACTGTCAGAATCCACATCCAGTCCTTAAAAAGCTGACTATCATTCCTCTCAACTCACCCAGATCATATTCCAATTATCTTGACTGGGCAATGATTCTCAGAATCCATTTCCAAGCTTCGGGCATCGGGTACCTACTCAACAACAATTCACAGAAACCTGATCATGAAATATGGTCAAGAGAAAGCCTAGGGGTATGCTTGGTCATATAAAGTTCAATCAATCAATCTAACTTTCAGTTCATCAGAAAACTTGAAGAAAGCTCTATAGGAATGTGGAACTTGCTTTGTGATGCTCATCAAGACAGTTCATCTGGAGGAAAAATGTACTTGCTCTGCAAACTGCTTCTCACCATGTTAAGGGACAAGGATATGACGACTCATCTGAAAGAAATGATATCCTATGTAGAGAATATAGCCTCTCTCATCACTCCAAAAAACCCTCTCACTGCGGAAAATCTCCAATTGACCACCATACTGCTGTCTCTCCCAGATGATTGGCTTGGATGGGTATCCAGCATGATGAATGAAGACTCAGTACCCTCATCTAAGATAATAAGTGCCCTAAAAGAAGAAAATTTGAGAATAAAAAAAAGAAACAAAGACCCTCCGACTGTCATATCAGTAAGATCAACTTCCTCCTATTCAAAATCATCAAGTGGATTTCAAGATTTGGAACCTCAAAAGTCAAACCAAATCTATTACTGCAAAAACTGAAAAACCAAAGGGCATTATTTTTCAAGATGTCTCAAGGTTGTTGAAGCCCTTAAAAACGCCAAGAAAAACAAAAAAAATCAGTGAAAACAAAATAAATACCTGAAACCTCCAAAGGCAAACATGGCCAAAGAAAAAATGAGGGAAAACAAAGAAGAAGACAATGATTTTTCAGAATCCAAAATCATTTTTCTGCATGCTGGCTTACCTTCCTCTAACCTGACCAACTCAAATTCCCAGAAAATGAGTATTTCAATCTGGACTTGGGATGAACCGTATCCATGATGCCAGTTGAACATCAACTGGACAACAAAAAACCAAGTTTAACCTCATTTCAATTAGCCAATGGTTCCACCATCACCTAAACTTTGGTAGGTTCTCTAGCTCTGCCAGTTAGGAACATTAGAGAGCTTGTTTTTCCAAATATTCATGAAACCCTCCTATCCATATCAAGTCTCAGCAATGCGGGATGCTCCATTTTTTCACTTCCGCCTAATTTAAGATTTATAAAAACTTAAAAATCAACTCAAACAAATGTTCAATTGTCCAAGGGTACAGAAGGTAAAAAATTTACTATCTCCCTCAAAAGAAATTCAGCTGGGAATTTTTTCTCTCAGATCTCACTCAGATCTCTGAAAACATTCTGTTTAGTTATCACTTCAGGTTTTCTCATCTCAATCTGAAAACTCTTTGGAAACTACTCAAGTTGTCTGGAATAAATTTTTCTTTCAACAAATAACAACATCAATTTCCAACAATGAACCATCTGTATCAAATCAAAAATTTCAGGGAACCCCTTCCACTCCAGACTCAGCCATAGATTAACTTCTCCAGGCCAAATAATACACTCTGATGTGTTTAGTTTCAAAACTTCATCTCAAGAAGGATACAATTATATTTTCACCTTTATCAACAACTGCTCAAAAGCACTCCCTGCATTTCCCATGAAATATAAATCAAATTCTTTTGATTGCTTCAAACTGTTTATTTCCTTCTTCAAAAACAAATTTCATCACTCTATTTTGTGCCTCCCTACCAATCATGGTGGTGAATATATGAACAATAAAATTAAAACCTACCTATCCTCCAAAGGAATACTACATGAACCAAGACCACCACATTCTCCTCAACTAAACAGAGTTGCCAAACACTGCAATTGGACAAAACAAAATATCATTTGCTGCTCTCCTCTCTCATACCACCTTCCTAAATCATACCAGGCAGAGGCTCTTCAACACTCCCTGTTTGCTTTCAACTCCTATCCCTGTAAAACCCCTCAAGGCTTCACCTCCCCCAACTCCATCCTCAAATTTAAAGAAATTCCTCCTTCCTATCTTCATCCTTTCTGCTGCATTTCTTTGTATAAGGTACTGGAACCAGATCAATCAAAACTGTCACCCAAGGCCAGACCGGTTATACTCCTTTCCTACCTCTATCAAGGGAACAGCTATTGTATTTTGGAAATTGAACTCAAAAAGGTAATCAAGTCAAGGGATTTCATTGTCAAAGACTCCATCTTCCCTTATGGCCATCCCCTCAAATACCTCAGCAAAAATCCTCCACCCATTCCTGTGCATCTTCTGTGGCCAGACCATCCTTTAACCAATGTTGATTTGAGCTCCTTCCCTTCAGAACTTCTGCACCCCAACGTCTTTCCTTCTTCCCCTCCCCTCAATTCACCACCTGCAATGTTGACATTGCTTGAATGTTCTTCCTCTCCCCAATTCCTCTCTCCACATACCCATGCACACCCTGGTGCACAACATCAGACCACTTCTGTCAACCCTGCTCCTTCCCTCATTTTCCCCTGCTCTCAACCCTCTCTTTCCTTTGTTCCCTGCTCCATCAGTTCCCCCCTCCTCTGAAGGCTTGGTTTTCCCGCCACCTCTTTCTCCCGCGTCTAAAGTCACTTTTTCTACCTCTTCTCCCTCTCCGCCATTCCCATCCCCTTCTCCTTTTTCCTCCCCTCCCCCACCTCCTGCCCCTTGCCATTCTGCCAGTCTCCCGGCCACCCTCAGGCTTTTGTAATTACTCCCGCTTGGCTTTGTTAAAAGAAAAAATCCTAGCTTGAAATACCTGGAAGCAACTCCTTAAATTGCCTCACCTCCGCTTTTGGATCTCATGTGCGCACAAAAAAAAGACCTCACTGCGCGGTATGAAGACCTGGACTTTTGTCCCCCCCCCAAGGTTGCAGAACTATTTGATTTAAGTGGGTCTTCAAGTTCAAATGCCGTGCTGATTGCTCTATCATCAAACTCAAGGCTTGGATTGTTTCCATGGGTTTCACCCAAGTCCATGGCCTTGATTTCTCAGAGGTATTTGCTCCAACACTCCCCCTTGAAACACTTTGCCTCCTGCTCAGCCTTCTGGGAAACAAAAACTGGGTTGCTCTTCAGGTAAATTTCAACACCACTTTCCTTGAAGGACATGTTTAAAAACCAGTCTATATGTCTCAACCCCCAGGTTTTGAAGATCCCGCCCATCTAGACTGGGTTTTCAAGGTGTTTTGCGCAATCTATGTTCTGAAGCAGTCACCTTGTCAATGGAATCTTGAGCTCAACTTGGCCTTTTTGGAGCTTGGTTTGTCTCCCTCCAGCTTTGATCCATCCCTCTATTTCAAGCTCTAGAACAATTTCCTAGTTGGTGCAATCAAAGATCATGTGTAAGATCTTGCTGTCTTTGGTACTTTGGACTTTGTCTCCCCTTTCATTGCCAGAATTGGGAAGCTTTTCATCATTGGGGCCAATGAGTATCTGTCTCTTTTCCTCTTGATTTCCCTTGCAAAAGGCAAGATCTCTCAAACCGTGTTGATAGGACAGGAACACTTAATTGACTCTGTGGCCTCCTTCTTCCTTCCAAAAATTTGATCTCCTGCTTTTTTGCCAACTGATGTGAACTTCAAGAATAAGAGATAATTGAGATTGATTGTACCAGAAACTGGAAACTGATAGATAAAAGGAAATGAATCAACAGAACATTCTTGATAGGAGATGAAGCGTTTAAATACCAAAATCAGGCTTTGAGGATCTTGACATCAGTGGACATGAGGATTAGAGATGCATTGAGAAAATACAGTGAGATGAAACTGAGAAATGAGAAGTTCTTGTAAGTTGAAGTCACAGTCAAGAAGTATTGGAAGAATGAAAAGGTCAGGAATCTTACCGGGAACACGGATCATGAATGAGGGATAGAGGATGGAGATGATGATGAAGATTAAAGAATGAATGAAATAAGAGAAGAGAAAAAGAGTAGGAGTCAATGGATGAGCGGATTGGTGAGGGAGTGAGTCGTTGTGGTTGTTGTCTGGTCAAGTTCTGAGATTGAGAGATCTGATGAAGATGGTCCTTTTGGTTGAGCGCGGGACTTGAGAGAGGGAGACTACTCAGGCACTATAGAATTGGATTGTCAACGTTCCCTTGATTTTGTCTCTGCCCGCCCGCCGCAATTTTTCCTCTCTGTCGTAGGATACTTAACACTCCTCCATGCCCGATGAGATGAAAGAGCTATTTAGTAGGATTAAAATAAGAAAAGAAACAAGATAGTAGAGCTATACTTTGAGAAGAGGCGGATTTAGTCAATGATTCAGCAATTATTGCCAAGGATTTCATTAGAGTCAGCTTTATGTTGTTGGCTTTGAGTTCCTCTCTCATCCCTTTTGTTTTTAGATCTAGGTGTCTGGTCTTTGAGTTTGAACCAAACTTTCTGATTTCATCTTCTAAGCCGCTGTTGTTGATATTCATTGAGATAGTTGTGACGGATTGAGTGATAATGTTGTATTGGAGAGCCTTTATCCAGGTGGCTTTGTGGTATGATTCAACCAAGGCGTTGAGTTCTGCGTCTGTGGATGACCAGGTTATGTTTTTTTGTTTGCAGCTATTCCATGAGACAAGACTGCCAAATACAATACATAGGTATCCTGTTTGCGATTCACGTGTGTTGGGATCATCTGCCCATGAAGCATCCAAGTATACTTGCAGAGGATTGGATTCTGGTTGGCATGTCAGTGTCAGGCAATGACTTCTGGTAGTCTTCAGATACTTCCAAGTTTTCTTTAGTTCATTCCAATGAGGGAGTCCTGGCTTGACATTGAATCTTGCTAGGCTTGATACTGCAAAGCTGATGTCTGGCCGCGTGTAGCATGCTATGTGGTTGAGCATCCCAATTTCCAATTGGTAGTTGATGTTTAGGGCCTTAAAGGCTTCATGTTCTTCATTGGTTGCGGGTTTGAGTTGTAAGTTCTGAGTGAGGGGTGTGGTTGTATCCCTACAGTCTCATAGTCCAAGTTCTTCAAGCCCATGTTGGATGTGATTGGGTTGACTTAGTAGAATTCTATCCTCTTCCACCTGTATTTTCATACCTAATAGTGGATTGGGGTTCCTGCTTTCAGAACCGTCAAACTTTCTGAGGAACTTCTGCTCAAAATCTTGTCTGTCTCCCACAAGGATTAAGTCATCCACGTGGAGGAAAAGCCTTGATTGGCCGTCCTCCAACAGGTAGAGACATGGATTGCATGCTGATTTGTGAAATCCAATCTTGTTGAACCATGCTGTGAGGGTCTTGTACCAGTTCTTGGGGGCTTGTTTCAAGCCGTACAGGGATTTCTTGAGTTTGATAAAACAAGACTTGCGGTTGGAGCCTTTTCTAGTCTGGATTATCACTTTTTCTTCTATTCTTGAGTGTAGAAATGCACTCTTGACATCAAATTGACACACTTTTTGTTTTTATTTTAACCCATATACCAGTAACATGCAAAGAGAGGAAGGCTTTCCGGTTGGAGCGAAGGTCTCGAAGTAGTCTAAGCATTCTGTTTGATTGAATCCTTGGACACATAGTCTAGCCTTATACTTGATTGGATTGCCATGGCAGTTCTCTTTGAGCTTGTACGTCCAGACTGTTTGTAGAGGTTTCTTTGGCTCGGGTCCTTCATAGTCCTCCCAAACTTCTAGTCATTTGATTGAACCAAGTTCTGTTTCCATGGCCTTTATCCATCTTTCCCCTTCCTCACACGTTGTAGCATCCTCGTAACTTCTTGGCTTGTAGTAGTGAAAGTATCCATACCTCTGCAGAGGACGTAGAGATGAACGGTCTTGAAGGGCCCTTGTGGATTGCGTTGGTTCTGAAGTTTTTGTTTGAGAGGGTTGAAGTTGATGGTCTGATCCGTCTGTCTGATGGCCTTCAGACAAGCTTCTTGGCTGAGAGTAGGGATTGCTGTCATCCGACGGTGCCAAATTGGAGTTGGAGTTGTCCTCGGACTCTCCTGAGGATGATTCTTCAGCTGCATCTCTGTATTCCATGTATGCTGGCGTATTCGTGAAAGGAGCAGGGTTAGGAGGCTGATTGGTGTTGACTTTCTTGTTTACGTCTTCTTTGTTGTTCTCTGATATCTTGTCCTTGGAGAGAAGAATATTTGAATGTTGAGGATTTGCCATCTTGAGAGACTTGACGTGCTTGGTGAGAATGACAGAATTGGATTTAGTCAGGATTCTGTATGAACAAAGAAGAGGGTTGAAGCCTACAAGGATTAATTTTGACCCTTTTTCCTTAAACGTTTGACCTTTTTCCCTCCTAGACAAGAGGTAGATGCACGGATTCCCAATTTGTTTCAAGAATCCTGGAGGAAATTTTTTATCTGTGTATTCTTCCGCAGGGTGATTCATGGTGTCCGTCTCTGTGGATGTGATTCAGCATGAGGGAACTTGCCTTAATAACCTCGTGCCATAAGTTTGCAGGAAGGTGGCCATCCTTAAGCATGGTTCTAGTTGATTCAATTAGGGTTCTTTTGGCCCGTTCCGCTCTTCCTTTGTTTTCCGGGTGGTAAGGTTCAGATATGATTTGACATATGTGTTTACCATTGTAGAACTGTTTGAGTTTTTGATTGAAGAATTCCAACCCTCTGTCTGAACATACTTTGGTCGGATAGTAGCCTCTTCTTCTATGTTCTTTTTCTATCACATATATTAAGATCTCTGGCGTCTCATCTTTTGATCCCATTGGAAAGGTGCAAATGTAGCCCGTGGCGTTATCTACTAGGGTTAAGATGTAGCTTTGGTCACCCTTTGATTGCGGTTTGAGGGGTCCCATGAGGTCTAGGTGAATTCTTTCAAAGGCTTTGTTCACAGGTTGGGAGGTTTCTTTAAAGGATGCCTTCGTGATCTTGCCTTTGATGCAGTGGATGCATTCAAATCTCTTCCTAACTTCTGGTGGGATATGTTTGGTTACTCCCTCAAGCTGGCTGATTGCTGCGTGTCCATGATTTTGGTGGATTTCAATCAAGTCATCCTCATGAGAGTAGGCCAGGTGTGTGGATTTAGCTTTGAGTTGAGAGAATTTTGGGGTCTCTAGCGTATAGAGATTGCTGACTACTTTTCCACCAAACAGTTGTCTTTTGTCCTTCAACACCTTAAATTTCCCTTTCTTGCCCTTCAATACACATCCCGCCTTGTTTAGTGCTCCCGCGCTCAGTAGGTTTATGGTTAGACTTGGTACGTAGTATACATTTGATAGTTCAAGCGTAAAGTCAGCCCATATGAAGATGGCTGTACCTTTTCCTTTAATTTATAACTCGGCTCCTTTCTTTCTGGTCTTGATAGAGTCTTCTTTGCAGGGGGAAATTTCTATGAAATACCGGCTTTCATTGACCATGTGCAGTAATGCTCCACTGTTGAGTATGAATTTAGATTTGGGATCTCCATGGTCAATCCACGTTGTGAGTAGTGCCAGGTAGTGTGCTGAGGTGGTTGCCTTGGTTCTTCGAGCCTTCCATTTTGATTGGTCTTCTCTCCACCATTCTGGGGCCAAGTCAGGATGAAGGTGCCAACAATTGTCGGCTGAGTTTAACTTATCTTGCTTGGGGATGTGCCAGCCTTCCATGCATCTTTGTCTCTCTCCGCTGTGTGTGTTTCTAGTCAATCATTTCGTTTTCGCCAGGGCCATCTCTGATCTATCATTTGGTCTGTCTTGAGAGCCTTGAGATTTTGATTCATTGTTAAGTTGCATGAGGTGTTTGAGCACATAGTCGACTGAGAGTTCCTTGTCTTTGTGCATGATTTTTCTCTTGAAATCCTTCATATTCTTGGGAAATTTGAAAAGAATTAGGAAGGCCAAGATGCCGCTTGGGAGTGTGATTCCTACTTCCAACATTTTCTTCAGGCAGACTTTAATCTTTTTTATGAATTCTTCAATTTCATTTGGCTTGAATTTTATATAAAGGAAATTGTTAAATATTCTTGCCCTGTTTGATGCTTGGGATGATGCATATTTCTCTATGATAGCCTTCCATAGTAGTTTAGCCTATTTCTTGTTATTTGGTGTTACAATGTTGTTGTGAGGAAATGATTCTAGACGGGAGATAAGAAGAAGTTTGATCTAATTGTTCACTTCTCCATCTAGAGTTGAGACTTTGTTGTTTAAGGCCTTTGCGCATCCTCTTACGTCCAGTATAGCGTCCATCTTGTCTTTCCAGACGCCGTAGTTGTCCTCGCTTAGCCTTGGAATGGTATCCAGATCGTTTTTCAGCATAGCTTGACAAAATCCTTTGGAGCCCACCATTTTTGAGTTTCTTTGATTGAGTTGGTTGCGGATTCAATAGAGACTTTGTTTTGGCTTTTAACTGTAATAGATAATTGAGATTGATTGTACCAGAAACTGGAAAATGATAGATAAAAGGAAATGAATCAACAGAAAATTCTTGATAGGAGATGAAGCGTGTAAATACCAACATCAGGCTTTGAGGATCTTGAAATGAGTGGAAATGAGGATTAGAGACGCATTGAGAAAATACAGTGAGATGAAACTGAGAAATGAGAAGTTCTTGTAAGTTGAGGTCACAGTCGAGACGTATTGGAAGAATGAAAAGGTCAGGAATCTCACCGGGAACACAGATCATGAATGAGGGATAGAGGACGGAGATGATGATGAAGATGGCAGAATGAATGAAATAAGAGAAGAGAAAAAGAGTACAAGTTGATGGATGAGCAGATTGGTGAGGGAGTGAGTTGTTGTGGTTGTTGTCTGGTCGAGTTCTGAGATTGAGAGATCTTATGAAGTTGGTCCTTTTGGTTGAGCGCGGTTCTTGAAAGAGGGAGACTACTCAGGCACTATAGAATTGGAGTTTTTATGTTCCCTTGATTTTTTCTCTGCGAGCCCGCTGCAATTGTTCATCTCCGTCATAGGATACTTAACAAAGACCCTTTGCAAATGATTGAATGGCGCACCAGAGGGGCCTCCTCAATATAATCAATTGATTGGCTCTCTCCTCTGGATCTCCCAGTGCAACCAACCCAATTTTTCTTTTCCATCAATAATCTCTTTCAGTTTCTTCAAAATCTATCTTTTAACCACCATAATGCAGCTTTCCGCATGCTATGCTATTTTCTCACAACTAAGAAGATGCGTCTCACTCTTGGTGGCTTGGATTTGTCCTAAGTAGATTTTTCTGACTCCAACTGGGAAGAGGATTGTGAAAATTGTTGATCCACCTCCCGCTACATCTTTTCCTGGGAGGCGGCTCCAACTCCTAGAGATCAAAGAAGCAGCCAAATGTTTTGCTTTCCAGCTCAGAAGTCCAGCTCAGAAGCTGAGTACAAAGCTCACTTGGACTCCTGCAAGGGGGGTCTTTGGCTGCGGAACATTCTTTTGGAGTTAATTCTAAGGGATTTGTCCCCTGTACCCCTCTTTGTCAATAACAAAGGCACCATAGCTCTTGCAAAGAACTCCAAACACCACTCCCAAAAAAAGCCCTTCAACCTCCGCCACTGTTTAATAATCTGCCCTACTATCTCACTCTCCACCCTAATTCTCTATCTCCCGCTTTTTATTTTTACCTTTCTTTGACATGTAACCTGTCACAGGTGACATGTGCGACACAATCCAAAAATACTCTACTCCATCTAACCAACTCGACCTAACCAACTCGACTGGATCTAACTAACTCAACTCTATCCAACCTACTTGACTTGACCATCAAATGATATTTGAATACATCTGACTTGACTTGAATCTACTTTACTTGATTGCCCTTGATCTTTCTTTCTTCTTTCCTTTTCTTTTTCTCTTACTTTTACTTTCTATCTCAATTTCCTCTTAAACATCAACTCAAATCTTTGACATACTTGTTATCCCAATGCCATACTCTTGATCTGAATAACATTCTGCTTTTTCTGTTAAGACTAAAAACATAACCTCTCTAGTGCTTACTGATTGCGTACCAACTCTGACCATGCTTAATTCTCTTTAAAATAAAGTCTTTTTGTTTGCCACGTAACCTTTTATTCCCTCTTAATCCTAATCAAAACTTCATCATCTTGGGCAGCTATTCTCAGTGTCTTGATGTTTGTTTCTTTATCTCTATTTTCTCTTTTCATTAAACCTCTTATTTGAATCTCTTTCACTGATTGTGTTTGGTTTTATCCCTCTTGAAATCTTATTTTCTTTTAATTCCTCAACATTCTCTTCAATCCAACATGGTTAAAAGGCAAAGGGCAGCCCAAAAAACCTAACTGGAGCACAGGAGGGATCAAGCCATGATGGATTCAGAAAGA
Source organism: Puccinia polysora (assembly GCA_025617555.3). Taxonomy (NCBI): domain Eukaryota; kingdom Fungi; phylum Basidiomycota; class Pucciniomycetes; order Pucciniales; family Pucciniaceae; genus Puccinia; species Puccinia polysora. The sequence continues at coordinate 4,781,122 of CM062644.1, forward strand.
TCATTCTTAAATCTGCACCTGAAGCCATTCCAGTACTCACAGATGAAAACTAATTGATTTGGAAAGACAAAATGTCTATGCTTCTGGAACTCAAAGGCGTTAAAGAAGACCTGGAAAACAAAGAAAAACAACTTGGATCTACGGACAACATGGAAATTTGTGCAATATTACTTTCCCGCATTGACTCAATCACTCATAACAACTTTTTGAACCCCTCAAAAATTGCCTCTGCCAAACTTCTATTGCAAACCATCAAGGAAAAATTTTCCTCATCTCAAACCACTAATTGCGCTCAAATTTTTAACAAATTTTTATATCAACAGTTTAAATTGGATGCAATGAACTCCTTCATCATGGAAACTAAGATCTCCTTGAAGAAAATGCTGGATGTAGGAATAGATTTGCCAGACAATATCATCTCATACCTGATCCTCTTCAATTTTCCTTTGTTGCTACACTTGCTTTGCCAGAAAATTATGCACTCCAATAAGAACATTACCATAGATCTGGTTCTCAATCACTTAACCGAATTCAACAATGAATCCAAGTCCAGTTCCAAAGAAATCAAATCCAACAACACTTCACTTTTTGCTCCTTGAAACACTAAGAAAAACATTCCTTGCAAGCTTCAATGCAAAAGAGGCTTTCACAATCCTCAATCACCAGATAACCCCAAAGACAAATGTTGGCACAAGCACAAACATCTTGATCCAAACTGGTTGAAGGAGGCGCAAGCTAACTGGAGAGCTCAATTCAAATCAAACTCCAAAGGCAAAGAAATTGCTCACTATCATGCATTTCTTACAACTTGGATCAAGGATATCAACCCAATCAACCAAATCATTCTTGCCTCTGGAGGATCTTGCCACATGTTCAATTATCCCGACTTCTTTTTCAATCTAAAAGACTTTTCAGGCGAAAAATTCATAAACACTGGGAAAGAAAATGCCAAACTCCCTATCAAAGGAAAAAGGGTTGTCCAGCTGACTTGGAAAAATTCAGTGGCAACTTTAATGGATTTCCTCTTTGTACCGGATCTTGTCATAAATCTGATCAGACCTGGTGAACTTATCTCCAACAAGGGATGCTCTCTAGTGTCCAATGGCTCCCAATTCCAATTGGCTTCCAATTCTACTCCCGTATTTTCAGGGTTCATTTGAGAAAATCTCTTTTTTCTCAACTTCCCCTCTCTTATTGGTTCCAATTACAAATTCTGCTATCTCACAAAACAGGAGTTCACGACCAATAAAATCAAAGACATTCACAATTCTCTTGGTCACAACAATCCCTATTGTCTCAAAAATCTTTTTCCCAATCTTCCTTCCAACTCTCTTCCCAAATTCCAATGTGAAGACTGTGTCTTCTCTAAAATTACCAAATTTTCTTTCAAGAATATCCAATCATCCACTTCCCAGCCCTTTGAACAACTCCACATTGATCTTGTTGGTCCGATTACTCCCTTGTCTTGCAATCCAATGAAATACATCATTTCAGTAGTCAACAATTTCTCTGGATATATTTCTGCCATTCCTCTTCAATACAAATTGGATGTGGGTTCTCAGCTCAAAATAATTCTCAATCACAAATGACAAAAGCAAAGTTGCTTCCCTGCCACCATCTGTACCAATGGGGGTGGAGAATTCTCCTCTACAGATTTTAAGAATTTTTTTACTGCAAACTCAATCTAACATCTTGTAACCAAACCCTATAATCATGAAAACAATGGAAAGATCAAAAGAACAAATAGAACCCTCACCAAATCTATCTGTGCTATCCTCAAAAGTTCAAAGCTTCCTCTGAATCTGTGGGCCAAAATCTCTAAAACGGCCTGTCTCACACTGAAGCAAAATTCCCAAGAACCCTAATTCCTTGTCCCCTTACCAAATTTTTACTAAAAAATCTCTTCCTTACAGCTACTATCATCCTATTGGTTCCAAAGTGGCTTACCTTGACAATAAAATTGCTTGCGGTGAAAAATTAAAAGATTGCGGTCTCATGGGAACTCTTGTGGGCTACAACCCCAATTTCTTATCACATTGAATTCTCTCTTCCAATAACACTATCATATCTTCTAAAAATGTCAAGATTATCAAAAATTCCCCTTCCAATTCTCTTCCTACTACTTCCTCCTGATCCTCTCCCAAAGAACCGTTCCTAATAAAACTAGACAATGATCCACCTCTTCCCCTGTCTTCTGCTTCTAAATCTCTCCACCCTGTACTTCCCACCAATTCTTCTACATCAATTTCTCCTTCCTCTACCCCTACTCCTTCTTCTTCTCAGTCCAATGTTAACTCTTCCAATTCATCTCCAGACACTTCCAACAATCTGACCAGTCAACTAGACCCCAAGTACCAACTAAGAGATTTCCCTACTCTCAATCCTTCTCAACGTTACAGATATCATCACTACTACGTACCTAAAACCTTTGAATAAACTAAAAAATGTTACATTTTGCACAAATGGGATGGTTCAATGGATTTGGAACTAAATGGCATATAAATTCTCAATGTTTGGGACAATTAAAATGGACCTGAGCCAATCAATCCTCTTAAAACAACCTGGGATTATTGAATTAAGGATAATTTTCATGGTGACACTCTCGTATACAAGAGCCGATTATGCATTCAAGGATTCAATCAAATCTATGTACTAGACTACCAAGACACCTTCTAACATACCGGGAAGGCCGCTTCTCTTCAAATTGAAATTCTCTTTGGAATATACCACTCTCTTCCCATCACACAATTTGACGTCAAAAGCACCTTTCTCCATACCCCATTATCTGACAGGTGATTATAAAAAAGCCTAAAGGATCAAAAAAAAACTTGAAATATCTCATTCTCAAGAAATCCCTCTACGGACTCAAGCAAGCTCCTGCAAACTGGTTTCACACCCTAAAATCATGGATTTGTGAGCAAGGCTTTGACAAATATATTTCCAATACGTGCCTCTACATCCAATCATAAAGAAACTTGGTTTTATTTTTTCATGTAGACAATCTCATTATTTTTGGCTCAGAAAATGACTTTGAAACCTCATTCCTAAATTGATTTCCAAAGTCAAGTCATCACAAATCCAATACTATTCTGGGTATGAAATACAAGCGTATTGAAAATAAAATCCTGCTGCCTCAGCCTAAACACATTGAACACGGCCTTGACAAACTCAATTTAAGTGACTGCAACCCTTTTTCTATTCCTCTCACTGTAAATGCAAATCTCACTCCTGCGTTGGATCAAGAACATGACAAATTTAAATTGCTAAAAATCAACTACAGATCAGCAGTGTTTCTTATGAATTACATTGCTTTCCTCACACAACCAGATATCAGTTTTTCAGTCTCAAGCCTGGCTAGATTCTGTGAAAAAATTGGAATTTGTCACTGGAGGGAGGTAAAATGTTCTTGGAAATATCTTAAGACCACTAAAAACCTTAAACTAACCCTTCAAGTCCATACCTTGAAGACTAAAATTGAATGCTTCAGCAATGCAACCTGGAGTGACAATTTGGAAACCCGATGCTCTCAATCAGGTCATCTGACTCTTCTCTTTGGATTGCTTATCTCTTGGAGCAGCTGCCATCAGGGGAACCTCACTCATTCAACAACAGAAGCTGAGCCAAACCCTTTAGTCGACTCCTATCCCAAAGCCATCTGGATGAAAGAACTGGTAGCTGAGATCTGGAAGAAAGAACCCGAACCAAGTCTCCACTTTATCAACAATAAGGGTCTTGACAACAAACTCAGGAAATTCTTTTGCAATTCCAAGACTGGCCACATCAACATCAAGACCAAAGTTCTACAAGAAAAACTTGCCCTTGGCAATCTTATCATCAAACTACTTACATCCCTCAAAATGAATGCTGATTGCCTCACCAAGGCGATTCCCTTCCAAAAACTGAAAAATCTACTAAATCTCATCAGCCCCTCTTACTCGGCAATGTCTTCAGTCCTACCAGCCACTGGGGGATTTTAAATAATCTGCTCTACTATCTCACTCTCTACCCTAATTCTCTATCTCCCGCTTGTTCTTTTTACCTTCCTTTGACATGTCGTCTGTCACAGGTGACATGTGCAACTCAATCCAACATACTCTACTCCATCTAACTAACTTGACCTAACCAACTTGACTGTATCTAACTAACTCAAATCTATCCAACCTACTTGACTTGACCATCAAATGATATTTGAATCCATCTGACTTGACTTGACTCTACTTTACTTAATTGCCCTTGCTCTTTCTTTCTTCTTTCCTTTTCTGTTTCTCTTACTTTTACTTTCTATCTCAATTTCCTCTCAAACATCAACTCAAATCTTTGACATACTTGTTATCCCAACCTCATACTTTTGGTCTGAATAACATTCTGCTTTGTCTGTTAAGACTAAAAACAAAACCTCTCTAGTTCTTACTGATTGCATACCAAATCTGAAAATTCTTAATTCTCTTTAAAATAAAGTCTTTTTGTTTGCAACGTAACCTTTTATTCCCTCTTAATCCTAATCAAAACTTCATCATCTTGGGCAACTATTCTCAGTTTCTTGATGTTTGTTTCTTTTATCTCTATTTTCTCTTTTCATTAAACCTGTTCTTTGAATCTCTTTCACTGATTGTGTTTCTTTTTAGCCCTCTTGAAATCTTATTTTCTTTCACTTCCTCAACGTTCTCTTCAATCCAACAGCCACCACTTTATTTGTGAATGTGTTGCTTGGAATGTTTTCACTGTCCACCATACTGGGACAAAGAACATGCTATCAGATTTGCTAACAAAGCCTCTGAACCCCATACTTCTGAACTCTGATCAGTGCTTATTTGGTCTCATTTTGGGTGGTTAGCAAGGGGCGGTGTCGCAGTACTTCTCCATCTTCATCTTTCTTCTCACTTGTCTTCTCATTTTTTCTTTCATTTCTTTTCTCCCTCATATCCCATCTAGATGTATTTCATATATCCTCCTCTGTCTTCCTTTCAAGACTTTACTCTCTCAGCCTCACACACGCACGCATTCAGTTTTGTTATTCAATATTCAATTATTATTCTGTCTCTTACTCACATATGTCTCACACCGTGTGACATTGCTGACCATTTTACCTACCTGAGGACAGAGAGGAAGTCAGGTAGACGTATTCCTCATCCTTTTACTCCCATCTCTACTGCTCTTCTTCTACTCAGGTAAGATTCATGAATTCCATTATTCCTTCTTTCTGATTTCTTATTATTGTTTTCCTTTTCCTTCTCTCTGGAATTCATCCTTCTACTCCCATTTCTACTGCTCTGCTTCTCCTCAGGCTCAACAGATGATTTCTCAAACTTGATTAAAGTACTTGAAAATATAGTAGAGGACACATCTCTGGGTAGAAGAAAGTCATATTCTCCTAGGGATGTTCACATGGAAAATTCAAGTAAGGGTAAACTCTGTTTGAATCAGAGCCCTCAGAATGATGACCTTTCTTTTTATACTTGTGGTAAGACAGGACATACTTCCAGAATTTGTCCTCAGAAGGCTAGAAAACTCTAAAAAAAAGAAACTAGGAAAGGTGAAAAGGGGGAAGTTGCCTATGAGTCCTACAATGACCATAGTGAAGCAGAATATGATAATCTAGTTATAGGTTGCATCAATTCTTTTGATGCATCAAATGAATTAGTACAGATGTCATTCTGTGGTAAATGTTGTAAAGTGCATCTAGATTCTGGTGCTTGTAAATCTGTAGTAGGCAGAAGGTACTTGGAAAATTTGTGTCCACAGTGGGAGAAGCAATTAATAGAGACACCCAAGATGAACCTGCAAAGCTGTTGTGGTACTCTTGCTCCCTTAGGAATGGTCAAGATTAGATTTTTTGTGGGGAATTTGGCTTTATTAATCAAGTTTGTAGTGATTGATAATACTGAAACTGGATATTTTATAATTTGGAGTGACTAAATGAAGAGATACCGTATCAGTTTGTTTCATGAGTGAAATTCTTCATACTTGACTATTGGAAACAGCGCAAAATTTTATTTCAGTAATTCTGATTATAATTTTGTGAATAATGTTTCAAAAGAGAGTTTTGAAAATGAGCTCATCAGAAATCCAAAGATCAACACTTCCTTGACAGAGGAGGAAAGGAATGATCTAGATTCTCTGCTATTTAAGCATCAAAATGCTTTTTCAACAGTGAATCAGCCTTTTGGTTCAATAATAGGACATAAATTAAAGATCACTTTGACCATAGATAGACCATATCCCCCTGCTTTGAGAGAACATCTGTTCCCTTCTATCCCTAGGAGCAAAGAATCACTGAAAGAACTTATAAATACATTGCTTAAATTAAGTGTAATCAAGAAGGTAGGTGCCAATGAAGATGTGGATATCACGACACCTGTTATTATAGCTTGGAAAAATGGTAAATCAAGTATGGTTGGTGACTTCAATGCATTAAATTCCTACAAAACCCCTGATAGATATCCCATGCCAAAGATTTTTGAGTCTTTGAGTTAATTGAACCAAGCTAAGTACATTTCTTGTATGGATGTTCTCAAAGGTTTTCATCATAATGTGGTGGATCCGGAAAGCAGGAAGTTCCTAAGGATAGGATGCCACTTTGGAGCGTTTGAGTACCTGAGAATGCCTTTTGGTATCAAAAAAGAACCATCCCACTTTCAAAGGATTATTTCCTCAGAATTTGATGAAGATTTGATGCAGAAATGGTTGATAATTTATGAAGATGATATAATTATATTTTCTGAAACATGGGATGAACATAAATTAAGGATGTCTATAATACTTGAAAAGGTAATCAAGATGAACATGGAAATATCTTTAACTAAATTCTCATTTGGATTTAATTAATTGAAAGCTCTGCGTCATATTTTGAGTGGTTTATCACTTGGCATAGATCAAGCCAGAGTATCTGCTGTATTGCTGAAACCTATACCTAGTAATATTAAAGAGATGCAAAGTTTTTTGGGTTGTGCAGGTTATTACAGACTACACATTATAGATTTTGGGATGATAGCTTCTAGTCTTTATAAGATATGCAGTCCAAATTGTATGTTTGAAATTACTAAGCCAAGGTTACAGGCCTATGAATTATTTAAGACAAACCTGAAAAGTGCACCTTTATTATTTCATCCAGACCCTAAGAACCCATTCAAGCTGTATGTAGATGCATGTATGGAATGCCTTGGAGCTGCATTCACCAAGTCCCATTATTTAATGATAAGCCAATGGAAGACCAATTTCTTTTATATCCAGAAAACTTAAGGATAGTGAAAAAAGATATGGTGCTTCACAATTAGAGTGTCTGTGTCTATTATGGGCCTTGGAAAAATTTTATTATTGCCTAGATCAATTTCAATTCAAAGTTATTACTGACTGTAAAGTGATTAAATCATTGCTGAACTTGAAGACACCCAACAGGCACATTTCAAGGTGAAAATTGCCATCCAAGAATGTAGGAGTTCCATGAAAATATTTCAAAGGGAAGGATTGATACATAAGAGTGCAGATTGTTTATCACTTTGGGAACTACCTAATGACATCAATAACCCTGCTTATGACCCTGAGGAAACTTTGGATACATTGCCTATCATGGCTATATCAATGAGCAATTTGGCACAAAGCTTCTTGGATTCTGTGTTTGAATCCTATTCTCATAATAAAAATTCTTCATTAATATTAGAAATTTGGCAATTGAAAACTAATAGACAAGACTTGGTTGAAGGGCTAGATGAAGAATGGAAGAAGGAACTACTTGATGGTATATTGGAGCTTTTGGATGGTTTGTTATATCATAGTTCAGCCCACTGCTGTTCTTTAGTATTGACAAAAGATGAACATGTACAGTTATTGATGAGTGAATGGCATGACAAAATCTTTTCAGGACATCCATCTAAAGAAAGAACAACAGACAGAATTGAGAAAATAGCTTGGTGACCAGGTTGGAGAAACACTGTCTCTGAATACAGTGATTCTTTTGAGAGATGCCAAAAGGCCAACAGACCCATAGGAAATAGGTAATGGACTTTTAAAATCCATAGAAGAACAAAAGAGAGTTGATCAACTATAAATATGGACTTTGTATCTGGGATACCACCAGGAAGGAAAGATAATGATAATTGTGTACTAGTGATAGTTGATAGGCTCTCTAAGAGAGCTAGGTTCCTACTATGTTACAAGGATAGTTCTGCAATGGATATAGCTCTATTATTCTGGAAAAGCATTGTTAGTGAAGTAGGTTGTCCACAGAACATATTTAGTGACAGAGAACCTAAATTTACTTCTGAATTCTGGAAGAGTTTGTTTGACCTAGTAGGAAAAAAATTATATTTCTCAACAGCTCACCACCCACATACAGATGGTCTAGCTGAGAGAATGATACAAACCTTGGAAGACATGATAAGGAGGTATTGTGCATATGGAATTGATTTCAAAGACAATGTGGCTATACACGTGATTGGGTATCACTGTTTCCGGCTTTGGAATTTGCATATAACTCTAGTAAGCCTTCTACCACCAACATGTCACCTTTTGAACTGGAAAGAGGTTGGATTCCTCATACGCCCCAGGATAAGCTCCTTAGCAATAGTATTTTACTGGAACCCTCTTCTAATTGTTTTAGAGAAATGATGATTAGGGCTGAGGACTTTGCAAGCAAATGCTTTAAGGAAGCAGTTGAATACAACAAGAATAGATGGGATAGAACTCACAATGATCATCAAATCAAAATTGGAGACATGGTCTTGATTTCAACAGTGAATTTTTTTAACATAGCAGGACATAGAAAACTTAATTACTCATTTGTTGGAACATTTGTTTTAAATTCTTTACATGGGACAAATGAAGTGGAAGTCATTCTGAGAAAAGAATTTTACAGAAAAGATCCAACATTCCCAATAATTCTGGTGAAGAAGTTCATACAACCTACATAAAAATTTCCATTGAGAAAGACCCCTGTAGTTGTAATCCCACCTCTGGAAAGGATTGAGGATTAACTACCTCACAAGATATTGAACCATAAAATTATTAGGAAAGATGGTAAGGATGTGACACTCTATCTGGTGAGGTTTAAGAACAAATTAGCTGATAGTGATTTATGGCTAGAGGCTAAGGACATTAAAAATTCATATAGTATTAAGAAGATATAGAGCCTCTAAGAGAGTTAAAAATCACTCTGAAGAGTAATTTTTCTTTTGGTGGTAGGGAGTGTCAGCAATGAGACAATTATATGTGTTAAAATGTCTGCACAACTCATCTATCTTTCTAGTAAAGTGGTTAAGTACTAGTCTCACTCTCAATTTTCTGACATCAAGGTCACTTTTTCAACCCACCATAGAGCCAAGAATTAAATTTGATCAAGAAGTTCAGAATTATATCATAAATTTTGATAATATTTTATAAGTATGTTTTTATGAATATTGATATAGAATTGAAACCTTGATAATATCTATTATAAAGATGGAGATCCAATATAACTTTGAATTAATTTATGAGGACTCAGATGCGTCCCAAATATTGATATATAACTTCCCAATAATTTCTTTTCCTTTGGGGACAAGCTACAGTAATTAATTTATGCCATACTCACCACTCTGTATAAACCAATCACATAATCTCAATATTATCCCCCTTGGGGATGTAATTATAATTTGATAAACTATCCTGAGCCTTGAGAGCGTCCACTCAGAGGGCCCTGAGCTTAGTTTTAGAGTATATAACTTTTGGGTATGTAAATAAGACCCTTTACATTGAAAATCCGCCCCAATGAGTACTAGTACCCTATTTCTCATTGGGAAGGATGTGATGCAGTTCTGAGCCCTTGAGGAAGAAATCAGGGAGAGACTAGAACAACCCTGATGATTCCTTGAGTCCCATGAGGGCTCCCGTTATCTTAAAAGAGTAGGTTCTTCACCCTATAGCCCCTTCCTCACCAGTTATATATGATTAATCATTTGTAAGAGAATACGGCAAGAGTTAACAAGCCCACAAAAATTAGTCTCAGGAAGAGATTGACTGGGGCTATCAAATTTAGTATTATATTCAACTAAAAATCTTATTGTAAAATCAAATTTTGAGTGGAAGGTCCTAATTGGAGTCATGACCCTTGTGTGTTACTAATATAAGAGTCTGAGCTTATTTATAAGCAAAGCTCCTTTGAGCTTCATTTATTTGGAGCCAGGCCCCTTTCCTTTTTATACAGGTTTAAGGTGGGGCTTTTTCCTCACAATACCTTGTTATTGTTTGATTCTGTGAGCATTTAGCTATTGTTTGAGTTATTTGAGTCAAAAACTCACTTTAGTATTGGTTTTTGTCTTATTTTTGCAGGTTTAACCATGGCCAAGTTTAGCAGCAGAGGTAATATTCCTGAAAATGGCTCAGAGGAAGAAACTGAAAGTGAATTATGCTCCCTTCATTTGGGATTGGAATCCTCTTCTGAGGAAGAAGATGTGCAGGAAAAGTCAACCAGAAGCTTATATTTCATGAGTATTGATTTGATTAATGTGATTTTAATGTTGGCTAAGTGAGATTTTTTAGTAGGAATCAAAGGTGTAATTCCTCAATCAAATAAATGAGAACTTACATATGTTTTTGGGTGAGGTTTGGGATCCTGTTGCTGTGGGAATTTGTGGACTTTGATAAATCACCTTGGTATGATGCAAAAAGATGGTTTAAAGTCCAAAGGAAAATGATAGAAACATTGAGGAAACATAAGGCCTGCTATGCTAAGATACTTGGTAGTAGCAAAGAGGTTCAAAAGATCAAAAAAAGAAATGATGTTGAAGACATCAATGAAAAGATCACCTCTTCAAAATGGATATCAAAGTTTGATTTGTGTCAAATGATAGCAGATGATTATTCAAGGCCAATGTTTTCAAATTAATTGGATCCATGTTGTACTTTTACTCCTTTGAAAATGGGTGTAAAATAACCATCTGATGCCAAGTTCATTTCCCTTTTTAACAATAACCACTGGTTTCATTTATTACATGAGGGTGATAGTATTCCAATCCTTACAATTGTATCCAAAAGTTCTTCTTTGAATTCAAAGAAAGCTTCAGGTTTGGTTGATCACCTCAAAGATCAACTCAAGTTTTAGTCCAATTTATGGAAACATCATATCATTTCATCATTTGGGTTTGGTCTAAGATGTAGTTCTAATTCTGATCTGGTACTTCTAAAAATAGGAAGGTTTATCACATTTTGAACATCATTATTTTGAGTTTTTGATTTAACATCATTATTTTGATTTTTTGAGTTAACATCATGATTTTGAGTATTTGAGTTAACATCATTATTGTGAGTTTTTGAGTGAACATCATTATTTTTAGTGTTTTAAATGATATTTTATTGATAATTCAGTCCAAGTTGTGTTGGGCTGTTCCCATCATGTGGATCATTTTTGTTGGAATCTGAAATCCAAAACCCAGACTAGGACCAGTTAGATATCCAGGAAACCCAAAGGGGACATTGCAGCATAGAGTAACCTAACTGTATACAAACCCTGTTTATCCTTTAGTTAGGTCTCTAAGAGATTTTACTTAAAACCTCCATTGTACTCTGTCTTGTTGCTTCTCCTCATGCATTGTTTTCCTCCTCAACCATCCGTACCTTGTTCAGGTACAGTCCTCATCTCATTTGCGCCTCCTTTGGTCCCATTATTTGTCCCGCCCTTGTCCTCACTCGCCGGTCCCATCCATCAGGTCTGCTTCTATTTTCCTCTTTCTTCTTTTCTTCTTTTATCCCTCAAATTGAGTCTGTCTTTTTTGTTTTCTTGCTTGCTTCATGAAATCAACCCTCCTTATGCGTTATTTTCCTCCTCAACCATCTGTGCCTTGTTCAGGTACAGTCCTCATCTCATTTGCGCCTCCTTTGGTCCCATTATTTGTCCCGCACTCGTCCTCACTTGCTGGTCCCATCCATCAGGTACAGTCCTCATCTCATTTGCGCCTCCTTTGGTCCCATTATTTGTCCAGCACTTGTCCTCACTCGCCAGTCTCATCCATCAGGTTATGAGCCCAGGGAAATACCAGCTGTGCAGCCAATAGGAAAAGGAGCGTAGATCTGATTCAGGACTGCGACCACCATGGCTCATCCTTTGTCATCTCCTTCCTCTTGATAATCCTTGACCAATTCATCTCCTCCCACCTCTTTGAGTGGCATTCCCTCTTCTCCCACCTACTCCACTGCCTCTTCCGGGCACACCGTTCAGAACCTCCTGTCAGGATCCAACACAAGAACCATTTCTCATTCTCTTCCTTCCGCCATGACTAAATCCCATGACTCCAGGGGAATTCTTTGCGAGAAACTATCTGGCCTGGGCAACTTCTCAAGCTGGAGAAACAATGTGCTGACCGCCCTTGGATATAAGGATTTGGACACCGTTGTCCTGGAACGTTGTGAAGCTCCCAACCCCAAGACTAGACTAAAGAAGAAGCAAGCCACAACCTTCATTCAACTTCATCTAGATCAAAAGAACTTTACTCAATTTGTCAAGGATCCCACCAAATATGAGCCCAAGGATCTCTGGGATTCCATCTGCGACCACTATGCCCCAAGTCCCTAGAGAATGTGGTTAATCTCATGGATCGGTTATACAACATTCCTTTCTCCAATGGAAACCTGCAAGACTCAATCAACAAGTTCTGCGAGACATTTTGATTACTCTTGGAGGTCTCCTTTGATAACCTTGATACCTCCACTTTAGAAACCCTCTGGGCCATTATCATACTCAAACGACTTCCCTTGTCCTTTGAAGTCATGCGCTCCTTACAGTTTGCACAATACAAAGGAAAGAAAGCTAAAATTCCCATGGATACTTTCCTATCTGACCTTGAACTAGAAATCCAGCGCCAATTGGATTCAATCAAAACCTCTCAATCTTTGGCTTTCAACGTTTCTCGGCATCCCTCCTCTAATCCCTCTCAGAACAAAAATCAAAAACAAAGAAACATTTAAAAAAATGGGACCCATAATCCTAAATCTTTTCACTCCCCTGATCAATGTCATCAACTCCTCCCTGAGTTAGCAATTGCCTATCATCAGGCAGCCCTCAACCATATTCAGAACAAAACTCTACCTGGTAAAGCTAATCTCAGTTCAAACAACTTCAATCCCGACCTTGTCATTCTTGACAGTGGGGCCTCCGGTCACTATCTCAAGCATCAAGAATACTTTGTCACCCCAAATCTTCTAACTCCACCTTATTTACTGCTAACGGCACCCCTCTCAAAATTTTGGGTCACATAAAAGCCATCATTCCTCTTGCCTCCGGTTTTCTCGAGTTACCTCATGTACAACTAGTCCCCAAACTATCCAATTCCTTAATCTCCATGACTCCCTACCTCCAATCTGGATACTCCGTCAGACCTTTCAATAACGGTTTTGAATGCTTCAAGGATGGTCATCAAGTCATGACCGGAAACCTTTTTGACAAAATCCTTTCCCTTAATCTTGCTCAACCAAGAGCCCTTTCAGCTCACTCTCCCCTTGATCTTCATTGTTCCCTTGGTCATCCAAATGAAAAATATCTTTGGAAACTGTTCCCTCATCTTCCTAATGTCCCCATTGACTGCTCCAAATGCTTAACCTCTAAAATGACTCAATCTTCCTTTTCTGGTCACTTCCCCTCTCCTTTGTCCCAACTTGAGGTTATACACATGGATCTCTGTGGACCTATCTCACCCATGTCCAAGGGAGGAAATCATTCTTTCCTGAAGATTGTGGATGGATACAGTTGCTACGCTTTCATTTATCCTATGAGGAGTAAGTCAGGTACTTATGACCACTTTCTCACTTTTCTCAACAAAGCTGAATGCTTTGTTGGGCAAAAAGTTCATTTGGTAGTCTTGGATAATGTTGGTGAATTTTTCAATGAAAAATTCTGCTCACTATTCAAGAATAAAGGCATTTGCCACATCACCACTGCTCCCTACACCCCTCAACAAAACCCATTTTCTGAACGCAGGAATCAAACCACTGTTGAGAAAACCAGGACTCTGCTTCTCACCAGTGGGGCACCATTGACCTTTTGGGGTGAGGCTGTGGTAACTGCTGTGTTTCTTGAAAACTAAACTCCCCACTCCTCACTAGATCTTACAACTCCTTTTGAAAAGTGGACGGGTAAACCTCCTTCTCTCAATCACTTAGCTCCCTTTGGCTGCAAGGTCATTTTCTACACAGAAAAGAAATGGAGAACGTCAAAATTTGATCCCTCTGGCAAAGAAGGAGTTCTCATGGGATTTAGCCCTCATCATTGATCTTACAAAATTTGGATTCCCTCATCAGACAAGTTTTTCTGGTTGCACCACGTCCGCCACTGTCATGATGTTTTCCCTCTTGAAAATCTCCCTCAAAATTCAGAACATCCTGGCCTTGTCATTATTCAAATGGACAAACTCCCTTCTTCTCCAAATCTTACTTCCATTTTGCCTCAAATCAACTCACCTGAAATCGATCCAGTCGCCATCACTTCTGCAGAAACCAATCAGTCCTCCCCTCCACTTCCTTCCGACCCTATTCCTGCATCACATGAAAATTCTCCCGTTAAATCCTTGTCTTCCAAGCATCACTTGTATGTACCCTGGTACAATACCGCTCCCAAAGAAGTTGGTGCCAATATCTCTCAAGATTGAATCCTTCTTACCAGAAGGCGAAACCAAGCAAATGCCATAATCTCCAAGCCCACCTCCCAGAAGGACCCGAGAAATATAGCTGAAGCAAAAAAATCTCCAAATTGGCCAGGATGGAAGGCCGCAATTAACGTTGAAAAGGATAATTGTGTTTGACATGGAGTGTGGGAGGTGGTTCCCAAACCTGCTCACATTAAAGAACTAGACACCACATGGGTCCTCAAAACTAAATTTGACGCTAATGGTCTGTTTGTTAAACAGAAAGCCAGGCTTTGCACAAGAGGATTCCGTCCGGTTGAAGGCATTGACTACGATGAGACCTTTGCTCCAACTGGGCGCCTACCCTCTCTCCGTATCCTGCTCAGCCTTGTTGCTTCTTTTGACCTCGAGCTCCATCAAATGGACGTGAAGTGTGCTTTTCTAAACAGAAAGCCCAAAAAGGAGATTTTTATCAAGACCCCTGAGGAGCTGGATTTAACCATTCCCCCTGGCCATGGTCTACGACTTGTCAAATATCTTTATGGTCTCAAGAAAAGTCCACGGTGTTGGTACTCCGCTTTAACCACCTTTTTCTCATCTGTTCATTTCAAGTCCTCCGAAGTCAATCCCGGTCTTTTCATTCACTCAGACCCTCAAAACTCTGTCTCGTTTATGTTCATGTAGATGATCTTGTCATTGGTGGGAGAATGCAAGACGTAATGGAATTCAAGGAGAACATGAAGACCACTTTTGAGATGGAAGACTTAGGCAAATGTAAGTGGGTACTGGGGATGAGAGTCACCAGAGATTGCAAGAACCGTACCATTCAACTAAACCAAGATTGATACATTGAGAACATGCTCTCCGAATTTGGCATGTCAGATTTTAAACCTGCCTCCACTCCTCTTCCTCAACAACCATCCAAAGTTCCTGTGTCAGACAACCCTGTGGATTCTTCTTTCAACTACCGTCGAGCAGTCGGTCTCCTCAACTATCTAGTTCAATGCACCAGACTGGACCTCTCTTTCTCTTGGAGCTACCTTTCTCAGTTCCTCAATAATCATACAATCACGCACCAGCGTCAATTCCTTCACCTTCTCCGTTATCTCAAACGCACCAAGTCCCATGGAATCACCTTGGGCAGCGACTGCTCTACTTCCTTCAAGCTACAAGCCTACTGCAATTCCGATCATGCGTCTAGAAGTGATCATCGATCTTTCACTGGCAGCTCAGTTTTTCTTAATGGGCCGGTCATATGGCGCTGCTCAAAGCAGTCGGTCATAGCCCTGTCCACCACTAAAGCTGAGCATAGGTCCTGCTCCAAATCAGGTCAAGATCTTCTGTGGGCCTCTCAGCTCCTTTCTATTTTATCCAAAGTTTTTCAAGTCCCATCTATTCCCCCTACACTGTTTTGCGACAATCAGGGTGCCATTGCGCTCCTGGAAAATCCGGTCTACCAGCATTGGACTCGCCATATAGATGTTTTCCTCCAGTGGATCAGACATCACGTTGACAACAATGATTTCCTTTTATGTTACACTCCAACTACCGAAAACCTTGCGGATGGCATGACAAAAATATTGACCCTCACCAACACAGCAAGTTCTTGAAGGAAACTAGAGTCTTACCGCTCCAGTGAGATCAGCAAGCACGGGGGGGTGTTGGAATCTGAAATCCAAAACCCAGACTAGGACCAGTTAGACGTCCAGGACACCCAAAGGGGACATTGCAGCATGGAGTAACCTAACTGTATACAAACCCTGTTTATCCTTTATTTAGGTTTCTAAGAGCTTGTACTTAAAACCTCCGTTGTACTCTGTCTCGTTGCTTCTCCTCATGCGTTGTTTTCCTCCTCAACCATCCGTACCTTGTTCAGGTACAGTCCTCATCTCATTTGCGCCTCCTTTGGTCGCATTATTTGTCCTGCACTTGTCCTCACTCGCCGGTCCCATCCATCAGGTCTTCTCCTATTTTCCTCTTTCTTCTTTTCTTCTTTTATCCCTCAACTTGAGTCTGTCTTTTTCCTTTTCTTGCTTGCTTCATGAAATCAAACCTCCTTATGCGTTGTTTTCCTCCTCAACCATTCGTACCTCATTCATGTACAGTCCTCATCTCATTTGCTCCTCCTTTGGTCCCATTATTTGTCCCGCACTTGTCCTCACTCGCCAGTCCCATCCATCAGGTACAGTCCTCATCTCATTTGCGCCTCCTTTGGTCCCATTATTTATCCCGCACTTGTCCTCACTCGCCCGTCCCATCCATTAATTTTTACTTCTCATGATGGGATTGGCTTAAGAAAATTTGAATTTTTTTTTTTGGTATTTTGACTTCATGGTAAGTTGATTGAGATGTGCTTGATAAAAGACCAATTCAATGGACTAGCTCTATTTTTGTGGGGAGTTGATATATTTTTGGGATATTCCAAAAAGATAAGTTCAATTTGTGTTTGGCTGATCCCATAATAAGAATTATTTTTACTTCTTGTGATGGGATCAGCTTAAAAAAATTTGAACTTACTTCTTCTTGGGATTTTTAACTTTGGGGCTAGTTCATTGAGGTGGAATTAAATTCATATTTTTTGGGGGTTGATTCATTGACTATATGAAATGAGGAAATTGGAATGATATTAATGAAATCTTTCTTTTTTTGAATTTAATTTAGCTGAATTTTGTTTTGATTAAATTCAACCTTTTGTTTGATATACAATGAAATTTTTGCATTTCATTGTATTTTAACATATTTTATTCAAACATTATATTGTATTGTATTTTATTTCAGGGCTTTGTTGTATATATATTGTTCCTTTTTATTTTTATTTACCCATTTTTATTTTTGGGCACAATTTTTTGATTTTTTTAGACTTTTTAATTTTTAATTTTTATTTGTTCATAGAATCATGAAAGTGCATTCATGGCCCTGGAGTTGTGCATTTTTTTTTTAAAAAAAAACAATTTCTTTGATTTTTCTTTTTACTTTTGTGAGGTATTTGTTTTGTTATGATTTGTTTTGTTCAATTTTTTGTTTATTTTATTTTATTTTATTTTATTTTATTTTATTTGAACAAAACCTTGAAGTTGTGAACAATTCATGAACAGCACTCCAAATCTCAAAATGGATTGTGTGCCCTGGCTCAAGACCCATCCCAGTTGTGAACAATGCCACACAACCCATTTTGAGTTGTGTATGGGTTGTGTAGGCTTGTGAATTATTCACAGCCCACATATAATATGAATAAATATATGTATTTTCATTATATTTTTACCTTTATTTGTTTTTTTTATTTAGATTGAATTCAAAAAATCTTGTGAGCTCCATTTTTAAACCTCACCCAGACTTGATTGAGAACGTGGCAGTCCGCCCCACAGTCAATTTTTTTTTTGTTTTTTTTTTATTGGTATTTATTTATTGGGTGATGTTGAATTCACCGCTCCAGCCGTGTGGGAGTTGTGTAGGGGCCCTCAAAGCGTGGCGGCCCGTGCACTACTCCATATAATTTATAATTTATTATTTATAATTTATAATTATTTATTATTTATTATTTATTATTTAATATTTAATATTTAATATTTAATATTTATTATTTATTATTTAATATTTGATATTTATTACTTTTTATTTATTATTTATTATTTATTATTTATTATTTATTATTTATTATTTATTATTTATTATTTATTATTTATTATTTATTATTTATTATTTATTATTTATTATTTATTATTTATTATTTATTATTTATTACTTATTATTTATTATTTATTATTTATTATTTATTATTTATTATTTATTATTTATTATTTATTATTTATTATTTATTATTTATTATTTATTATTTATTATTTATTATTTATTATTTATTATTTATTATTTATTATTTATTATTTATTATTTATTATTTATTATTTATTATTTATTATTTATTATTTATTATTTATTATTTATTATTTATTATTTATTATTTATTATTTATTATTTATTATTTATTATTTATTATTTATTATATATGATTTATTATATATAATCTATAATTTATAATTCATAATTTATTATTTATAATTTATTATTTATTAATCATTATTTATGATTAAGTGGAGTCTACATGCCACACGGCTCATTTGAGCCATGTACGGTGCCACACGCCCCATTGGGACGTGTACACCGCTCAAAGAGCTGTGTACAGATCTGTGTACACGGCGCCATAGCCATGAATATAAAATTACCCTTATTTATTTATTTATTTATTTAAATTTTTTTTTCAATTTTTATTTATTTATTTCAATTAAATTTGAAAAATTTGGGGGGCTCCAATTTCAATCCTCACCCAGACTTTGGTCAGGTGGTGGAATTCCTCCTCACAATTTCTTTTTTTTTCTTCTTTTTTTCTTATGTATTTTTTCATTTTGTTTTGACTTTTTTTCTTTTTTTTTTTTATCTAAAGTAAATTTAAAATAATTTGGGTTGCTGCGGGTTTCAGCCTCACGCAGACTTGGGTGAGTTGATGGTAGTCCTCCCCCCTATTTGTTTTATTATTGATATGTATATATATATGAGGGATGTTAAATTCGCAACCCTGGGGTTGCCAAACATCGTGACTCACCATTTTTGATCCATATGTTTCGTGAACAGCAATTCACAAACCAACAAGCAGCAAGCCACCCTGCTCACAACTCGCGCATACCCCAGGGGGTTGCAAATCCCCGTTTGTGCCCCCATGGGCTTTCAAATGGGGATTCGCGACTCTGCAGGGGATGAGCAAGCTGTGACCAAACTTTTTTGAATTTTTATTTTTATGGGCTGTGCATTTTATGGCCCCAGAGTGGTGAAATTTTAAGAATTTTCTTTTAATTTTTTTTCAATTTTTTGAATTGTTTTCTTTTTTTGATGTTTTTTTCAATTTTTTCTTTATTTTTTATCTATTTCATTGTATTTTATTTTGAATTTCTTTCCTATTTTTGTTTTTGTTTTTTTTGTTTTTGTTTTTTTGTTTTTTGTTTTCTTTTTTCCCACTGCAAACATGTTGTGAATGGCTGTTTTCAGATGGTTGTTCACAACCCAAAATTAAATGTGAATGGCCTTTCACAACTGCTATGGGTTTCAAATGGCTGTTCATGGCTCTGATGGGTTGCAAAACATGCCATAAAACCCATTTCAGGTTGTGAACGAGTCCCCTATGGTTGCAAATTTAACATTGCCCTATATATATACATTGGTTTGATTTTTGATTTTATTTAATTTAATTAAACCTAAATGAAAATATTTGGGTTGTTGCATGTTTCATTCTCCCCAAACTTGGGTTGCAGTCCTCACACACATTTTTTTTCTTATTTCTTTTTTCATATTTTTTTTTTTTGTTCTTGTTTTCCAAATGCTATGGTATTTTATTTTTCTTTATTTTTTTTTATATATTTTTATTTTTTTTAATATTTTGTTCATTCTTCATATTTTTGAGTTATATGGAATAATATAAATTTAATTTTTTTTTCATTTTTTTGAAAAATTTCATGTACATTTTGATAAGAAAATCAATGTTTAAATTATATTCTCACCAGGTTTAATTTCTGTCTCAAGTATTGAATCTTGAAATTGGTAACAGGGGACTCTGAACTTTTTTTTGACCTTCTAAAAATACAGTTATTCATCATTTTTCTCTCACCACAGCCCTTTTACCAACCCAAATTCCCAAAAAGTAAGGTATTGAAAAATTGATAAAATTAAAAAATCAAATGCTTTTTATGATGAAAGAAAGAGTGTCAGCTCTCTGATACCAGGAACCTTGCAGTCCTTTAGCTACAGAGAGTGATAAAAGAACTTGGAGCAATAATATTCCAAAGAATAAACACTTTAAAGCTCCAATAATGGTATGGTAAGAGCAAGTGCAAGGTTTATTTGGTTTGGTTATAAATATTTTAAATATAAAATATAAAGAGGGGCCACAGTATTATACTACTGGGGATCTTTACAGACTAGCAACCTCTCTTCAAGGGGCCTCCTTAGGCAGTTTAAGAACCTTGGAATAAATATGGGTGCCTTATAAAGGACTTATTCCACTAATGGCCGGGCTTAACAGCACACGTGGCCTAGACAGGAAGGGAAACACTCACTCTGAGTACTTGACCACGAAAATCCTGGAGTAATTGGAAGGGTTTCAGAGCAGATGGGGTTGATTGCCTGACTAAACTTCAATGGTTGATTGGTTAATAAAGGTAAATAATACTACTACAGACTAAGTCATAAATCACTTGCTTATCTTCTTATAAGCACTTGATTAACAATGACACCGTGTCTGATTGATAATAAATAATTCCTGATAACTGATTAACTGATTGGAAACAGGAGGGCAAAAGAGCCTGTTTAAATATTCCTTTTTGGGTGCTTGAGGACCTCTAGAAGGGGTACTAGCCATGGGCTGAGGCTAGGGGGGCAATCAGGGCAAGATTGGCACGTCCTCAAGGTGCTGTTAGCCTGCTGGCCTTAGATCTGTCAAGGAACAGCTCCTTTTTAGCTGCAGGATCTGTTAATCAATAGATTAGTCATTTTGCTGATCCTGCACTGATCCTTAATTTGTACAGTAAGTACTGGTCCAAAGTGAGCAGACGTAGATTTTTATTGATTCTCCATCCTCTGCTGATCCTGTATGTAATTTTTAATAATTTTTACGACCACTCCTTATGTAGTTTCGTGGTCTTTGAAGGTTCTGATCAACTTACTTCGTGGTGAGTCTGGATCTTTATTTAATTAATAAAAAATACTAAAAATTAGTTATTAACTAATTTCAATTGATTTTTAAGGTTTTTGAACCTTAATCTGTGCTCGTGTGTTGGCTTTACATATGTAGTGTATATCCTACTATGTTGTAGCTTCTCTGAGCGGTACCTGATTGTCATAGGAGGCGCGGGGATCAGTCCATTCAAATGCGCGCGGGGACTGATCCGCTGCTCAGATGCGCGCGGGAGTTCAGCGCTGTAGGGACGCGGGGCTGCGTGCGGGAGTTGGCGTACGCGGGAGTCCAATGCTGTAGGGACGCGGAGCTGCGTGCGGGAATTCAGCGTACGCGGGAGACCGGAGCTAGGGACGCGGGGCTGCGTGCGGGAATTGTGACAAAACACAATTTCCCGTGTAACTCCTAAACTACACACAACACCTGGATTTCGACTGAAATTTAGGTGTGAAACCTATACATGACATATCATGTGAAATATTAAAATGGCTAAAAGGTGCCATACTGGTGCCGTGGTCATTTACCATTCTGTATTAAATTAATTAAAAAATATAAGGAGTACGAATTCAAGGGTGGGGTCAGTGAGTGACCCTACCTTATTTTGGGTGGGGAATCCATTTCTGCAATAATATTTGTGGATTTCCTACTCCTTCATTTTATAATAATTTTATTTATTCATTTATCTTTATTTTGTTAATACTATTATTGTTGCTGCTTTGTCAGGTTGCTCTGTGCTAAGTAGCAGGCTGACATTCCCCCACTCCAAGATATGACTATATCTGAAAAAAAATTTTGGGGTTCAGTGTCTTTTACTGGCTCTGTAGTTTCTCAGGTGTATAGGTCCATCTGGGATGTTGTTCTCAGGTAGCCATTCATCTTTATCAGCTGATTCTCCTTTGTATCTGACTAAGTAAAGTCTAACATCTTTTCCTTGGATCCTTTCTTTTTTATCTTTAAGTATTTTACTAACTTTTCCTTTGTCCTTCTCAGGCTCATCTAAGACTGGTATTTTAAGTGAAGGGGTCTTTTCTCCTTCTCTGGGATGGTAGTGTTTGACAAGGCTAACTGGGAAGACTGGGTGTTTCCTAGAGAGTTCATTACTGAGGATGACTTCTACGGCATTTTTCCCGTGGAGTTTCTTGATAGTGAAAGGTCCAACAAAGGCTGGTCTGAGTTTTCTGTTTCCAGCCAAATTGTTGAAATTGGCGGTTGAAATTAGAACTTGATCTCCTATTCTGAAATCAGGTTCTTTGTGAGTTTTATCCCACCTCTGTTGGTTGTATTCAACAGCATCTTGTACACACTTAGCAGCGTGCTTGTTTGCCATATCTATCATGTTTTTGAAGTCCAGTGATGTTGGATGGATATTAGTCAACTCCTGATTGAGGTTATCTTTGGGCAATTTGGGGATCCATCCTCTTTCCAGTATGTAAGGAGCTTCTTTGGTAGTAGAGTGTTTACTACTGTTATAGGCCATTTCTAGTGCAGGTAAAAGGCTAACCCAGTCATGGCAATATCCGTCTGTATTTTTGTACTCCATCCCAAAGCAACAGAACCTTCTGAGCATATCCTCTAGAGTCTGGATCATTCTTTCAGCTAATCCGTCTGTCTGAGGGTGATAAGCTGTAGAAAAGGCTAAGGTAGTTCCTAACATATCATGGAGGTTTCTCCAGAATTCAGACGTGAATTTGGGGTCTCTATCACTGATAATAATCTTAGGGATTCCTACATCAGCAATTAGTCTGTTCCAGAAGAGTAAGGCTACTTCCATAGCGGTGTCTTCCTTATGGTTAGGTAGAAACTTGGCTTTCTTAGAAAATCTGTCTACAATGACCAGGACTGAGTTGTAAGAGTAAGCTCCACCAGGGGGCAGTCCTGTTACGAAGTCCATGTTGATAACTTCCCATCTTTTCCTGGGCTCAGCTATCCTTTGGAGTAGTCCAAACCTTTTCCCAGTGGTCCTGTTGGACTTCTGACAGATTTCACAGCTTGAAACATACTTGATAGTGGAGTCTCTCCAGTTGATCCACCAGGCAGTCTGTTTTACTTTATCTAGAGTTCTATCAATAGACAGGTGACCCGAAGAGCAATTATCATGACATTCAGCTAAAACAAGTTTGATATGCTCTGCTTTGGTCAAGACTATAACACTGGAGTGTTTATGCCGGTAATATAGTATCCCATCCCACAGTGTGAATCTTCCTTCTTTATAGGACTTCAGTAGGGGTTCAGGTAAACTGTTTATGAGTTCAGATGGAGGGGAAGTACTTTCTATGATGTTAATCAAAGTCTTCATGTCAGAGTTGTATGCTTCTCTGATGGAGCTGAACAGTGATTCTTCTAGTTCACATATGTGAATTCCTATGATGGGAGCTTCCAGATTAAACAGATTAATGTTTAGTATAGGAAATATATCATGATCTTCTGGGTCATGAGCAGGATTGCTAGTATCATTTGGTAGAGCATTTCTGCTAAGACTGTCAGCATTCTGATGTTTAACTCCAGCTTGGTGGACTATTGTCATCTGACCTCTGTACTGTTGTATGGCTATCTGCCATCTTAACATATGCCTGCTAGGAGTTTTCATGTTCATGAGAGTCCTAACAGCATTGCAATCAGTGATTACCACGAAGTTTGTACCTTCCAAATAATAGTGGAGTTTTTCTAATGCCCATACTAGAGCAAGGCATTCCATTTGGCTGGCACCATATCTCTTTTCAGTATCTTTGACTTGTCTAGATATGAAGAGTATAGGTTTCTCTACTGGTTTATCCTCTTCTATTACTTCTTGGTGTAATGCAGCTCCTAATCCTTCCATGCTAGCATCTATGTAAAGTTTGAAAGGTTTAGAATAATCTGGTTGTATCAACACTGGGGCAGTAGTCATAGCTACTTTGAGTTCCTCATAATTCTTCAATCTTTCATGAGTCATTTCGAACAAAGTGTTGTTGTTGCAGATCTCATATAAACACTTGGTGAGGTTAGCAAATTTAGGTATGTACTTCCTGTAATAGCTGCAGAAGCTTATAAAGGATAAGAGTTCCGTTTTGTTCTGGGGCATAGGTCTGTTCATTACTGCTGCTATCTTACTTTGGTCAGCAGTTAAGGTTAGTCCAGAAACAATGTGTCCTAGAGCTTTAAGTTCTCCGTATCCAAAGTTGCACTTTTTCATAGATACTTTTAATCCTACTGAAGCAATTGTCTTAAGGACTAGCCTTACTTTGTCCATGTGAGTATCCCAATCGTCTGAATAAATGATAACATCATCTATGTATACCATCATCCAACCTTGCCTGATGAACATTCCTAAGACTGTATCCATCATTCTTTGGAAGTGGGAAGGAGCATTTTTAATACCAAATGGCATTCTGAGATACTCATATATGCCTAAATGACATATAATTCTCATAAATTTCCTACTATCCGGACTGATAGGTATTTGGTGAAAGCCTTTCAACATGTCCATAGTAGTAATGAACTTAGCTTTAGAAAGATTATGTAGAGCGTGGTCAATCCTTGGGATAGGATAATAGTCAGCTTGGGTGTAGTTGTTGAGCATTCTAAAGTCTCCAACCATCCTAGACTTATCATTGTGCCAAGCTATTATCACGGGGGTAGTTACGTCTACTTGCTCATTATGCCCTACTTTCCGTAAGACTTGTAAGTCCACTAGTTCTTGGATGTGGCTTTCTAGAGCAGTCCTAGATTTTGGACTAGAAGGGTAAGCTGTTCTCCTGAGATTAGGAGGGTAAGGAGGCTTAATAGTCAGAGTTAAGACCATATCATGACCTTTGATATTACCAATGGGATGATCTTTAGTGCAAAAAGCATTCTGGTTCTCAAAGCATACTTGGAGAATATCTCTTTTCTGGTTTTCACTAAGCTGGGAATTCAAGGCAGCTTGGGAAAAGTATTCCTGGTTAAAAGTTTCTAAGTGTCTCTCATAAGTGGAATCAGCAGCTTTAGCATTGATATGGCATATTTGGAACTTCTTGTTCCAATCTCCTCCTATAGTGAAATATCTCCCTTTACTCTGGAAGACATCTATCCCGTACAGGCAAAGAGAATCATTTCCTATAATAAAATAATCACATACTCCATTCTGAAGTACTACAAATTCAATCTTTATCCTGATTGATCCTTTAGAGTGGGGGAGTATGATTTCTGTTGGCCATACTCCAATAGCATTGAGAGGTGAGTTACAGCTGCTAAACTTGGCTCGAGGTACAGGTAGTAAGTTTTTCTTCCAGTTGGAATCCTGTTTATCTAAGTAGTCAGTTCCAACACAAGAGCAGAAGGCTCCACTGTCTAGAAGTAATTTTACGGGGGTACCTTGTATCAAGCCAGTGGCATAACAGGTTTTACCACCAGTGTACCCTTTTCCGATAGAAGGTTTAAGGGTTAAGGTCTTAGCTTCAGAAACATGTTGGATTTTCATGTTGGGTGTCCATTTTTGAGGCAAATTGCTATCTTCATTAACAGGGTTAATATCTAGGGAAGATTCTATGTTGCCTTCGATGACATTAATGGGATTAGTGATAATTAGGTCACATTCAGAGATGGAACCATCAGTGTCATCTAGTTGAGGGTCAGGATTAGTGTCATCCTCTTCTCCTTCAATAGGATTAATCTTTCTCCTGGGTAAAGGACAGTCAGGTCTTACATGCCCTGTTTGGTTGCAATTCCAAAATGTCTTTTCTTTGGTCACCAAAGTATTCTTGGCTTCTGAGTTGGTAGGTAGAAGTTCTTTGTTCTTGTTATTATAATCTTCCTTATTCCTAGTAGTTGGTTCTCTGGGTTTATTAAGCTTTTTGTCTAAGCCATTCATGTCAATAGTTTCTTCTAATACTCCTATGAGAGTGGAAAGGTCAGAGTTCATGGGCATTCTGCACCTTACCCTATGGTTAAGTTGTCCTGGACATAGGTTGAGGAGTCTTTCATTGACTTCTTCTTTATCAGCATTTGGGTAGAAGCAGTCTAGTCTTCTCTTCTGGTCAAGGCACCATTTGTGAGGTTTGTCCTTAGATGGATCAAACAAAGAAGTTTCGAAAGTTTTCATCATTTTTCTTTTCCAAATTCTGGTACCAAATTGTTCCTTAATCAAATCTTTCCATGAATTCCATGACAAAGATCCTACCTCTTCTCTCTTATTGATGAACCAGTCAAGGGCTACTCCTTCAAATAGTCTAGGTAGTCTTACTACGGCTATGTTATCAGGAAGTTCATAAGAGGCCAGAGTATAGTCAATAAACTTAATAAAACTGACATGATTGTATTCTCCTTCTCTGGAGAATTTAGGCCACTCCGTGATAGGGGGAAGTAATTTTAATGCTTGTTCTACTTCAGGAGTGGGACTAGGTCTGAAAGATTCAAGCCTTGTTAGTCTTGGTCTAGAAGGTAGTTGGGGCGTACTGTGGTACCTGGAAGGTCTGATTTCGTCAGAGTCTGCATTGGGTTGAGATAAGTTTATCTTTAGATCTCTGAGATCATTCTTAATCATACCTAATTCCAGATCAAGTTTGTTACTTAATGAATCAATTTTATTAATGATATGAGTGGGTGAAGCATGGTCTGTTTTATTAATACCTTCTTTGATTTGTTCAATAGATAGAAGAATTTCTTCTTGGATAGCTGAAGTATTGTTTTCCAGGTAATTTATTAGTTCTCCTTTACTCAAACTAATGCTGTCTCTTATTTGTTTTACTTCTAACTCATTGATTTTGATCAAGTTGGATTGGGATTGCATGACTTTACCAAAATTGGTATTTACTTTATCCAATTGCTCATATACTTTATCAAAACATTTGCCAATGATATCAAAGTTATGAGAAACATTTATGGAAAACAAATTGAAAGTTTCTACGTCTAATTGCGGTAAACTTTCTTCCATTTTCTTGCCAAAGATATTATGTTGTCCCACTCTTTGGGACTCTTTAACTTCTGATGGGCTAGAGATCTCTTCTTCTTGTTGTTGTTGTTTCCTCTTAAGGAAACTAATTGGTCCCAAGGATTCCAATTCTTCACGTAACTTTCTACTTCTTTCTTGGGAATTAGCTTTTGGAGGGTTATTTGAGTCTTCTTTGCCAAATATATGGCTTTTCTCATACCCTGATGGTCTTCCTGGGTCTGAGCCTGTTTGAACAGTTCCCAATGACCCACGTGCTCTTTCACTAATACCTTTATTTTCTCCTCCTTGGAGGAGTCCGGCTGGGGTGGCGTAGGTGGAACGGTATCCTCCTGGGATTTCACGTTCAACAATGGACGGCCCTCCAACGGTGAGTTGGTCGAGTCGGCGGCCGCGGTCGTTGTCACGGTCGCTCGGATCGGAGCGATCACTGGCTCGATCCTCATTGCGGTCGCGACTGGCGTCCTTGCGCACACGGGTTCCTCCGGGCAAAGATCCATATGATGGGGCGCGTCCACTGGCACGGGTGTTGCGTCTGTTTTGAAGCATTTTTTTAAAAGTTATATAAGTTTTTGTCGAAACTTTATATAAAAAAATAATTTTTGAGTAATATATTTTTTTTTTAAAAAAAATATTTCTTACTTATATGAAGGTTTAAAGGCACTAAGTCCTTGTTGGGGTCAGGTCCGTCCTTGGAGGGTATTCCAACGGGATCTGAGTGGGTTCCAATTAAATCTTGGGACAAATCCAAGGGTCCACAGTCTGGGACGTCCTCTAAGAGGTCTTGGTCAATAAGATCACCAAAGACAAAGTCCACTAGAAATAATAAAATATAAGTTATATATTTATTTATTTTATAATAATTTTTATTATAATTTTCGAGTTTTTTGTGATTTTTTTTTTTTATAAAAAAATAAAAAGGAGATCAAAAGCTCACTTTTATAATTTGGATACCGTCTCTTAAAAGCAGAAAGCTTTCTTTGATAGGTTTTCCACTCTTTGTGCTGTCTTAACAAGGAGTTAAAATTGATAATTCTTTCTAACTCTTGTTCCTTTTCTTTTGAGATTTGTTCTCTATAGTAAAGAAGTCTCTCTTGTTTCTGCTCAGGAGTTATAACAACAGGCACAAAGTTACGTAATTTTTCTTCTTTTTTCTGTTTAAGAAGATTTAAATAATAATTGATCAATTCTCCGTTGGTTTTTAAATCCACTGGACAAATCAAAAGTTCAAGATAAATGATAAGTATTTCTACTTATATAATTTTTATATAAATAACTGGTCCAGGAGATAATTAATTAAATAATTAATTATAGAGGATATTTCCCGGCCAGACCCCCAGTTGTCAGCTCTCTGATACCAGGAACCTTGCAGTCCTTTAGCTACAGAGAGTGATAAAAGAACTTGGAGCAATAATATTCCAAAGAATAAACACTTTAAAGCTCCAATAATGGTATGGTAAGAGCAAGTGCAAGGTTTATTTGGTTTGGTTATAAATATTTTAAATATAAAATATAAAGAGGGGCCACAGTATTATACTACTGGGGATCTTTACAGACTAGCAACCTCTCTTCAAGGGGCCTCCTTAGGAAGTTTAAGAACCTTGGAATAAATATGGGTGCCTTATAAAGGACTTATTCCACTAATGGCCGGGCTTAACAGCACACGTGGCCTAGACAGGAAGGGAAACACTCACTCTGAGTACTTGACCACGAAAATCCTGGAGTAATTGGAAGGGTTTCAGAGCAGATGGGGTTGATTGCCTGACTAAACTTCAATGGTTGATTGGTTAATAAAGG
Source organism: Puccinia polysora (assembly GCA_025617555.3). Lineage (NCBI taxonomy): Eukaryota > Fungi > Basidiomycota > Pucciniomycetes > Pucciniales > Pucciniaceae > Puccinia > Puccinia polysora. The sequence continues at coordinate 4,810,124 of CM062644.1, forward strand.
TAAATAATACTACTACAGACTAAGTCATAAATCACTTGCTTATCTTCCTATAAGCACTTGATTAACAATGACACCGTGTCTGATTGATAATAAATAATTCCTGATAACTGATTAACTGATTGGAAACAGGAGGGCAAAAGAGCCTGTTTAAATATTCCTTTTTGGGTGCTTGAGGACCTCTAGAAGGGGTACTAGCCATGGGCTGAGGCTAGGGGGGCAATCAGGGCAAGATTGGCACGTCCTCAAGGTGCTGTTAGCCTGCTGGCCTTAGATCTGTCAAGGAACAGCTCCTTTTTAGCTGCAGGATCTGTTAATCAATAGATTAGTCATTTTGCTGATCCTGCACTGATCCTTAATTTGTACAGTAAGTACTGGTCCAAAGTGAGCAGACGTAGATTTTTATTGATTCTCCATCCTCTGCTGATCCTGTATGTAATTTTTAATAATTTTTACGACCACTCCTTATGTAGTTTCGTGGTCTTTGAAGGTTCTGATCAACTTACTTCGTGGTGAGTCTGGATCTTTATTTAATTAATAAAAAATACTAAAAATTAGTTATTAACTAATTTCAATTGATTTTTAAGGTTTTTGAACCTTAATCTGTGCTCGTGTGTTGGCTTTACATATGTAGTGTATATCCTACTATGTTGTAGCTTCTCTGAGCGGTACCTGATTGTCATAGGAGGCGCGGGGATCAGTCCATTCAAATGCGCGCGGGGACTGATCCGCTGCTCAGATGCGCGCGGGAGTTCAGCGCTGTAGGGACGCGGGGCTGCGTGCGGGAGTTGGCGTACGCGGGAGTCCAATGCTGTAGGGACGCGGAGCTGCGTGCGGGAATTCAGCGTACGCGGGAGACCGGAGCTAGGGACGCGGGGCTGCGTGCGGGAATTGTGACAAAACACAATTTCCCGTGTAACTCCTAAACTACACACAACACCTGGATTTCGACTGAAATTTAGGTGTGAAACCTATACATGACATATCATGTGAAATATTAAAATGGCTAAAAGGTGCCATACTGGTGCCGTGGTCATTTACCATTCTGTATTAAATTAATTAAAAAATATAAGGAGTACGAATTCAAGGGTGGGGTCAGTGAGTGACCCTACCTTATTTTGGGTGGGGAATCCATTTCTGCAATAATATTTGTGGATTTCCTACTCCTTCATTTTATAATAATTTTATTTATTCATTTATCTTTATTTTGTTAATACTATTATTGTTGCTGCTTTGTCAGGTTGCTCTGTGCTAAGTAGCAGGCTGACAAAGAGAAAAAGATCTCTATCTCAAGAAGAAATGATTGATATTTTTTACAATCAATCATCTTAAATGATGAATCCCTTTTACCATTCATGTGTTATCAATTATTCAGCCTACAATTCTCCGATATCTATCAAGATTTTCATCATCCACCTCAACAAAAATTCCAAAATCTGACTCCAATTACATAACTAATTACAGTGGCTCTTTGGGTAGAAACTATCATTTCTTTTCTGGTCCCCTGGGTTAAACCAAAAAATCTTGTTTTTATCAAGATTCAAATAATTTGCAGAATTTTTAAAAATATCAAGAACCTCCACAATATTAAAAACACCTTCAACCATGAAGGACTTTTTTCCCTTTATAGATTTGTGCATCAAAATGAAGCAATTCCGGCAAATTTAATTTGTTTTTAAGTAATAACAAACAACACAATGATCCTTTTTTTTCTCCTATCTTTCAATCAATTCATTACAGAATTCAAACTTAAATTAAACCCAAATTCAGATCAATGATTTCTGCAGGTATCCCTGCCAAAACAAAAATATGAAATTATAGAACCAACAACATGGGAATAACTTAAACATTGTGTAGAACCCTTGGGATTGATTTGATTTTGGCAAATTTTTTGCTGAAAGTCACTTGAGGGGGAATTTAGTAATACAACTATTGATGTGATAGAAGTGTTTAGTTAATAGCTGTCTCTCACAAAATAAAATTGTTCCCCCCAGGTGTAAAAACTCCAAATCCAAGCACTTCCTTACCTCTCTTGTCCCAGATGCCCACAAATTTGAATCCTCAGCTTCCTTTGCTCCTCCACTCCCAATTTACATCAGCCTTCTCTCCCCACTCCAAACTCCATCTCTCCATCCCCTTCATTCCACTCCTCAACACTTGCTCCTCCTTTCAGGCTCTCACTCTCCCATTCCATCCTGTTTCAACTTTCCATGATCCCTATATCTATGTTCTCTGATTGTACTCCATTGTCAAATTCCTGAAACCCTCAACAAACCTCAATCTTGTCCGCTGCCACCCTTGATTTGGGTCTTGTACAATCAACGGCTCTCAACCATGGTTTCCTGTTTAGCTGTGAGGCACATTGTCCCTTAATTTCCTCATCAACAACCAATATGGCATTTTCATTCAAGTCTCCTGTCTTGTGCCTCCTTGATTCATCTATTCTCCATACTTCATTCCTTCTCTGGTCAATCCTTGCTTCTAATCATCTCTCATCTTGCATCCCATGGTAAGATTCATAAATTCAACCCATCTCATCATCTTCCTTGTGTTTCTCAATTCTCATTTGTTTTCTTTCTCTTAAGACTCTGCTGGTGTTACTTTGAAATAAAACTCTCAATTTCTCACTTTTAAAATCCAAAATGAAAAAAGACCAAGCAACCAGCACCATGGATACAACCAGACCAGCGGATGTCAACTCCTCTCTTCTAAAATCATTAACCAATTCCATCCCCAATCTTCATGAATCAAACTTCTCACTATGGCCATCAAAGTTAACAACCATCTTTTTGATCAAAGGCCTAGCCCACTGGCTGGAGGATGGCAAGACTAAGGATTGTCCCCCGGATGTCAACCTTGAGATCTCTGGATATATCCTAGCTAAGCTTGATAATTGGACCTACATCAATTGCTTCAAGGAAAAAAATGCATTGAATGGCATTGCATTGTGGAAATCAATCAAAAAATTCTACGCTTCTCCACAAACCGCAAACCAATCCCAAATATTCTTAAAATTTTGTAATCTTGCCTTTGATCCCCAAAACATGGAGAAATTCATCACTGATGTGCAATCATGCCTGCTTCAAATTTCACAGATCAGAATAAAGATGGACAAAGACATAGTTGCCTACCTGATACTTGATAAATTCCCTCCTCAGCTTGAACACCTGAAAACAACAATAAAAAACTCACTAGGAGACGCCAAAATCAATGGAGACATGGTCCTTAGACATCTGAATCAAATCAAAAACAAGATAGCTGCCGGGACTTATGCCTCTTCCCTACTTGCAAATAAGGAACCTCTGAGATGAAAAACCAACTGGAACAATCCCCAAGCCTTTAACCCAAAAAATAAGTGCTTTGCACTGTACCCTCACCATATTCCAAACAGAAACTCCTCTCCCAGAAATGCACCCCCTCCACAAACCAACCCCAATCCAATAGCTTCCGCAAATCTGGCCTACACCTTTGCAATGGCCAACTTCCAGCACATTGATTTCCGCTCCCTCCTGCTCAATTCTGGTATTTCAATTGATATGTTCAACAATCCCGGATACTTTGATTGCCTGAAGAATGATAATACTGAGGTGAACATGGGAAAACCCAATGCCTCAATAGCCTCTCAGGGAGCTGGAAACGCAACAATCCACACTGAAACAGCCTCTCTCACCCTGAACAACTCTTTTCTTGTACCAAATCCAGCTGTGAACCTGATCTCCCTTGGCCAACTTGTTCAGAAGGGATGCATTGTGTCTTGATTCAATCCCAAAAGTTTTGGAGTCTTCTTTGAGGGAAAGATGATCATGTCTGGATACATTTGTAACAATCTTCTCTATATAGAGGAGTCAGATCCAAATCTCCCTGATTGCCATACCTTCCTAATTATTTCAACAATTCACAAACGCTTTTGTCACATCCACCAAGATCAGGTGAAGCTTCTTTCCACCGCCTTACCCAATCTTAAAAGGGACCACAACGCCTGCATCTCTTTTGAAAAAGGAAAAATCTACCAATATTCATTCAAGGATCAAATTCCTCAAGTTATCTTCCCTTTGAATTTATCCATGCCAACTTTTGTGGACAAATCAATCCCTTATCTAGGTCTGGATATTGCTATTTCCTGCTCTTGATGGACAACTTCTCCAAATATAAAAACGGTATCCCCATCAAACTCAAATCGGACGTCACCTTTGAAGTTATCAACTTTATAAAATTGCACTCAAACCGCCTTAACAGGAGTCTGAAGATCTTTCACCCCAATAACGGTGGTGAATTTTTCAACACCCAACTCACCTTTTTTCTAAAAGACAAAGGTATCTTACACACTACCTCAGAGCCCTACACTCCTCAACACAACACATTTGCCAAGCAAGGAAACAGAACGCTATTCCAGGCAACCAGGAAGTCCATGATTGACATGAACATCCCACTGAACCTGTGGGACAAGATTATGGTCAGTACATGCCAAATCCTCAACTCAATTCCTTCCATAAAACTCAAAACTTCCCCTTTCAAACTCAGGCACAATAAAAATCCAAAATTAAAACTGTTCCATATGTTGGGCTCCAAGACTTTTGTGCTGAACAAAAACTTGGGTTCCTTCAAGATCAGTGAGAAAGGCGTCAAGGGAATTTCTGTGGGGTTTAATCTTGATTTAAACTCTTATAGAATCTTTTGCCCCAAAACCGGATCTATTATTTGTAGTAAACATTTTAAAATTTTTGAAAACAAGAAATTCAACAACATCTCATCTCCCTTGGACTCCCCTTTCAACTCCCTCCTGGAAGATGAAACCATTACCAACACTATCTCCTCCCCTACTCCAAAAACTTCACAAATTTCTGAATCTGAACCGCCTCAATCCCTTCCTCCTGCCTCCAATTCAAATCTCTCTGTCTCTGCTCCACTTCCATCCTTGCCCCAGGCGTTGGATAAAAGTGCATCCTCTGATTCAGAACCCAAAACATTGGAAGACAAACAGGTCTCCAAATCTCTCACTAAAAGCTAATCCTACAACTTTTGAGATTGCTCCAGCATTCAATGTCCCCAAAGATATGGTTTCTTAATGCGCTCTTTTCCAAAATCCTAAAAAGAAGTCAAGAAGAGCTAATCTCAAACTAGATGTTTGGAATCCATGCAGGTGGAACTGGACAGCATCGACTTGCTGAAAGTATGGGAAGGATGTCATACCCTTCCTGATGGAAAGCCAGCTCTATCCACTGTCTGGTTTTACCTCCTGAAGGAACAACCGGATGGGTTGGAATCTCTATTTAAATCCAGACTCTGCGTACAGGGATTCAAGCAGTTAGAATTATGTGACTACCAAGAGACTTACGCTCCCACTGGTTCCATTGTCACATTTCGCGTCCTCCTTGTTTACTCAATCCATCACTCCCTAGAAATTACCCAAATGGACATTAATTCTGCTTTCCTACACGCTCCGCTCAACAAAGATGTCTTTATTGAACTACCTGACAGCTACTCCTTGCGCTTTCCCTACTTCAAGCTCAACAAGGCACTTTATGTTCTAAAGCAGGTGCCAAAGAGCTGGCTTGACACATTGCAATCCTGGATAGTATCCAAGGGATTCATTGTTGCAAGCGCCAATCCCTGCCTCTACGTAAATGAAGATTTCTCCATTTTTGTATTTTTCTACGTTGAAAACTTGATTGTTATTGGAAAATCCTCTGAATTCCGCACTTTCTTGAAGTCCAAATTCTCCATCTCTCATGAAGGGTTGCTCCAGAAAATTCTTGGAAATCAATTCATTGATACTCCCCATGGGCCTGCTCTACTGCAGCCAAAACACATTGAATACGCCTTGAAGAAACTGGGTCTACTCAAATCCAAGCCAATAACGACTCCAATGACGCCCAATGTTCATCTATCCCCAGCATCTGATGAGGAGTAAAGCAAATTCCTCAAACTCAAAATCAACTTTACATTGTCATTGGGCTTTCTCAATTTCATTTCCATCAGAACTTGTCCCAACCTATCCTATGCTGTATCCACTCTGTACAAATTCAACACCAAGCCTGGCCCGCAACACTGGCTGGAGGCCAACAACGCCTGGTGTTATCTCAACCATTTCAAGTTTCACCTTGATAATATTGCAGAGAAAGCTGCAACAGTAACAGAAATAACATAAAAATAATAATGATAAACTTAACCTAAGAAGGAGTAGGGAAACCATAAATATTTTTAAAAAAATTGATTCTCCACCCAAAATTAGGTAGGTTCACTCAATGATCCCACCCTTGAAATCCAACTCCTTATATTTTTAAATAATTAAGGAAAGAAAAACAAAAAATACCACGGCACCACTATTGAAATTTTTGGCTAATTAAATTTTTCACACATATTGTCACGTATAGGTTTCACACCTACAATTCAGTCAGAATTGAGGTGTTGTGTATATTTTAGGAGTTACAGATGGAAATGTGTTCTTTCACAATTCCCGCACGCAGCCGCGGCAGCCGATGCACCCGCGCGCGGCTGAGATACATCCCTGTCACTCTTTCAAGGTTGTATACGCAGCCCTGGGCCTCTGACAAGTATGCAGCTGCGGGACTACAGGTTGACAAAGTGACAGGCGGCCTGAGAAACTTAGGTACTGCGTAAAAATGCTACAACCTCCACAGGAACATTCTACATATTTAATAAATCTTCCAATGGATAATAGATCGTCTAAAAGCAAATAAAATTATATAAAAATACTTAAATAACCCTTATACATATTTTTTATTAAATATAATTCAAAGTACCAAGAATGTCGAAAATAAGACAATGACAACTTCTAAAAATATATTAAAATACTTTAATATACTATTATGAGAATTTCTAGACATCAATATTTTTTGTGACATACTAAGAAAACTAATGATGTAAAAATATTACATGAATTCCCATGACTTATATTTTTAAGTAATTATTTTAGTAAAATCAACTGAAATTCGAAAATAAGGAGTAAAATCAATATCATGACTTTACTCCAATTATTTAATAAATAATAAAAACTCACCTAACAAAAGAATGTCCTTAGGAATTTCTATTAAAATAATTATTAACTTACTGTGAACATTTACTAAGGATGATTAATTAAATAACACATAAACAGGACAGATTAGTGTTATTCACACGTCCAAATATCAACTTTAAAGTAGAATAATTCCCATACCCTGAGGAATTAGATGCTACCTGTGCTACAGAACCAAGAACACGTGAAAGGCTACAACTGGTACCCTGCTAGCCTCAGTGTCTGTCCTTTTTATCCCCTGTACCCCTCAGAAGGACAATGTTGGGACTCCAAAAGCTATAAATAAAGAGCTCTTTTGAGGATATTGATGGGAAAAGACCCAGTTATATTTATATCCAGACACCTTTCAAAGGTAATCAAATACTTATAAGAGATAATTAAGTGATTTATGGCTTATTCTGATCAATAATATCCATCCTCAACCTCTTTTTATCAATTTAAACTGCTGAACAACCTTATAACCCCAGTATACAGGTTTAACCAATCAGTGCAGGTCCAAAACAGATAACAAAAGGATTTAATAATATACCAGTGAGTTTTATTATCCTTTCTCTGTCGTGGAAGCTTGGTTACAAAGCCCTGCCACTCCACCATTTATTTTAAATACATATTATCTTTGGGAAAAATATCCTTTATACAAAGAGCCCAAAGTAACCCGGACTACGTGTTTCCATACTGAAATACCTGAAGAGAGTTATTAAAGATCCCCAATATAATTGTGGCCCCTCTATAAAAATATTTGATAATCAATTTATCTATATTGATTTATAACAATAAACCATAACCAAACCAATTAACCTTGCAATAAGCTTTATCCAAGTATTTTACGGATTTTTGCTGCATTTATTAAAGAATATATTTATTATTTATTCTATCACCTCTGGTAGCTAAAGAATAGCAAGGGTCTTGGCATCCAGGAGGCTGAAACCAAGAATCTAGCCTTTTGACTAAATTCAACTGACTTCAATTACAACATCAAGTGTTTCAGCAACTCCAACGGGGGCAACAATGTAGTGACGCAAAAAAGTCATGTTATAATTATGGCCAGCAATTAGCTTATGCAAATGATCAGTATTTAAAGCAAAAGAAATGCTGGATACCTTGTGTCAATAATTGCTTGATGGGCTCTCACAATGGGGCAATACGTTGATGAATTTGATTGGATGATGAATTGATGATGGAAAACAGCAGGGAGAAGAGCTCCTTAAGCACAAAAGATTGGCCTCTTGTGAGCCCATGATACAACAAGCCAAAAGGCAAATTTTCCGCCCCAAAAGAGCTCTACAGGCTCTACAGAATCTTTTACTTGGTTCGGACTACATCAGCTCGCGTGGCGTCAGTCCCTGAACCCTTACGACCAGCCTATTCCGGTCCATTCTGGTGTTTCCACCGTTACGGGGCTGAACCAGCCCCTTTGCTGTTCAATCCCCTGGCTTTTTTTCCGTTACAACCAGCCCAGTTACTCTTATTTCCTTACTTCTGGTCTCAAACTCACTTGGGTGGGGGGTGTAACTGGCGGACATGCTGCCCCCCCCCTCTTTCTCTCAAATTCTTGGTGGGGGTTGTCAAATCCCCTCACCAGGGGCCCTGGGGGTCAATACCCGCAGGGTGTTGTCAAGAATAGTGGGCTGGGGGTGGTCAGATCCCCTCATCCTGTTCCTCCTCCCCCTTGGTAAAGGTTGGGGAAGAGCGCCCCTCTTGTCTTGCTTTTCTGGTGAGAGGGTGATCATATCCCCCCCACCGCCAGTTGCTCTCTCTGCAGCCAGCATTGTCATCCCCTGGGCAAGGGGGTGATGAAATCCCCCCCTGACCTGACAGACAGCCTTGTGGCGGCTGCTCGCTGGCTTGTTCAACCCAGGCAGCCACCCCTCCCCCTTGCAATGGGGAGCAAGGGAAGGGGGAGGTGGCCGGGGCTGCTGGCCCTCGCTCCCGTGGCATTGGCTGCTGTTTGCAACTGGCCAGGCCCGCACAGCGTTGCACTGTGCGGGATCCCTTGGCCGCCGCAACAGCCCCACGCAGGCCGTTGGGCGCCGTGTGGTCCAAAATCAGGGATAAAAGCGGCCCCAAGCGGGCTGCGGAACAGGCAGCAGCCCCAAGCGAGCTTCAACATGGGTGGCGGTCCCAATGGGCCGCCCCAAGCCCAAAACCTGAGACAAACACACCTTGGTGGGCCAGCCCATCTGGCCAAGTATGTCCAAAATAAACCTTGGGCCCAATTATGCCCATACAAGCTGCTCTGGCTGTATTTTCCCATATCACCCACCGGGGCCTGTGTACCAATAGGCATGTTTCACACATTTTGAGGCCAGTTTCCCCAAATCTGTGACATCAACACAGGACAGCATGGTCCGTGTGTGTGTCAAATGGGCCGCAGAGGCCCAAATGTGCATCCCATTTGGATTACACTTATATGTAGCACACGCGCAAGTGCATACATATTTTAACAAGTCATACAGGCTACATAATAATTCTGTAGGTCTGTCTGGTATCATGGAAAAGCAAGCTTCAACAATCAGTTTTTCTCCCATCCACCAAAGGTGAGCTAAAGGCACTAGTCTTGGCGGCCCAAGAAAAGCTTTGGCTTGACAATCTCCTTCACAAATTGAACCCCAATCTCACTGTGTTTCACTGCTTCAACATAGAAAACAAGGCCGTCAATGACCTAGTTAACTTTCAGTCTCACCACAGCGCCCTCAAGCATGTGAATACTCAGATAAAGTGGCTCCAAGAGCAACAAGCCGCTACAAGGCTAAGCACAAATCAAATCCCTTCTCACCAAATGCTTGCCAATCCCCCAACCAAACTGGCCATCAAATCATCCATTCTAAACTTGACATCAACTATTTTAGCGCCTCAAAACTAAACACGGTGGTGTGTTGAGTTGACAGCTTTCTCCCAAAAAATAAAATCATTCCTCCCCAGTTTCAACACTCCCAATCAGAGCTCTTCCTTACCTCCCTTGTCCTGGATTCCCACAAATTTGAATCCTCAGATTCCTTCTCTCCTTCTCTCCAACTCCCACTAAGGCGCTTCTCCCCATTCTGAACTCCAGCTGCCCATCACCTTCCTTCTGCTTCTCAAAACTTGCTCCTCCTTCCAGGCTCTCACTCTCCCATTCCATCCTGTTTCCACTTTCCATGATCCCTATATCTACCTTCTCCCATTGTACTCCGTGGTAAAATTCCTGAAACCCTCAACAAACTTCAATCTTGTCCGCTGCAATCCTCAATTTGGGTCTTGTACAATCAATGGCTATCAACCATTTTTTTCTGTTTAGCTGTGAGGCACGTTTTCGCTTACTTTCCTCATCAAAAAACACTGGGATTTTATTTCAAAACTCATGTCTTGTGCCTCCTTGATTCATCTATTCTCCATACTTCATTCCTCCTCAGGTCAATCCTTGCTTCTAATCATCTCTCATCTTGTGTCCCACGGTAAGATTCATACATTCATCCCATCTAATCATCTTCCTTGTGTTTCTCAATTCTCATTTGTTTTCTTTCTCTTAAGACTCCCCTTGTCTTACTTTTAAATACAACTCTAAAGTTTTCAAGAAGAATACTATGAGTGGTTTTGAATTGCCTTCCCCTCTGAGTACTACGCCAAGTCCTAAAAAATAAAAGAAAAATAAATTTTTGGGTTATTTTTTGCTAGATTTTCTACTATAGTAGTCTATATCAGACCTAGTATCAAATTTTTTCAAGCTTGCTAAGGAAGATGTTGTGGAAAAGATGGTTGACTTTCGCCTGTAGAAGCTGAGTAAGGGAATAATATTTTATCTTGTATTATCCTTTAGTTATTTCATATTGCTTTATTGGTTACTGATGGATACTCCTTTGATTTTAAAGTTGATGATTGACAATGTTCAAATGGTTGATCCTATACTTGGTAAGTACTGATGGTGGTTGATGATGGTGATTATGGCATATTATGATGGTAATGGATGGATGATTATGACAGTATGGATGAATGAAGATTTCAGTATCCATAAATTATGATGACAGCATGGATGGATGATTATCATGGAAGAAGAAGAAGATTATGGTGGTTGAATTATTTGATGATGATGATGGATGATGATGATGTTGAAGGTAGGTGATGATGATGGTCAATGATGATATTCAAGGTAGGACATGGTGATTATGGGTGCTGATGATGATGGTGGTGTATCATGGTCATGGTCAAGGTAGGTGATGTTGAGTTCAAAGGTATGGGGTAATTTTTGATGATGGTGGTGATGGGTGATGGTCCAAAGTATGGAGTAAGGGTTGGAATTCATATAATGGTTTTATATTTCCTATAAGGCTTGGATTATGTTGAAAAGGTTTGATATACTTCATGAGGTTTTAATATTCCTGATAAGGTTTGTTTATTGTTGGTGATGGTTGATATCATTTCATAAGGTTTTAATACTACTTACAAGGGTTGAGTAAACTTTTCAAGGGGTGAGCACCCCAGATTGGGTTCCTGGGTGGATGGGGGTAAAATGGCTGGAGGGAGGCCCTCCATTTATAGACATCAGGGGGTGTTCCACCTTTAACCAAATCTGTGATGGGTGGTCAAATGTTTTTCTGGCTGACTTGTTGTTCTATGTTTGTGGATTGGTTGGCTTGTGGTTGGAGCATTTTAACAGATTTTCTGGAATGTTCCATAGGTTTCCAGCCGGGCTTACTTTTGGTTAAGGCTGTGCTGGATTATTACACAATCCCTTCTAGTATACATACAGTTTGGAAAATTTGTGTTTTTTGTTAAGTTAAGCTGTCACTTGCCTGTTCTGACAGTTTTCCTGGTATTTCCATATTTCTTTCAGTGAGTTGTGATATCTGATTGGGATATGGGTAGGCCAGGTTTTCTTTGAACTGTAGCTTCTAATCCATGAGATAGAGGGGTACTTTGGCTGAGTGACTGTAGCTCATTTTTTTTATAATCCATTTTTGAGGTTGTTCTTAGGGTTTTAACTTTTCTCATACTATAAAGATGATTCTGATGGCTATAGGTAGGTTTGGGACTAACACACCATAAGAATGAGCCATGAAAATCAATAATTCTATTCTTGGGATTTGTAAAAGCTCATATTAATCTGGGCCAAAGAAGCTCTCCAAAAAGTCTTGCAACAGATAGATATCTGGCTCTTATGAATGTAATTGAGGATTGATTTCAAAGTGATTCCAAAGAAGAAATTGAATCCAATTCAAAATTTTTTCATAGGGTGAGCAATGGAATTGAATACCTTCAGCGTATAATTTTTTCACCTCATTTTTAATTGGCATATCAAGAAGAACATATTTTCTGGATTCAAAACAGTTTTCAGATCTGTGGATTGTTGGGATTCATTAATTTATTTTTGGAACACATTTTTTGGGTCAAGAACCATGAATCAATATAATACAAATTATTCAAGATTGGAGTCTCTCATGTAATCAGAGCTTCATTTCTCCCACCACATTGGGAAAGTATCTATCAAGCATATGAAATGTTTTTTAGCCATGTGCACGTTCAACCACTTGCATCTTTGAAATAAAACCAGTTCAAGGGCAAAAGGTGCCCATTATTTTATAAAATATTCCTCAATTAATTCCACAGGGTATACGTTAAATTTCATTGAATTATCAAAATGGTAATAGTGAATCAAAAAAAAGAGATATACACCATCATAGCTAGCCAATCTTTGAAAAGATTAATGAATTTTTCCAATTCATTGGATAATTTTTGAAAGAAAATTTCTCATTATGAATTGATCAAAATCAAAGGAAAATATTTCGATATCCCTGGAGAAAGAACCATAAAATGAAAAATGAATTAATTTGGGTCTATGGGAATCCCTTTCAGTCATATTTTAGATGAAATCAGGCACTCTTGAGGTCTAATTGAGCCCAATGAATTTCATTAACAGTGGCATCTTCATGTTATGTCTGAATATGATTATTCACGAATTTTTTGTTGTTCCAAAAGTGTAAATAGGAACAACAGGAAAAAAATTGGATGGCTGCTTATGGAAAACAGGAAAATTACACGTGGGCTGCTTATGAAGATAATCATAAACAAATCCAAAGAGAAGATGCAAGACTGGCAATATTGGAGGGGGAAAAGGATGATTGTTGCAATCTGAAAGCAAGAAAAGATTTTAATCAAAAAAAAAATATAAATATATGAATTCATGTAAATATTGAGATCAAAAAAATTCTGATGATCAGAAGGAAAGAAAGGATTTTTATCATAAACATTCTGAAGATCTGAAGGCAAGACAAGATTCAGATCAAAAAAATTCTGAATATCTGAGGGGAATGCAAAATTTCAAGAAAAAAATGATATCTTTAAAAAATAAAATAAAAATTTAGGAGGAATAAAATCAAAGCCTGAAGGGGTGAATATGAAGCTCAATAAAAAAATATGATAGAAAGAACCCAAAACAGAAAAAAGGAAAATTTCAGCCTTGAGAGCTCAATCTGGGTTTCTCTATTCTTCTGCAAAGGACCTGCAGGCTTAATTCAATCAAGCCATTCAAAAAATTTTCATTGAAGTTCTTCTAAGAAAATTCAATCATATTCCAATGCTGCTATACAAGTTCAATCTTCTTCAAATTTAAATACTCCTATGAGTCTAAATATGAGTAGATTTGCTTCTCAGCTTCAAAGTGGTTTCTGCAATTATGTGTAATCTGTCTATGAAACCCAAAGGGATGGTAATAGACATTACTATTATGTGGCTCATCATGTTTGGGGAAACCCCAGATTTCAGGAATAAATGAAAATTTGAATTGGAAAGAAATAAATCATTTTATCAAGGTCTCTGGAAGAACTTTGATGATTTCTTGGATTATGATCAAGCTCTAGAAATCTGTGATTCTTCTGGTGTGAAGTTTTCCATATATCAAATGAATTATTCTATCACATTTGTGTCATGTGCTTACCAATCTTTATTGGCTCCCAATATTCTGGATTTACAAGGCAAAATCATTAACATTTTTCCCTTTTTATTTTCTTGTAAATTCAAACAAACCTGTTTTTGTGGCATTTGTTGATGAATGTCATTTCATAGCCTCAAAACTGAAGTGAGAGTTTTTTTCAAGAATCATGTTTAATTTCTGTTGAAGTGTGGCTTACTTTAAATTCAATCTCACATCTCTCTATCTGTCTGCGATCTCTTTTAGACAAAAGTGATGCATATTGCTTAATTCAATGAGCTCGCTCCCACTCACTCCGCCCCTAAAAGAATTTTGCATTGAGGGAGGACAAAGGATTTCCTTTTTCTCCATCAAACAATTGATTTTATTCATTATAGAAATTTCTGTTTCTCAATGGGTCAATCCTCAAGATTCCAACTCAAGCAAAAAGTGATAGGTTTGGTCATTGCGAGGGTCTCAAGATAATTTGGTGCAACTTCTGTTTCTTTCTCTTTTATCTCAGATCTTTCAAAAATTTGCTATTCTTCTTGTATCTGTCAAAAATTTCTGATTTGTTCATTTCTCACATCAGACGTCATCATATACGGGAATGCAAGTGCAAGGAGGGTTCAATTTTTCCTTTCCTTATTTTCTCAAATAAATCTCCCTCTATACTGAGGCTCTAGGGTCTATCAGTCCTTGCAAGCTTGGGTATGGTGTTCACTTCTCTGGACTTCTGATCTTAGTCTCTGATCCTCTTGTCTAACCTTGCAATGTAGTTTCTGGTTTTAAATGTATAAAAAATCTGTTGTATTCAGGAATTTATTCTTCAATTTCACCTGTTGATAGAATCTTGAAGGAATGCAGGTCCAGGAGGGTTTTCAATAACTGGGGAATAGAATTTCAGAAGTGATTGGATCTGTGGAGAAAATTACATCCCCCATTAAAGCACAGTGTTATGAAATTGGATTTAAAGGCTTTGATATATTTATTCTTTTGCGTTATGAGACCTTTTTCAAAATGTTTCAAAATATTTGAGTTCTCCTTGTTAAATATATATATATGTGTATATCTATCTAATTCACTTTTAAATATTAAATTAGCTCAATTGGTGCGCATATTTGAATTTTCCAAAAGATTCTACCCCAGAAAGACCGCATAGGGGTTCTAGAGGCCTCATATGAGCCACCAAAGGCCTCAATCAATACTTTCAAACCTTTGGGAGCCCAACATTCCCTTAAAAAAGCATGTTCTCCAACCCCAGGCACTCCTTTAAACCATGAGAAGTTGTTCCAAACCTCAAATTACTAAAATCATGCCTTTTTTGTATTTTAATGTCTGTTTATAGTTTACATGCCTTCTTGGGGTGGGAGAGCATCCAATTTGCTGTGGCTATATTAAGAAAAATACCATAATCATGCTAATTTTTGAAATTGGCATCATTTTTGTAAAATAAACTTTAAAATCATGCCAATTTTAAAAATTGGCATTCTTTCGAAATTTTTTTGGCATGAATTTAGCCTGGATGTGAGCAAAAAGAAAAGTATATATCTCCAAATGTCTGCCAAAATCATATTTCCTTCCAGTATAGTGGATAAGTGCTGGGCTTACCCTAAAATTATATGGCACCAATTTCACTGTTTAAAGTCAAAATGGATTCATAAATAAGTCATCTTAAAGCATCTGTAATAATATCATTAAGTTAGATAACAAAAGTTGGTTTTATTTTGTAATTTGTAAGTATTTCTTTGAAATTATTTGTTATGGAATTCAAACCTTGATAATATATATTTTAAATTTTAAGATCCCATATAACTTTAAATTGAGTTATTTGCAATCATATTGATCCCAATAAAAGATATAAAAGTTGCAAATATTGTCCATCCTATGGGGAATAAGTTAATTAATTATTTTAATCCATAATATCTAATATGTATAAATAAATTTCATAAATTTTATCTTATTCTCATTTAAGATGTATCAATACTTTAATATAAACAACTGAGCCTTGATTACTTCCTCAAAAATGGCTCAGAGCTTGTTTTTAACTTAAAACCCTTGTAGTTTTATTTTCAAGATTATACATACTCCATATTGATAATATATGCTAAGATACCTGGAATTAAGAGGTAAATACATTCCAAGGCTATCAATTTCCATTTACATGAAGATATCTAATCATTAGGAGTTTTTCTGAAAGTTCTTAACCTTCTTTTTGATTTATTTTTAATTCATAGTATCAATTAATGAACCTTTTATTATGTCAATTAAAGCTTTAGATTGAAAACCCCCCCAATGAGTATCAGTGCCCTATGCCTCATCAGGGATGATTCAATAGGTTTTGAGCCGTAGAGGAAAAAGCCAGGGAGAGCCTACCACTCCCCTGATAGGTTCCTGAGTCCCCTGAGGGCAACTGTCACTTTAAAAGAGGATGGCCTTCACCCTAAAGCCCCTTCCTCAGTTATTATATTATTTATTATTGATCCCGGACACAGAAAGAGTTGAAAAGCCCACCTACCTGAATACCAAGAAGAAGATTGACTGGGGCCCTAAGCTTTGGTATCAAAATAATCAGATATTGAACTCATAAACGCCAAGTTTGCGTGCGAATTCCTTTTTAGTTGTAAAATTTATTGTTAATTTAAAGATTGTGAGCTTACTATTGCAAAAAAGGCCCCTTCAGGCTTTATTCATTTAAAGCCAGCTCCCTCATCTCCTGCTAAAAAATTAATGTGTGGCCTTTTTACTCATAGTTCTCTTGTATTATTTTATTTGTGTTGTATGTTAACAGTATTGCTGCTATAATAATTCAATAATTGATTTAATTTTTGGTTTTGTCTTTATTTTGTAGGTTTAACCATGGCTAGAGTGAAGCAATATAGGATAACTCCCTGAAGCTGGGACTCTAATTTATCAGGTAATAGTGTATATTTCATCAATTATTGGTAATAAAACTCTTTTGACTGCTTTCAAACTTGGAAAAAATGATCAATTTTAGTCAGGTGATCATTGTTTCTTCCGGGTGTTAGCAGTTTGACAGAAGGAATGAGATTCAAGAGGTGAATCCTTGATTTTGACTACTATATATAATTTTGATGCAACCAAGGAAAACAACAGTAGTTTTCATCAATTTTTCAGGAGAAAATGTTTTTGTTAATAGAGAAGATAAACAGGTAACCAATATTAATTATTAGTTATGAAATGAAATTTTGGAGTAATGTGAATTTCTTCTGAGAGCCTGCAAATTATTTTTTTTTGTCTGAGAAAATGTCATACTCTGCACTGAAGGCTATTTTTTGAAGAAAAATTTGACATTCTCCCCTCCTCAGTATTCAATTTTGGTTTTAAATTGTGAAACTAAAATGCACTGTAACCACTTAGTTTCAACATTTGTAAACAATCCTCAAAGCTTTCAGTTCATCTACTACTGGTACCATTGACTCTGGGGCTGATCTAAAGGTCTCTTGCATACCCATGCCTTATTAACCATGTACCTTCAAAGTATTTTTCATCCATCATCTAACATATTTGGTTCACCTTTGAAAAATCAGTTTGCACCTTGCTTGACCCCATTCATCATGTATTTGATTGTCCAAATTAACAAATAACTGCTATGATCCAATCCTCTAGCCTGTATCTCAAACCTACACCTGTTTTCATGATACCATTTGTGTAACCTTTTAATCATTGCACACCATTCCCTTGTAGGTTCTTTTTAGTAATCAGACTCATTTGGGCATTTTAGCTTGTAACTTGGTGACTTCATTTCATTTACATGTTTCATTCACAAAAATTTCTTTTAATCCCAATTGATTTGAAATAGATTCCTCATTTTTTACATCACCCACACACTAGGCTGTTGATTACCTTAGAAGCACAAAGCCTTTCCACTGTTTATTTTTTCCCCAGGTTGTTACTTTCATATATTCCTGCATCTTGATGAGTCACCAGTTTGAACGACAAGCTAGTCTCAGTCTTATAATTGAAACAATTTGCTCTCAACCTCACACCTTGCTTCAGAGCATTAGCCTTTAAGTTTGAAGACAGAATTCTTGCTTTTAGATCCATTGTAGCATTTTCCTCTTCCCTTTGCAACCTGTCAACCTGTCCCTTTGCCCCTCTCCACTATGTTGGATGGGTTTCACATGTTCATTGGCTCCATAAACTATGTAGCACTGGGAACTCAACTGGAAATATTTTTTTCAGTCAATTATTACCTTTCAGTTTATAGCAAGGCCCTGTTTCAAGCAAATTGTAATACACTTCACCGCTCAATTCAATAATTAAATTCTACATGCAATTACTAGTTGAATTTTTGGCCCAACAAGTCGGGCCTACATGAGATTTGGGTTTATGCTGACTAGTGGGGGGGGGAGATTTCATCATTCAACCTCAGGATTTATTGTTCTTCTGGAAAACTGTCCAATTTCATGGGGTTCCAAGAGGCCCAGACCGCTGCTACATTGGCATGTATTATATATTTTAGGTTGATGACAAATTCAAAACTTCCAGTCGTGTGGGAGGCGTATAGGTCCCTACACAGCCTAATTGATGTGTGGGGGCCCATACACGCTTAAAGTGGGTTGTTCCAAACACCATTTATTTATTTATTCGTTTATTTATTTAGGGCGCCAGTTTTTTCACCCCCAAACCTTGAAAACGTGTGATTTGGAAATCCCCACAACATCCTGCAACATCCACCACCCGCGTGGTAAACCTAAAAAAAACACAGTTTTTGGGGGTTGTCAAAAAAAGAAAAAAATACTGGGTGATAGGGGGCATCTCAAACCCCTGTAGAATAAATCCTAAAAATTTTTTCCATTTTTAAGGCCTTCAAAATTGCTCCCAAAAAACTGAAAAAACAAAAAATGCTCCACATCTCAAATCTTTTCACATTTTTAATTTTTTTTTTGATAATTTTGAAAAATCTGAAAAGAGAAGGTTTCCCAATATGGCAGGCCATTAAATTATAATTTTTTCAGAATTTAAGTACTTCATTTTCCTGCCAGGAAATGGGATTTACATAAAAAATGGGACATTATTTTCAATTCTTTTTTTTGTTATTTTTCCATGAGATTTTCCAAATTTTCAGTTTGCAGTATTATATTGGCCATTTTGAAGGGCCCAAAAACAATTTTTGTGGATTTTTACAATTAATTATCCAGCCAAAAAAATTAATGCATCTACAACAATAATGGGAAGTGTCTTTTTTGGGGTGCGTTTTGAAGCAATTTCTGATACTATTCTGATTCTATTTATGGACAAAATGATTTAAAATTTTTAAAATTCACTTCAAATAAAAAATAAATATATTTCCTTCCTATTTCTTGGAATTTTCTTTGGCCCTTAAATGTCCAACCTCAAAATACCATGTTTAAAGCCCTTTTAGGGGTAGGTCAGCATTTTTGGGCCCTTCTATATGAATAATCTGATATTCAATATTATTTTTATTGATTTCCTACCTCCTCCTCACATCTTGGGGAGGTCCAATCCTCTCCTCAATCACAAAATCACTTGTCAAAATCCAGTATCCACTCCACACCACCATCACCAATCATCACAACTCAACAACAATCAACCAATTGCACATAACTACTCAAAACAACTCAACCAATCAAATTTAACACTCCAAGACCACTAAATAGACCCCCCTGAATCCAAACTCAATCAAAAATATAAAAACTCAAGTATTCATAAAAAAACATCTCTAAATGAAAATCCCAAACAAAAAATGTCTGAACAACATATCAACCCACTGTTACTATCTGCCTCTGCTGCTTATTCTTCTGCTCCACTATCTGCCTCTGCTGCTTCTCCTTCTATGATTTATATCACGCCCATGAGTCCACCCCTTTGGTTCATCCACCTGAATTATCATATCATTCAAAGGGGGAACATGCGGATGCTGTTCACGAGTGGGCTAAATTCCATGGATATGCCATTTCCACCAAAGTCTCCAATACTAAAGAGCAAAGATATACTTAACAATGAGACAAATATGGGGAATATAAACCCAATTTGGATAGCAAAAGACTTTCATCAACTAGAAAAAAAACTGTTGATCAAAATTCTCTAGAAGCGTTTACAAGAAGTCTGTTCTTTGGGAAATAGAAATCAAATGCCCTGATCACAATCATCCACCATCAACTGATCCATCCACCCATCCAGTTCATAGAAGGATTCATGGTGATCAAGAGGATATGGTAAATTCTTGAACCAATGCTGGGTTTCCTCCCCTGAAAATTTTCAATTCCTTCTTGAAGTCCTCCAATTCTCCTTTTCACACACCCCTTAGCAAAATCTATGAAAAAAGACCAAAAATTAAAAAAGAAAAACTTGAAGGAAAATCACCCATACAAGCTTTAATAATGGAATTAAGAAACTCTTCTTTCAAATATGAAATTGTTGAGATTTCATGGCAGAGGAATCACATTCACCCAGGGCCACTCGCCCAATACTCTCACCCCCAGAACTGTCACAACCAGGTATTCAATTCTCACCCGCTCAATTCCCTCTCAGTGAGGGCTAACTGGGGTAAACTGATATGAACTTGCTTCATCGCCTCATCTTGATCCAACTAAAACCATCAAACCGACTCACTCACCAAAAGTCAAGACCACTCAATCAACGACTTCTTTCAAAGTCCTCATCCAATCACCACAGTCTCCTTGCTGCGCCTCATATCTTTTCTTCTTCATTTCCATTTTCTTTGCTTCTTATTCTTCAACCTCCTTCAATTCATTTCTGCCTGAAATTGTGCCTGGTGAGATCCCTCTCGTGCTGCTCAATATACATATATATATTTCACCTACTCACCCTACTTGCTTTTCTAGCTTGCTCAACTCCAACCTCACTTCAAACTCAAGAACCAGTCAACTAAATGATCTACTTTCCCTCTCGTCTCCAATAATAACTCTTGCAGTCTTGTTTTCCTGTTTGTCATCTTTTCTCGAGTCATTTCCTATTACTCTTGATTTGTTCTGATCTCTTGCTATCTTTGTTGTTCTTAGCTCTCAGATCTGTGATCAATTCAAGGTTGTATTATCTCTTTAGAGATCAATAATCAAAATGTTCATGTTAGTTCTTTATCCATTTCTCACCAAGATTCTATCCAATTAATCGGACTCTTTCCATCAGTATTGATGATGGACTGTACATATAAAACCAACAAATTTTCTATGCCTCTTCTTTACATTGTTGGGTTCAATAATTTTTCTGGGACATTCTCTGTTGGTTTCTTTTTCCTCTTGCAAGAAAGAAATTAATACTATAAATGGGCTCTCCAAAAACTTCATAAATTATTAGAACATGAAGAACCCAAAGGAATTGTGACTGACAAAGAGCAAGCCCTGATTCATTCCATTGAAACTGTATTTCCCAACTATAATCATTTACTCTGTCTCTGGCATATCTTCAAAAACATTCAAAAAAATTGTAGAAAACACTTTAAATCTGAAGAAGAATGGATTATATTCAGAAAAAATGGAATATGCTGGTCAAATGCAAATCTTAAAATTCTTTTCAAGATAAATTTACCAAACTGACTTTAGTCTGGAATCCCCCTACTTCTGACTACTTTCTTGAAAACTGGCATCCTCTAAAAAGAAAATTTGTTTCATATGCTTCAAACAAGCACCTCAATTTTGGAAATACCACCACATCTAGAATAGAAGGGCTTCACTCTTATGTCAAAAATTTACAAAACCTCTTCTGGTTCATTATATGATGTATTTCACCAAATATATCATTCAGTTTCAATTCAAGTGCTTGAAACTGCCATTGAAAATTCTCAGCAAGACTTCAAGAACTTGATTGGTCTCCCATATTGTGTTGAACACCTCTCAGGAAAAATAAGCCATTATTCTCTCAAGATTGTGCAGTCCTTTCAAATTTCAGCATCAAAATCAACCACCTGTTCTTATTGTAATTATTCTTCTTTCATGGGGATTCTTTGTGTACACCAAGTGAAGAAGGCAAATCTCAAGAAGAAACAATTTTTGGTAGATTATTTTCATCCCCAGAGGCATGTCAAACCTCCTATTGCATTATGTTTTCTTTTAATGGAGAATCAAATAATTATGACATTTGTTTCTGAAGTATTGTCTTTTATTTTGAAATTATTAATACCTTGCTGAGAAGGGGTCATGCAAAACTTCTTGATCATCTCAGGAATTACCTTCCCAATCAAGCAACATACACCAGTTTCAGAATGAAATCTTTGAAGAAGTCCTTAAATTGCGCCCAGGAGAACAACATATTTACCTTGGAGAAACAATAGGGGGTATCAAAGTTAACCAAACCTGCCATTTTTTAATGGCGGGTTTCAACCCAAATCCGCCATTTCAAACCCGCCATTAAAAATCAAAAAAACCCACTTATTTCAGATCAGACGTGTCAAAGTTAACCTGAAATAAGTGGGTTTTTTCAAATAAAGTATTTAAATGCTTCCACCGCCTGTCCGTATCATACACCCCTGTCTTCCCACCTCCTTCTACCTCCGACCTCATCGGAAAATTTTTTACCCCCACCCTCATCATAAAATTGATTGACCACTCTCATCACTTTATCCCTCTCATCACTTGATCACTCTCATCCACTTCATTGCTCTCAAAACTTCATCGCTCTCAAAACTTCATCACTCTCATCACTTAACCGCTCTCATCACTTGATCACTCTCATCCACTTTATTGCTCTCAAAACTTCATCACTCTCATCACTTAACCGCTCTCATCACTTGATCACTCTCATCCACTTTATCGCTCTCAAAACTTCACCACTCTCATCACTTTATCGCTCTCATCACTTGCGTAGCCCGAACTCTTTCAAATGGCCCCTCAGCAAACCTCCCCCCACAAGTCCAACACACCCAAGAGAAAATCGCCAAGGAACTCCACAACAAACAATCCTCCCCCATCAGCTTCCAAGGGCTCAAGTCAGCTCAAGAGAGCTGATCAAATCATCCTGGTAAACTGGCTGAAAATTTCCTCCAACTAAAATGCCTGCTTTGGATCCGACAACGAAACACGTGTTGGCCGACCTCAATCCTCTAAGGTCAATGTTTATCTCCTGATGGCCAATGAACTCAAGAACAAAAAAAAAGGTAGGCTGGATCTGTCATCCAAACAGATGAGGGAGCGGTTCAAAAACTATTGAGCCAAGTACAAAAAGGCCCACTCCATGTCTATCTCCACTGGCTTTGGTATCACCGACTTGGACAAAGCCAAAAGAATCAACTTGGTGGTTGATAAGTTGGACTCCATTTGTCCTTTTTATATTCAAATGGATGAAATCTTCCGAAAGAAGGCCAACATCACCCCCCTAGCTGCTTTCGATGCCCAACAATCCGATTCCGTTGATGCCAAGGACTTGGCTGGGGATGCTCAGCCTACCAACGGGGACCTTGATGAAACCTTGGCCTTGGAGTGGCCCCCATCTGATGAAAAGGAGGATATTCAAACAAAATCGGCTCCAATCACTTCTACTTTGGTATTGATTGATCAGTCAATCCCGACCTTGGACCCCTCACTTCCTTCTTTTGATTGTTCTCTTCCTGGGGCAGAACAACTGGAGAACTTGCCCAATGAGGAGGATTTTATTCCTGGATCACCGTTTCCATCAACATCTGCTCAAGTAAGGAACTAAATTGTTTTCAATTCTGTGTGGTTGCTCCTGACTGATTTACATTGTAAAAAAACAGGCTCATCCATTTTTGATTGGCCAAAAACTCAAGCCAATGGGGCCTCCCACATTGCCTTCAAATACTAGTGAGGACTTTCAGACTCAAACCTCCTCTGCCAAGGGTAAGCAAAAGGCCTCCAATTCCATCAATGTCAACCCCAAAAGTCATCAAAAGAGGAGAAACACTCCCAGTTTTTTGGGCTTTGAAGAAATCATGGAGAAGCGAGATTCATGTAAGTTGATTGATTCAATATCCTTGCTTTCAAAATCATGCTCATTGCCATTACCCTCCAAAAAACAGTGAAATCACAAATTGAATCAGATAAACTTCAGTTTGAACAGCAAAAGTGGGATTGCCAACTGGCCATGGATGGTCAAAAGCAGCAAGCTGAGACTTTGGCTAATCAACAAAAATTGGATGCTGAGTGGAGGTTGAAACAAGCTGAGCTAGAGTTTCAAAAAGAGGAAAAGGAGAAGGATTGGCAGCAAGTGCAACTGGAAAAGGAGAGGGAACAACGGGCAAACAAAAAAAAGGATAAGGTATCAGTAGCTTTGGCTTTCATTGGCGGTGGTAGATTGGTAGAAGAAATACAGCAGATTACTCAAATGCTGGGCTTGTAAATATATTTGCATGGATGAAAGAAAAAAAAATTATTTTTTACTACAACAACGTTTGAGAGCATTCTTAACCCCACCAATATACAAATCTTTTTTGTTTTTATTGATATTTTTTTCTCTAGAGTAAATTTGGCCGTTTTTCATGTCCCTACAAGTTCTCTGAGTTTTTTTATTAATTTTGAGTGACATGGCCATTCTGGTATGGGTTGCTGTGTCCACAGCTGGAAAGGTACAGTGCTTGTACTTGTTAGCCGCCCAAACCATTTTGACTATACCTTTTTGCTTTAAATCAATTCCAAAGCCAAGGTCAGGAAAAACAAATTGACCGTCCAAAACTTGATATTCATCCGTATCTTCAATAAGTCAACCATTCAATTTTTTAGTTGGGACCACAAGTAAAAAGGAATAGCCAGAGATGTCGCCTTTGTCAATATGAGGAGAATTGTAAAAAGAATCCAAGGTGAAAGTGAGGTGTGGGGAGCAATAAAATATTGTAGGCTTGGAACCAAATTACAACGAAGAGAAAGAGGGGATGTTGCTGTCCTTCATGGTATCATGGTTCAATTCAAAGGCAAGTTTGGCCAAATTACAAAACATTTGTCCTAAAATTCGGGATACTTTGTCGGCCTTCAAGTTGAGGACAGCGTACTCTTGAGGAGAAGATCTAATGGATGATTTCTTCACATAACGTCCAAATAACTCCAAAGGGTTCATCAATTTTTTCCAACCAATCGCCCACATTTTTCCACCCCAAGATCTTGAGGGACCAACCGGGTTGACAAATTTTTTTGAACTGTGAAGGAATGTCGTCACAAAGTTGATATCTTTCTTATCTTTCTCAGATAGTCAATCCAAAGGCACAAATTCAATGACGGAAACGAGATCATGGTTATCAGATTGGTCAAGAACAATAACTTTTCCATGGTGGAAGAAGTGGAAAGCCCCAATTGTCTGTTTTGCTTGCTTAAATTCTTCCTGGGTGGGTTTTCAAGGGTTGTTTTTCTTTTCAGCCATGATAGCAGGGTACAGATCCAAAGGGCATAGCTTTTGTCTAGACCAGGCAAACTTTTCCTTGATCAAGTCGTCAGTCACTTCCAAAGAAATTTCCAAATCCCTCATTTGAGCACTCCTTTTTCTACGATTCCTCTGCTTGCCACCTCTCTTTATGTTTTTCATACCATCTCCTTCCATCTTTCTCCCTCCCAGGCACTTGCTGCACCCAAGGTGAGGATCAAGGTGAAATTTAAATGGATGTATAACATTTTGAGTTTGGTAGGCAGTGAAGGAATCAATATCAAAAAAGGGGTTGGACAAACGAAAAGACCGGTCAAACAAATAAAAAAAAAATGTCAGCAACGTTCTCATTATTGAAACGGTGGGATTAAAAAAATAAAAAAGAGATGAAAATCAACAATTCCTCAGCTTGCCACCTCTCTTTATGTTTTTCATATCATCTCCTTCCATCTTTCTCCCTCCCAGGCACTTGCTGCACCCAAGGTGAGGATCAAGGTGAAATTTGAATGGATGTATAACATTTTGAGTTTGGTAGCCAGTGAAGGAATTGATAGATATCAAAAGAATAGAATTAGCTGGGGAGGAGTGGTAATGATGAGGAGCTGCAGCCGGCATCATACTAGGCAAACCAGACTGTCCCAGGAAGTAGCTTGGTTGGCATAGGACTTGATAGAATGTGTTCTGGCCAAGCTCGAAAACCTAAAAAAAAAAAGAAACAAAAACAAAGAAAAAACAACGGGAAAGTCAGTTCCTGTACCCTACAAAAACCCTGCATCAATTGGCCCAAACAATTGGCCAATCAATTGCGAATCAATTGCTCAATCAATTGCCAATCAATCAGGCAATCGATTGCCAATTGATTGCCAATCGATTGGGCAATTGATTGCCAATCGATCGGGCAATCAATTGCCAATCAATCGGGCAATTGATTGCCGATCAATCGAGCAATTGATTCGCAATTGATTGGCAATCAATTGCTCGATCAATTGCGAATCAATTGGGCAATTGATCGGCAATAAATCGCTCAATCGATTCGCAATCGATTCCTTGATCGATTGCGAATTGATTGGGCAATTGATTGCCAATTGATTGCGAATCGATCGAGCGATCAATCGCTCAATTGATGAGAGGAGGAATTGGAGGAGGGGAGGGGCTCACCTTGAGGGATTGACCAAGGGATCCAGGGGGGACTAAAGGTTGAATGATCAAAGGATCAGCAACTGGTGAGGGGAAGGAAGAGGAAGAGGGTGGAGGGGGCTTACCGGGATTAGGAGGAGGGGATTCAGTGAGTGAGGTGAGATGAGGTAGTGGTGGTGAGTAAGGTGGTGGTGATGAGTGAGGTGGTTTGGTGAGGAGGAGGCAGGGTTTGACCGGTGAGTGAGTGGGGTGGATCCAGGGGGGGACTAAAGGTTGAATGATCAAAGGATCAGCAACTGGTGAGGGGAAGGAGAAGGAAGAGGGTGGAGGGGGCTTACCAGGATTAGGAGGAGGGGATTCAGTGAGTGAGGTGAGATGAGGTGGTGGTGGTGAGTAAGGTGGTGGTGATGAGTGAGGTGGTTTGGTGAGGAGGAGGCAGGGTTTGACCGGTGAGTGAGTGGGGTGAGGTTGAAGGGGTTGACTGGTGAGGGGGAGGGGGGTGGCATTTGCTGAGTGGCAGGGTTTGAGGTGGAGGTGTTTTTGGATTCAAGTCCACTAAAAAAAAATAAAAAAAAAACTCAGCCTATGAATCTTGGGTGAACAACCAAAACCAAAAAAATACGGTGAAGGGAATTTTTACCAATTTCAAAATCAAAAATTACTCATCAAAGCAAGCAAGGTTGAGAGGAAGAATCCGCTCTCTCATAGAAGAAGATGAGGGACCAGATGAGACAGGGATGACTTGAGGCGGATCAGGAATATCATCTTGGAATATTTTGTCCCATTCATCTTTGATGTCGGCCAAAAGGTTGTGAGGGATTACACAAGTGATAATCCAGTTGATGAGGAAACTCATATCTTTGGAAAATTGGAGCTGGTTTTGCATCTCCCGTAAGCTGGCCCATCTTCCTTTCAGAATTCCTATGGCATGCTCAATCCAAACTTGTGATTGGGCAAGATGATGGTTAAAATTGGTTTTTCCTTGATCATTGGACAAAACATTCCGGTATGCTGGAACTACATATTTCCCACTAGCATAAGCCGAATTGGCCAGAAGGTATTGATCTTGGTCAAAGTAGATCTCTGGTCGTTGGGCATCCGCATCCGATTGAAAACATATGAATCATGACAAGAACCTGGAAGGCCAGCATGGAGGGAGATGAACTTCTTGTTGTCATTGCAAACAAGTTGTAGTGCCACGGAGTATCTAAACAAAGAGATGGAACATATTTGGTCAGTATGTGATCCAAAGTTTTATCATAGCGATTGGAAAAGAAATGAATCAATTTCCTTTTTTTACAATCAAAATAGTGGTTGCCATCTAGGTTGGGTTTTTGACTCAAGGGGATGGTGGTTCCATCAACAAAACCAATGCAACCAGGAAAGCCTTCTGTCTCCATTACTTGAGATATCTCCTTGCATTCTTCTTTGGTTGGCCATGAAAGGACCAAGCGACGGAAAGATAGGATAGCAATCATGAGTCTTTTGGTGTATAAGTCAATTCTTCCGTAACTGACTGAGAATAGATTTTCCAATCGATGGATTGCTGCTCCATTTCCATTTGAACCCAATCTACAAAGAGCAACGGCAAGTTGGATGACTGGATCGCGTTGAGGATTGCGAGAATTGTTCTGGAAGATGTGGTGGTCTTCAATCATTGCCTAAAGTTTCATGAAAGAAGGCAACAAAGTTCGGAAAAGTTGCTGGAAGCTTAATTCAGGGATGAGATGAAGCTTTTGCCTTTCATACATAGGGTTATGGAGAGTGTGTATTCTTGGAACCATGTATTGCTTTGCCAACAGAGAATTCAAAGCTAACCAAGTTGATTCCAAATCAGAGTCTGAATAAGAGTCTGAAT